>CAWUER010000322.1:0-209097 GCA_963921195.1 Pegoplata infirma
AGCTTTCATAATCGCTTTTGAAAATGTCCATATCTTTATTGGTTGCGGTACAATAGCCAAATACCGTTATTCTAGGTGGGTATCGGTTGCCAACCCTGTTTTAAAGTCATTTATTTTTGTTCTGTAAGTAAAAACTGCTGATTATTCTTTAAATTTTTAATGATTTATGTAAGTATTTTTTTTTAAATGGTTGGTATTTTTTAATGAGATATGATTAGTTTTTACCTACACAAGTACTTAGGTTATTTTTTTGTAAAAAAAAAATTCAACAAATTATATATAGAAATATAAAAACATGTTTGTATTAAGTGACTTTGGCACGATGGGTAGAGTGTCTGGCCAGAATGTAGTTGATTGCGGGATCGATTCCCCAAAAATTTTATTAAAAATTTTTAAAAATATATTTCAATAAAAAATTGTAAAAAATAACCTACGAAATCATTAATTTTTAATGTTTTCGTAGGTTATTTTTTTTTCAATTTGTTGGTAAAAATAGCAGCAACAAAATAAAATATTTCTAATCAAAAATGTAATCACTTAAAAAGGGCATTGTGGAGGGTATTCAGAGATTCGGCCAAGTCGAATTTATTCGTGTTGTACCTAGTAGGTACTACCTACTAGATATGTAGTAGGCGTAGGAAAATAAAAATTTTCCACGACATTCCAAATCAGAATAAAACTTTTGTGCTATACAAAAAAAATTCCGCTCTAATGTTACATGCAATATATTGTCACCCATGTCGTATACGCAATATCAATTTATGTTAATTTATATTGATCATACGCCTTCATAATATAAATTGGTTTTTAAATTACTGGAAGGAAGTCTTGCAAAAAATGACCAACATAAATAAATTTAAAACAGAAAAATAATTTTCTTGAAAATTATTCTATGAGAATATCATAGTTTTAATTAGTAAAGGAAATAATGACCTCGAGCTAGAAAAAAAACCTGCTCATAAAATAATAAAAATTAAGCAGAATTTTTGAAAATTTTTTTGAATTTTTTTAAATTTTTTTGATTATTTCTGATTTAATCTTAGTTTTCCTTAATTTTTTGTGAAAATTTTCCAAGGTTTTTTCAAAATTTTAAAATTTGTCTAAACTTTTTTTGAATATTTTCTTAGTTTTGCTAATATTTTTCCAACAAAGTATAATCAATAGTTCACATTTTTCTCTAATATGCCTGCTTATTTCTTAAATTAATTTGTGTATTTGCATTCTGTTTGTTTTTTTTAAATATTTAATTAAACAAAAATTCTTAACTTAATGTATGTATAAAAAAATTTCAACCAAATTCTTTTGGTTTTTTATGGGAAAATCTTTTTTTAGATTTTCTTTTATATTTTATTTTTGTTTAACATTTCTTAAACTATTTTATTACTTTGGAGAACATTAATTTAATTATGAAAGATAAATATTTAATTTTTTTTTTAAATAATTAAAAAACAAACGAAAAAATATTTTTTGTACAACAGAAATACATTTTAAAAGCAAAATGAAATAATTACAAAAATAAAAGGAATATTTAAGTAATAAATTTAAATCTTTATGAGATAAAGTTAACATAAAATTTATGGATTAATGTATAATTACAACAAACAAAATTTAAATAGTTGTGTTTTTTTCACTTAAATAATGACTGAATATAAGTGGATTGAATAAAACTTTATTAAACTAAGATTTAAACATAAACGATTCAAATGCAGTCTCTACGAGTGCCAACTTTTGTGATTTATTAAAACTTTTTTAAACCATCGACTTGCAATAGAGAAAAGTTTTGAAAAGTTAAAAAAAAAATCAGAAAAAAACTTTTAAAAAATCGTAACAATCAAAAAAAAAAAAAAAAAATAGAAAAAAACTGAAATATTCAGAAATTTTTTTTTGAAATATCTGAAAAAAGTCAAAAGAATTCGGGAAAATGCGTGAAAAAAAATTTAAGAAAAAATTAAAAACTTTTGAAAATTTATACAAATCATAAAAAAATTTAGTAAAAATCGAAAAAATTCTTAAAAATTATGTAAAATTGTAGAAATTATTCTATGAGAATATCATAGTTTTAATTAGTAAAGGGAGTAATGACCTCGAGCTAGAATAGGGTTATTCTCAAAATATTTGGAAATATTCTTCAAAATATTTAAAAAAACTTAAAAGAAACTCGGGATAGTCTGAAAAAAATTCGAAAAATATTATAAATTTCTAAAAATAAATTCAACAAAATTAGTTGAAACAAGTAAGAAAGCTATATTCGGCTGTACCCTCCACCAATGTAATGATTTAAAAAACAAAAAAGTTTGTTTTATTTATACCTCAGGAAATAAAAAAGGACCAAAAAGTGTACTTTCGGTACTTTTAATAAAAGGTAGTTTTTATAAAAGGTACTTTTAATTAAATTCGGTACTAAAAGGTACTTTTTATAAAAGGTACTTTTTATAAAAGATACTTTTTATAAAAGGTACTTTTTATAAAAGGTACTTTTTATAAAAGGTACTTTTTATAAAAGGTACTTTTTATAAAAGGTACTTTTTATAAAAGGTACTTTTTATAAAAGGTACTTTTTATAAAAGGTACTTTTTATAAAAGGTACTTTTTATAAAAGGTACTTTTTATAAAAGGTACTTTTTATAAAAGGTACTTTTTATAAAAGGTACTTTTTATAAAAGGTACTTTTTATAAAAGGTACTTTTTATAAAAGGTACTTTTTATAAAAGGTACTTATTATAAAAGGTACTTTTTATAAAAGGTACTTTTATAAATGGTACATTTTATAAAAAGTAATTTTATAAAAGGTTCTTTTTATGAAAGGTACTTTTTATAAAAGGTACTTTTTATAAAAGGTACTTTTTATAGAAGGTATTTTTATAAAAGGTACTTTTTATAAAAGGTATTTTTATAAAAGGTACTTTTTATAAAAGTTACTTTTTATAAAAGGTACTTTTTATAAAAGGTACTTTTTATAAAAGGTACGTTTTATAAAAGGTACTTTTTATAAAAGGTACTTTTTATAAAAGGTCCTTTTTATAAAAGGTACTTTTTATAAAAGGTACTTTTTATAAAAAGTACCTTTTATAAAAGGAACCTTTTATAAAAGGTACTTTTTATAAAAGGTACTTTTTGAAAACGGTACAGAATTTTTGGAAAGTACATGATCTAGAATGTTTTATTTTACTAAAGGATCCTACATTCTAAATTTGAAGTTTGAATAACGTTTATTTCAGTAAATGAAAAAAAGTACCAAAAGTACTTTTTTAACCATTTTACCCCCGTAGAATCAACATTGGCAAAACCCGAGCCTTAGTGAATTCTTTTTTCCGGAAGGTGAACCGACATTGCAAATTTCAATTTTCTAGTACCATTATTTAAGGAAATATAAAATGTAACAAAAGTACATATTTTTATCCTATTAGAAACATAATTCGCAAAAACCAAGTCTTAGGGGAGCTATATTCCGGGAGGTGAACATACAGTTCAAATTTCAAGTCTATGTGACAATTTTTTAAGGAAATATAAAAGGTACCAACATTTTTACCATTTTTACCCCCTTAGAATCAACATTGGCAATAATCCAGCCGTACTGGATCTATATTCCAGGAGGTGAACATACTGTCCAAATTTCAAGTTTCTATGACCATTGTTTCAGGAGATATAAAAAGGACCAAAAGTACAGTTTTTTACTCTTTTGACCCCCTTAGAATCAACACTGGCAAAAATCCAGCCTTAATTGATCTATATTCCTGGAGGTGAATATACAGTCCAAATTTCAAGTTTCTATGATCATTATATCAGAAGATTTAAAAAGTATCAAAAGTACAGTTTTTTTAACCTTTTTACCTCCTTAGAATCAACTTTGGCAAAACTCCAGCCATAGTGGATCTATATTGCGGGAGGTGAACATACAGTCCAAATTTCAAGTCCTTATGACCATTATATCGGGAGATATAAAAAGTACCAAAAGTACAGTTTTTACCCTTTTTACCCCCTTAGAATCAACATTGGCAAAAATCCAGCCTTAGTGGATCTTTATTCCGGGAGGTCAACCTAGAGTCCAAATTTCAAGTCTCTAACTTCAGCGGTTTGGGCTGGGCGATGATGAATAAGTATGTCAGTCAGTCACGTTGCTCTTTTATATATAGATTTTCCGGATTTGGGCGAATTTTGCCATAAAGTTTATTGCTGTCTTTTATTATTTAACAAAAGTTATTTTTTTAAATGAAAATATTTTTTTTTTAAGAAATCTGAAAAAAATTGAATTTTGGCGATATTTTACATCCGATTTTGCGAAAAAGCCAAAAAAAAGTCTGGCAACCCCGTTAATATGACGAAGCAAAAAACGGACACACACATTAGGCTGGGTCGTATTCCAACAAAGTGCTCAGATCAACTATTAATAGTGAAAAAAAGTTGGTACAAGTAAATACAAGCAATTTAAAACCAAAATGAACAAAATCGGTCCATGGCTTCCGTTCTCGCATCGCGGGTCAAAATTGCGGTTTTTGAAAAAATGGACATAATTCAAAAAAAAAAAATTAAATATTTAAAAAAAAATTATTTAAAAAAAAAAAAATTTTTTTGTATCGCATTAATTCAAAGATATTTAGAAAAATTTTGTTTGTTTTTTTCGGATATCGATAACCCACCCAAACGTGAGGCAAAAAAAAACTCACATTTTTAACATGGAGCTCAAAACTACTTTTTCACTATTTTAAAAATTTTGTGAAACAAAATTTTTAAATGTATTAGTTTATCCACTTGATATCATTGAATACATCTCAGGGATTGTAGAAAAAAATTCTTAGTTAAATTCCTTCGTCCAGTTGGTGTGTGGAGCGATTTGAATTTAACGGATTTCCAGAACATGTGTTTTTATCGACATTTTTGACTAATTTGTAGTTGTTAGCAACATTTTACTTAAATTAACCAACTTTTTTTGTTCAAATGGTTGTTTTGGACCATAGTAACTCTGCTTTAAAATAATAGGCTTTTTGGACAACGTTAACCCTTGCCGGCACGAGGTTAAAAATTCCTCCAATGAAATTTTCGAAAATTCCTCACTCTAAAATCGTGTATGTGTTTAAATAATGAACAATTACAAATTTATACAAAGTTTTCTTGAAGGACATCTTTAACCCTTGTTGAACGAACGCCCAAAAAACAGCTGTTTTTTTGCTCATAGTCAAAATGGACTTTTTTGACATATTAAATAATATGTTTTTCACTTTTAGCTTTACACAGTAAAAACGACGAAGACGTAATGAAATTTCGGATGCCATTTTTTTTTTTGTTTTATTTAGTTTTAAACACTTTCCGCTTAAGTGCGCTTACTTTAAAAAGTTAACTTAAATGCGATCGTTTTAATGCATTCCCCGCTCAAACGATTCACTCGCAGATATACATATCTTTCATTTTATTAATTTACATCTGCGAGTGAATCGTTTGAGCGGGGAATGCATTTAAACGATCGCATTTAAATTAACGTTTTAAAGTAAGCGCACTTAAGCGGAAAGTGTTTAAAACTAAATAAAATAAAAAAATGGCATCCGAAATTTCATTCCGTCTTCGTCGTTTTTACTGTGTAAAGCTAAAAGTGAAAAACATATTATTTAATATGTCAAAAAAGTCCATTTTGACTATGAGCAAAAAAACAGCTGTTTTTTGGGCGTTCGCTCAACAAGGGTTAAAGATGTCCTTCAAGAAAACTTTGTATAAATTTGTAATTGTTCATTATTTAAACACATACACGATTTTAGAGTGAGGAATTTTCGAAAATTTCATTGGAGGAATTTTTAACCTCGTGCCTGCAAGGGTTAACTTTGTCCAAAAAGCCTATCATTTCAAAGCAGAGTTACTATGGTCCAAAACAACCATTTGAACAAAAAAAGTTGGTTAAGTTAAGAAAAATGTTGCTAACAACTACAAATTAGTCAAAAATGTCGATAAAAACACATGTTCTGGAAATCCGCTAAATTCAAATCGCTCCACACACCAACTGGACGAAGGAATTTAACTAAGAATTTTTTTCTACAATCCCCGAGATGTATTCAATGATATCAAGTGGATAAACTAATATATTTAAAAATTTTGTTTCACTAAATTTTTAAAATAGTGAAAAAGTAGTTTTGAGCTCCATGTTAAAAATGTGAGTTTTTTTTGGCCTCACGTTTGGGTGGGTTATCGATATCCGAAAAAAACAAACAAAATTTTTCTAAATATCTTTGAATTAATGCGATACAAAAAAAATTTTTTTTTTTTTAATAATTTTTTTTTAAATATTTAATTTTTTTTTTTTAATTATGTCCATTTTTTCAAAAACCGCAATTTTGACCCGCGATGCGAGAACGGAAGCCATGGACCGATTTTGTTCATTTTGGTTTTAAATTGCTTGTATTTACTTGTACCAACTTTTTTTCACTATTAATAGTTGATCTGAGCACTTTGTTGGAATACGACCCAGCCTAACACACATGCTCTATACATAAAAATAACTCAATTTTTTTATTATTACTTAACGAACTTTTTTTTTATTAAACTTGGATTTTGGTTTACATATTTTAAAGTTTTTTTGTAAAGATTTTTTTCATTTTCTCCGTTTTTTTTTCATTTCCGTATTCTTTGTTATGTATCTACACAAAATATGAGTTAATTTAGGGTTATGTTGAAAACACCTAAGACTTTTTCCAGAAATTCACTCATAACTTTTAAAATATTTAGCCGATTTCAAAAAAAAATACATCAGTTTCTTCCTGGATAAGTTCCGCAACTTTTGGTACCCCAATCGGTTCCGGATTATTGCCAAAAATGTGATTTCAACAGACAGACAGACGGACAGACGGACATCGTTAGATCGACTTAAAATCGATCAAGGATCATGAATATATATACTTTATGGGGTCCTAAACCAATATTTCAATGTGTTACATACGGAATGACAAACTTATATATACCCTCTATTACCAGAGTGGAGGGTATAAAAAGTAGAAAAAAAAGTGGAAAAGTTAAATTCGACTTAGCCGAATCTATGAATACTAGGGTGCGCCAAAAATGTCAACTTTCGATTTTATAATGTCACTCCCCCTAGAAATATTCGTTTTGGTATCAAAATACACTATGCAAAAAATTACGGCGATCGCTTGAGGGGAAAGGGTGCCTCAAACGCCTTGAAAATGGAGAAATATGTCAAATTTGACCATTAGATAAAAAAAAAAATGTTTTTTTTGTTGTTATTCAATTTCGCCAAAAAAAATTTTTTTGTATTAGGTTTAATAAGAACTACTTACAAAAAAAATATAAGCTCTCCACTACATCGCTTACCCATTTTAACTTGCGATACAAAAAAGGGCAGTTATTTTTAGGGGTACCCAAAAGTAACATTTTTCATTTTTGAAAATTTTATTAAAAAAAATTTTTAAAAATTAAAATCGCTCTCCACCAGTTTTTTATATATATTATAAAGATAAAAAATGTGAAATATTATAAATATCCGTTCGGCAGTTTTTCTTTTATAGCGACTTGAAGTTAGCGGATTTCAAGGAAAATTGATTTTTTGCTGTATTTTCTTTAATTTTGAACTTAATATTACGTTTTAAACAAAATTGACAAAATTGGCTTTGCAACTGATTTAATTGGATCATAAATTTTAGTAAGTAAATAATTTTTGCAGGACAGCATTAACCCTTGTAAACCCGGGTCGAAGATGACCCACAGGGCAAATATTTCCCATTGTATGCCGGCTTTTATATTTTTATTAAATATAGTAAAATTAATCTGTAAAAATAAATGTTTTAGTCCAAGTTTATTTAAATCTACCTGTGAAAAAACAATGTTTTTTAATTATACCGCATTTTTTATATACGGTGGGTGACAATACAATGAAACTTTTCTAAAGTAGATCCAATTTGTTAAAAAAAAATTAAACGTTATTATTTTAAAGTGAGTATTTTTTTTAAAAATGTTATTAATGTAATTTATAAAGCTTTAATTTAAGTTAAATAGCGTGCAGATTGAGCAAATATTAAATGAAATACGCGTGTCGCGCTGGAAAATGAAATTATTTATACACATTTTTTTTAGAAAATTACACAGGCACACAAAAAGAAAAAAGTGTCCAGACCCAGAGAGTAGACCCAGTTATTTCTAGGTTTTTGGGGTCGCTGAATCCGAATATGCCCATAAAAATTCATTTCAATTGCCAGTTTTTCCCCTACCGCCCCCCTATAACCCCCCGGAGGATTGACTTTTTAATCTCATACAAACTTAAAATTTATGTGTACTTTTATGTTTTTTTGACAGCTAAACCCTAAAATGACAACAAAAAAATTATGTGACCCTTCCCTCAACCCCTAGCACGCTCTAACAGCCCCCTGAAAGGGGATGAATTTTGAGTGTTCATAAAAAATCAAGATGCATATGGATTTTTATGTTTCTTGGACCGCTAAAACCGAATATTACTACAAAAAATGTATAATACGCCCCTCCTCACCCTCTAGCGCCCATTACTATGCCCTATAGGGGACATAATTTTGAAATTTACCTTCATAATTATTTTAGTCTACATCCTAAGTTTTATTGAAAATTTCTAAATAAAATCACCTGTAGGGCGTGGAAATGTGTGCTAGGGAGTGAGGGAGGGGTATTATAAATTTTTTGAAGTCATATTTGGTTTTAGTGACCCATAAAACGTAGAAATCCATATACATCTTGATTTTTTATGAACACTCAAAATTCATCCCCTTTCAGGGGGTTGTAAGGGCGTGCTAGGGGTTGAGGGAAGGGTCACATAATTTTTTTGTTATCATTTTAGGGTTTAGATGCCAAAAGAACATAAAAGTACACATTAATTTTAAGTTTGTATGACAGTTAAAAATCAATCCTCCGGGGGGTTATAGGGGGCCGGTAGGGGAAAAACTGGCAATTGAAATGATTTTTTATGGGCATATTCGGATTCAGCGACCCCAAAAACCTAGAAATAACTGGGTCTACCCTCTGGGTCTGGACACTTTTTTTATTTTGTGTGCCTGTGTTATTTAAGAATATTTTGAAGTCGATTTTTTCTAAATTCAAAGGAAAAAAAGAAAAAATTGTCTATTAGCTTTTCTTTAGTCACCAACTAAATTTTTCAACAACCCAAACAAAAAATTTAATTTTTTAAATAAAGTAGAAGAAATCATGAATGCTTAATGTGTTTGATACAATCAAAAAATATTTCATCATATTTATGAAAAGCTTCATTAAATATACAAAAACTTCATAAAAAGGGTTAAATTCTTTAAGTGCATACACGATGAATAGCTAAAACTATTTCCATTTA
Organism: Pegoplata infirma; assembly: GCA_963921195.1. Lineage (NCBI taxonomy): Eukaryota > Metazoa > Arthropoda > Insecta > Diptera > Anthomyiidae > Pegoplata > Pegoplata infirma. The sequence goes on from CAWUER010000322.1 coordinate 9,305, forward strand.
CTAATTTCATGATAAAAAAAAAAATAGCTTAAAGAATAATATTTCCAAAGTGGGACATAATTGACCCGGGTTTACATGGGTTAAAGCTAAACTGTAAAAATTACTAACTAACTAAAATTTATGATCCAATTTAATTACTTGCAAAGCCAATATCGTTAATTTCGTTTAAAACGAAGTAATAAGTTCAAAATTAAAGAAAATACAGCAAAAAATCAATTTTCCTTGAAATCCGCTAACTTCAAGTCGCTATAAAAGAAAAACTGCCGAACGGATATTTATAATATTTCACATTTTTTATCTTTATAATATATATAAAAAACTGGTGGAAAGCGATTTTAATTTTAAAATTTTTTTTTTAATAAAATTTTCAAATATGTAAAAATGTTACTTTTGGGTACCCCTAAAAATAACTGCCCTTTTTTGTATCGCAAGTTAAAATAGGTCAGCGATGTAGTGGAAAGCTTATATTTTTTTTGTAAGTAGTTCTTATTAAACCTAATACAAAAAAAATTTTTTTGGCGAAATTGAATAACAACAAAAAAAATTTTTTTTTTTTTTATCTAATGGTCAAATTCAACATATTTCTCCATTTTCAAGGCATTTGAGGCACCCTTTCCCCTCAAGCGATCGCCATAATTTTTTGCATAGTGTATTTTGATATAAAAACGAATATTTTTGGGGGGAGTGCCGATCTCTAGCATCATTTTTTTTTTACCCATACAACTTTGGCGCACCCTAATGAATACCCTCCACAATGCCCTTTTTAAGTGATAGAAAATTTTCTAACGGGGAAAAAAATAAAATTTTTGATTAGAAATATTTTATTTGGTGTTAAACAGTTTTTTTTAGTAATTTTTGAAAAAAAAAAAAAAAAAAATTTACTAAATTTTTTTTTGAGTGTAAAATTTTTTTTGAGTGTAAAATTTTTTTCGAGTGTATTTTCTTTTTTTTAGTGTAAAAATATTTTTGTGTAACAAAAATACGTTGTGACTTACTAATGTTTTTTAAACATGTTTAACGGGTTTTCAACACGTGCATTTAAGTTGAAACTAATCTGAAATTCACGGTTTTGCTAATAACTTTTGAACCACTGGACCGATTTGGCTGAAATTTAAAACGAACCGGACCAGAGGAACGGCAAATATATATGCCACACCTAAGCACCCTCAGAAGTGTCTTTCGAAAGTAAGCGTGTTTTTTATCTTATAAATTCACGGAAATTCCATGCAAAAATTCAGTCTTTTGATCATAACTTTTGAACCACTAAACCGATTACGCTGGATTGCAATACCAACCTGACCAGGTAAATGCCCAACATATATGCCAAACTACAGGAGTCTCCGTAAAGCCTTTCAAAAGTTAGCGTGTTTTCAATAGGCAGACGGATGGACGGACGGATATCGTTAGATCGCCTTAAAAAAATCGATTGAGGATCATGAATATATATACATTATGGGGTCTTAGACCAATATTTCGAGGTGTTACAAACGGAATGACAAACTTATATATACCCTCTATCACTAGAATGGAGGGTATAAAAAAAAATCAGAAAACTTAAGGAAAATTTTTAAATATGTTTAAAAATTCAGAACATGATTTCGGAATTAAAGACAAATAGAAACATTTTAAAAATATTTGAAAAAATTTAGAAAAACTTAGAAAAAATCGTTATTTATCCGGAAAATTCCCAAAAAATATTTTTTTTTGTTTCGCCACAGTCTATTATAGCATTCTAACTTATTACCTTGTTAAAATTTTTAAAAGCACACTTTTAGGAGTATAAATACAAGTGAACTTATAAAAATTCAAATACCTAAAAGCCCTAAATTCTGGTATTGTTTAATAAATAAACTTATTAATATTGAAAATATACAGTTCATTTTATTACAAATTTAATTCCTCAAGTGACATAATGTTTTTATTGATAAATTTATCACAGAAACCAAAATTCTCCTCAGGTAATAATGAATTAAAAGTTACAGATAACCTGCCTGCTTGTAATCTGTTACAGTTATATAAATAAACTAATATGTTAAATAAACAATTGATGACCAATTTAATTACAAATTTTAATTATCTTTAATATTAATGATTCTTGCATCTGGTTTGCTTACGTATTTATAAGTATTAACATGATATTTTCTTTATTGTAGTGTAAACATTGAAATTAAATTAATATAAAAACTAAATAATAGATAAAAATATTGCCAACACATGCAGCTGAAAAAATATGACAGTATTCAAATTTAAAATTATGTTTATAATTAACAATCTGACAAATTCTTTGAAGTTTTTTTTTTTAAACCACCGAATAGTAATAGCACGAATTACACATAAAAAATCCATTGAACGACTTTCATAGTATTTATGAACAAATTCATACAATTTATTAACTTTTTCATAATACTTATTAACTTTTTCATAGTATTTATGAATAAATCATAATATGTGAAATTTAAGAAATATCTAATATTTTTCATAAATACTATGAAAAAGTGAAAAAAATTAATGAAAAAGTTCAAAATTTTTATGTATTTTTTCATAAATAGTATGAATTTCGTTCATTGGCAGATATTTTTTTGTGTAAATTTATCATTCTATATGTGACACATTGAAATATCGATCTAGACTAAAAATTAATAAGTCATACAAAAATTTTCCAAATTTACCATATTTGGCCACGCCTATTTCTCCCCATTTCAGAGAAAAATTAAAACTTTTGTTTCGCGATTCCTTATAGTACCATATAGGCAATATTCTAAGTAAGTTTCACGTTTATCAAACAATATTTTTTTCGTGATAAGTTTGAATTAAGAACTCGATTCACTTAATGGTTCTTGATCGATATTTCGATCTGGACTAAATGAGTACACCCCCATAAAAATTTTGGCTAAAAAATGGATTCAGTCAAGTCAAATTTAACTTTTTATTTTTTATACCCTCCACTTAGTGATAAATCTATATATATAAAAGAGTGTGGTGACTGACTGACTGACTGACTGACTGATTGGCAATAATCATCGCCCAGCCCAAACCGCTGAAGCTAGAGACTTGAAATTTGGAATGTAGGTTCGGCTCCCGACAAAACCACCCACTAAGAAGGGATTTTTGGAAATTCCAATTCTAAGGGGGGCAAAAGGGGAAAAATAGGGCCCTTTGGGGGATTTTGTATCTTTTGAACTAATAGTCCTAGAAACTTCAAATTTGAACTCTAGGATCCTCTCGCGGAAATAAAATTTCGGATTTTTTTTTTTTTTTAAATTCCGCCTCCAAGGGGGGAAAAAGGGGAAAATAGGGCAAATTGGTACATTTTTTATATTCTAAACAAATGGTCCCAGAAACGTGAAATTTGAAGTCTAGGACCCTCTCGCGGAAATAACATTTTGGAAAAAGTAATATTTTGAAGATTCCGTTTCTAAGGTGGGGGGAGGGGGAAAATAGGGCAAATTGGTACATTTTGTATCTTCTGAAGTAATGGTCCTACAATCTTGAAATTTTGAATATAGGATACTCTCGCGGAAATAACATTTTGAAAAAAGTACTTTTTTGAAAATTCCGGTTTTAAGGGGGACAAAAAGGGGGAAAATAGGGCAATTTGGTGAATTTTGAACTAATGGTCCTAGAAACTAGATATTTGAACTATAGTATCCTCTCGGGGAAAAAACATTTTTTTACTAAAATTTTTTCACTCAAAATTTTTTTTCACTCAAAATTTTTTTTTCACTCAAAATTTTTTTTTTTACAAATTTTTTTTTTTTTTTACAAATTTTTTTTTCTACAAATTTTTTTTCACTCAAAAGTTTTTTTTACTCAAAATTTTTTTTCACTCAAAATTTTTTTTTTACTCAAAATTTTTTTTCACTCAAAAAATTTTCTTTTCCCGAGTAAAAATTTTTATATGATGCAATACATAATGATATATAACACAATATATATTTATATGCAATTTAATCCGAATAATGGTGGATGTTTTTGCATTAAAAAAGATCAACTTGTATAAAATATGATTCGATTTCATCCGAGTTTTGACCAGACATTGCCATATTTCATTGGATCCAATTAGATCTAATTGCATAAAAACATAGAAAATCTTGGTGTGTTTTGGTTTGGGTGAGTTACACCACAGGTCAACGATACATTCACCAAACATATAATTTTCTAAAACAAAAAAAAATGTTTGGGTACGCTTCGAACCAGATAGGTGATATACATAACCCTAACAAGGAAATGTTTAGGAACATTTTAAAAGTTTCTTATACTTTGCTTAAAAAACTTAGAACATTTTTGGTTAATTGGAAACATTTAATTGGAAACATTTATATATGGAACAGAATAAGCTATATATAATTTTATATTAAATTATACAGAAAAACAAATTTCGTATTGGCCCTAATATTATTTCATATATTTATATCAACCGTATACCTTTTAATTCGAATCATGATTAAATTATATATTACAACATATGACTGCATTTAAAAAAATTAGAAAATACCTCACGGGATGTATAATCATATATGATTTATTATGTTTGTATCAAGTTATATATTGTTATATATGTTTATTTTTACTCGGGTTTACAAATTTTTTTTCACTCAAAATTTTTTTTCACTCAAAATTTTTTTTTTTACAATTTTTTTTTTACTCAAAACTTTTTTTTAACTCAAAATTTTTTTTTACTCAATTTTTTTTAACAAAAATTTTTTTCACTCAATTGTATTTTATTCTTCAGTTTTTTTACTCATTTTTTTTACTTAAATTTTTTACTTAGAAGGTGTTTTCACCCAAATTTTTTTTACTCAATTTTTTTTTACAAAAAATATTTTTGGCTTAATTTTTTGACTCAAATTTTTTACTCAATTTTTTTTCTTATTTATTTTTTAATTTTTGGGAATTTATTGATTTAATCACTTAAATTTAGGGGAAAATAGGACAATTTTAAACATTTCGATCTTCTGAACTAATGGCCCCAGTAACCTAAAATTTGGACTATAGGATCCTCTCGCGGAAATAATACTCTAAAGAAAGTATTTAAAAAAAAAATAAGAAGGGGAAATGGGGAAAAAGGGCAATTTGGTACATGTTCTATTTTCTGACCTATTGGTCCTAGAAACTTAAAGTTTGGACTATAAGATCCTCTAACGGAAAAAACATTCTGAAACAAAGTTTTTTTTAATTCTGATTCTAGGGGGTTGAAAGGGGGAAAGTAGGATAATTTGGTACATTTTGTATCTTCTGAACTAATGGTCCTAGAAACTTAAAAATTTGGACTATATGATCCTCTCGCGGAAATTATGTTCTGAAGAAAGTATTTTTTGAAAATTTTTCATTCAAATTTGGGGGGAAATAGGTCGATTTTGAACATTTTCTATATTGTGAACTAATGGTCCCAGAAACCTGAAATTTGGACTATAGGATCCTCTCGCGGAAATAATATTCTGAAGAAAGTACTTTTTTAAAAAGGCACTTCTAAGAAGGGGAAAAGGGGGAAAATTGGGCAATTTGGTACATTTTCTTTTCTCTGACCTAATGGTCCTAGAAACTTAAAGTTTGGACTATAAGATCCTCTCGCGGAAAAAACATTCCGAAACAAAGTTTTTTTTTCAATTCCGCTTCTAGGGTGGTAAAAAGGGGGATAATAGGACAATTTGGTACACTTTGTATGTTCTGAACTAATTTTCCCAGAAACTTAGAAATTTTGACTATGGGATCCTTTGCGGAAATAACATTGTGAAGAAAGTTCTATTTTGGAAATTTCGCTTAAAAGGCGAAAGTAGCGTAATTTTGTGCAGCAGACTGAGCTAATGGTCGTAGATCCTTGAAATTTGGGCTGTACGATCCTCTCGCGGAAATAACTTTCTGAAAGAAGTACAAAGGGGAAAGTAGGGCAATTTTGTATCTGCTGAACTAATGGTCCTAGATACTTGAAATTTTAACTGTACAATCCTCTCGCGGAATTAATATTCTAAAGGAAGTACTTTTTGAAAATTCCGGGGGAAAAAGGGGGTGAGTGCGGTAATTTTGAATCTGCTGAACTCATGGTCCTAGATACTTGAAATTTCATCTGTACGATCCTCTCGCGGAAATAACATTGTTAAAGAAAAACTTTTTTAAAAATTATGCTTCTACGGGGAAAAAGGGGGATTTTGAATCTGCTGAACTAATGGTCCTAGATACTTAAAATTTAAACTGTACAATCCTATCCCGATCCGATAATACATTCTAAAAGAAGTACATTTTTGAAAATTAGTTTTTAAAGGGGGAAAAATGGGGAAAGAAGGGCAATTTCGTATCTGCTAAACGAATGGTCCCAAAAACTTGAAATTTTAACTCTACTCTTGCGGAAAAAACATTTTGTAAAAGTAATATTTTGAAAAATCCTTTTATAAATTTTGTATCTTCTGAACAAACTTGAAATTTAGAATCTGGATGCTCTCGAGGAAATTATTTTTTGAAAAATATATTTTTTTTGAGAATTTTGGGTTTAAGGAGGCCCAAAAGGGGGAAAATAGGGCAATTTGCTAAACTTTAAATTAATGGTCTTAGAAACATGACATTTGGAATATGGGATCATATCGCGGCAATGATATTCTTAAAGAAGTACTTTTTTGAAAATTTCGCTTTTAAGGGGGAGAAAGAAAGAAAGTAGTGCAATTTTGTATATGCTAAAGTAATGGTCCTAGATACTTGAAAATTGGACTGTACGATCCTCCAGCGGAAATAACATTCGGAAAGAAATACTTTTTTAAAAATTCTTCTTTAAGGGGGAAAGTAGGCCAATTTTGTATCTGCTGAACAAATAGTCCTAGATACTTGAAAATTGGACTGCACAATCCTCACGCGGAAATAAAATTCGAATGGAGGGCTTTTTGGAAAATTCCGCCTCTAAGAGGGAAAAGGGGGAAAGTAGGCAATTTTGTATCTGCTGAACCGGGAGACTTGAAATTTGGACTGTACGATCTTTTCGCGAAAATAACATTCTGAAAGAAGTACTTTTTTAAATATTCCGATTTTGAGTGGGAAAAAGGGGAAAAGTAAGGCAATTTTGTATCTGCTGAAATAATGGTCCTATATACTTAAAATTTGGACTGTACGATCCTCTCGCGGAAATAACATTCTCAAGGAAGTACTTTTTTGAAAACTCTACTTTTAAGGGGGGAAAAGGGGAAGTTAGGGCAATTTTGTAACTGCTGAACTAATGGTCCTCGATACTTAAAATTTAACCGTACGATCCTCTCGCGGATATAACATTCTAAAAGAAGTACTTTTTTTTTAAATTCTGCTTCTAAGGGGGGAAAAGGGAGAAAGTAGGGCAATTTTGAATCTGCTAACTAATAGTCCTACATACTTGAAGTTTGGACTGTACGAAAGTGGAAAGTAGGGCAATTCTGTATCTGCAGAACTAATTATCCTAGATACTTAAAATTTGATCTGTACGATCCTCTTGCGGAAAAAGTACTTATTGTGGAAAGTTCCACTTCTAAGGGGGAAAAGGCGGAAAGGAGGGCAATTTTGTATCTGCTGAACTAATGGTCCTAGATACTTGAAATTTAGACTGCATGATCCTCTCTCTTGGAATTTACCTTCTGAAAGAAGTACTTTTTTTGAAAATTCCGATTTCAAGGGGGAAAACGGGGAAGGTAGGGCAATTTTGTATATGGTTCTAGATACTTGAAATTTGGTTGAACGATCCTCTCGCGGAAATAACATTCTTAAGAAAGTACTTTTCAAAATTCTGGGGAAAAAGGGGGAAAGAAGGGCAATTTTGAATCTGCTGAACTAATGGTCCTAAATTCTTGAAATTTGAACTGAACGATCCTTTGGCAAAAATAACATACTTAAAGAACTTTTTTAAAAATTCCACCTCTAAGAGGGAAAAAGGGGAAAGTAGGGCCCTTTGAGGGATTTTGTATCTTTTGAACTAATAGTTTTAGAAACTTGAAATTTGGACTCTATAATCCTCTCGCGAAAAAAAAAACTAAAAAATTTTTTTTTTGAAAATTCCGCCTCCAAGGTGGGGAAATAAAGGAAATTGGTACATTTTTTATCTTCTGGACAAATGGTCCCAGAAACTTGAAATTTGTACTCTAAGATCCTCTCGCAGAATTAACATGCGGAAAACAAAATTTTTTGAAAATTCCGCCTCCAAGGGTGGGAAAATAGGGAAAATCGGTGAATTTTTTATCTTCTGAACAAATGGTCCCAGAAACGTGAAGTTTGGTTTTTAGGATCCTCTCGCGGAAACAACAGTCCGAAAAAAATATTGTTTGAAAAATTCCTCCTCCACGGTGGGAAAGGGGGAGAAATAGGGAAAATCGGTACATTATTTATCTTTTAAACAAATGGTTCCAGAAACTTGAAATTTGAACTCTAGGATCATCTCGCAAAAAAAAACATCTTGAAAAAAGTAGAAGGAGGAAAATAGGGCAATTTTGTATCTTCTGAACTAAAACTTAAAGTTTTGATCCTCTCGCGGAAATAATTTTTTGAAAAATACACTTTTTGAAAATTTTGGTTTTAAGGAGGGCCAAGAGGGGCAAAATAGGGCAATTTGGTAAATTTTAAACTAATGGTCTTAAAAACATAACATTTGCAATATAGGATCATCTCGCGGAATAACATATTGAGAGAAGTACTTTTTTGAAAATTATTTTTTAAAGGGGGAAAGAAATAACATTCTGGAAGAAGTACTTTTTTGGAAAAATCTGCTTCTATAGGGGGAAAAAGAGGAAAAGTAGGGCAAATTTGAAATTTGAATCCTCTTTCGGAAACAACATTCTAATGGAAGTACTTTTTGGAAAATTTCGCTTCTACGGGGAAAAATTGGTAAATTTTAAATTAATGGTATTAAAAACATAACATTTGCAATATAGGATCATCTCGCGGAATAACATATTAAGAGAAGTACTTTTTTGAAAATTATTTTTTAAAGGGAGAAATTAGGGCAATTTTGTATCTGCTGAACTAACGGTCCTAGATACTTGAAATTTGGAGTGAACGATCATCTCGCGGAAAAAACATTCTGAAAGAAGTACTTTTTTGAAAATTTTGTTTTATAGGTGGAAACGGGGGAAAAGTAGGGCAATTTTGTATCTGATAAACTAATGGTCCTAGATACTTGAATTTTGAACTGTTTTGTATCTGCTGAACTAATGGTTCTAGATACTTGAAGTTTGGATTGAACGATCCTCTAGCGGAAATAACATTCTGGAAGAAGCACTTTTTTAGTAAATTCTGCTTCTAAGGGGAAAAATGGTCCTAAATACTTGAAATTTGGACTGTACGATCCTTTCGCGGAAATAACTTTCTAAAATAAGTACTTTTATGAAAATTCTGCTTCTAATGGGTAAAAAGAGAAAAAGTAGAGATACTTAAAATTGGTACTTTACGATCCACTCGCGGAAATTACATTCTGGGAAAATAAATTTTTGAATTTTCGCTTCAATTTGGTACATATTGTTCCTTATGCACTAATGTTCCTTGAAACTTAAAGTTTGAACTATGGGATCGTTTCGCCAAAATAAATTTTTTTGCAATTTTAAATGTGCTCAAAATATAATATTTTAAAAGTCGAAACCAACAATTTTTATGTTTAATTAAAAATTAATAAGAATTTGAAGTAATTAAGTTGTTTTTTTTTTTTACAGCTAACCGGTAACGAAGTACCGGGCGAGTTAGCTAGTTGTATATATAAGTTTGTCATTCCGTTTGTAACGCATCAAAATATCGGTCTGGGACCCCATAAAGTATATATATTCATGATGCCCGATCGATTTTAAGACATTCTAGCGATGTCCGTCTGTCCGTCTTTCCGTCTGTCTGTCTGTGGAAAATGCTGCCACGGACAAAATATTGCACAGAGATGACTGAAACTTAACATGTTTATTGGAAGTTCTCCCGAGAAGTTTAGTGTTGCATTTGAGAGATATCGGTTCAGCGGTTCAAAAGTTATGAACGAAAATGTAAGGACACCTCAAAAAGGTTAGTACATTCAACATAACCTAAAAATACAAAATGCTTTAATTCGGCTTCTGGTTGACATATGTGAACATAATTGAACTCCAAATTGAATTTAAACAAGTACGAACATATTTTTTGACAAAAAAATAAAAAAATCGTGGATTTTTTTTTTACCAAATTTTTTTTTTCGCGGAATTTTTTTTTGTCAAAATTTTTTTTTTTTTTCAAAAGTAATTTCCTTTTAAATAAAATTTTTTGCAGTAATCTTTTTGAAATTGTGGAAATTCGGCAAGACCGAATTTAACTTTTTTACTTGTTTTTAACTTCAAACGCCCCATACGTATACTTAATGCACAATAAATATTAAATATTACTCATACGTCAGGTATATTTTATATTTAAACAAAAAATTATGACTTGATAGTTAGAAAATAAAATATTCTATAAAAATTTGGGGTCGAAGTCCTCTTTTTCTCAAAATGGAAATGTCAACCCTATCCAAAAATAACTTTTTTTAAAAAAAATAATTTCAAATTTCATTAAATGCCAAAAATAATGGTACGATAATTAAAAATATACATATTTTCAATACTTATCTAATAAAATTTTTTGTTTTTTTTTCAAAAAAAAAAAAAAAAAAAAAAAACGGCCCCAAAAGGTGACTTACTCATCATCGCACTGAACAAACCCCTTAATCTAGAGACTTGAAATGTTAAAGATGCTTAACGTTTCGGAAAATAGATCCACTAAAGCTGGGTTTTTCCAAATTCCGATTCTATGAGGGTGAAAAAGCGTACTTTTGGTACTTTTTATATATCCTGAAATATTGGGCCAAAATAATTTAAAGTTTGGAATGTAGGATCCATCGGCTTATATTATTTCTAGGAGGAAAAACGTGTACTTTGGTACTTTTTTAACACCTGAAACAATGTTCATAAAAACTAGACATTTAAAATGTTGGATCTTTTTGAAAAAAAAGGATTCTGAAAAATGTACCTTTAAAAATTCTTGAATTTGTACTTTAATACTTTTTCTATCTCCTGAAATAATGGTTCTGGAAACTTAAAATTTGGAATGTAGGATCATGCAGCAAAAAAAACATTCAGACAAAAGTACTTTTTAAAATGTTTCGATTCCAAGAGGGTTAAAAGTGTATATTGGTACTTTTTCGATCTCCGGAAATAAAAGTTAAAAAAAAATTGATTTTTGGTATGTAGAATCTTTTATAACAACAAAAAGTTCTGAAAAAAAAACTTTTCTGGTACTAAAAGCGTAAAAAGGAGTTAAAAATTGTGTCTTGGTACTTTTTTGATTTTATAAAAAAGTTTTTCCAGAAACTTGAAATTTAGAATGTAAGAAAAGTCTAGGATTCATAAGAAAAAAAAATAAAAAAAAAACAAAAAATTTTTAGAAGTGAAAAAAAAAAAAAAAATCCCGGTAAAAAACACTTTTTAGAAATTTTTAGATTTAAGTGGGGCAAAAAGGGTAAAAAATTGTACTTTAGTACTTTTTCTATCTCCTAAAGTATTGATTCCATAAACTTGAAATTTGGAATGTAGGGTCATTTAGCGGAAAAGACATTCTGACAAAAGTACTTTTTAGAAAGTTTCGATTCTAAGAGATAAAAGAAACAGTAAATTTGCAGAATCCTCCGAATGAAAACAAATTATGATAAAGTACTTTTTTGAAATTGCAATTCTACGTATGTAAAAAGGAATAAAATAGTGTGCTTTGATTCTTTTTTTTTCAATGGTCTTAGAAATGTAAAAATTAAAAATTGTAGAACTTTCTGCACAAAAAGATTCTAAAAAAAGTACCTTTTAGGAATTCCGATATTAATGGGGTAAATGGGGGGAAAAATTTGTACTTTGCTACATTTTCTATGTCCAGAAATTATTGTTTTTGAAACGTGAAATTCGGAATGTAGAATCATTCAGCGAAAAAAGCATTGTACCAAAGGTACTTTTTCGAAAATTTCGATTATAAGGGGTAAAATGTGTACATTGGTACTTTTTTAATCTCCTAAAATAAAAGCCATAAAAACTTGATTTTTGGTATATAATTCTTTTAGCACAGCAAAATATTTCAAAAAAGACTTTTAAAAATATATGATACTAGAAAAGCAAAAAATGAGCTAAAAATTGTACTTTGGTACTTTTTAGGTTTTTTGAAATAATAGTTCCAGAAACATGAAATTTGGAATGTAGGATCATTCATCGAAAGTCTAGGATTCTAAAGCAATAAACGCATAATTTTTATTGTTTTAGCGAACATTTTAATTTTAAGGGGGTTCATGAGGAAAATCGGTACTTTTTATAACTTTTGAACTTAAGACTCTAGAGTTAAAACACCTCATTCAACCGAAAAAAGTAGCATATTTGACCTTACCCCTTTCGAATTTGATGAAACTTGGAATATAGTTGGGCCCTTACAAAGAAATCATAGCGCCAAAATTTTGGACTTCTGGTAGTTTTTCTTCCCGAGATATGGGGTCTTGAAAATTGGCAAAATCGTATATATTTGGCAAAACTGTTCTGAGATAAAAAAGATAACTCGAAAAGTAATAACAATACAGATCTCAGTCAGGTTGCAAATAATAGGTATTGAGACAGCCTTTAAAATGGCATTCCCCAAGTTTTTTTTTGAAAAAGGTCAAAGGTCATTGATTTTAACCTCAATTTTTGGAGAGCTATATCTCAAAAAACAATATTTTTAAAATTTTGGAAAAAATTTATGTCATTAAGGGTCACCTGTACTACCTAAGTTTAAATTTTCAGGATGAAGACTTCATTGGAACTTTTTATATTAATAGCAACATAGTGACAGGAAAGAAAAAGCGGTGTATTTTCCCTTAGAAAAAAAAAATATTTTTTTTTCTCTGAGATTCTGGTGTCAAAGTTCACTTTTCTGAATGTTTTTGAGGTGCTGAGTCCATATATGACCTTTGAACTGGCCTATCGCTATTAGTTTTCGAGATATCTGCACATAAAAGTGTGAAAATTGATAAAATGCTATTGCTGTGTTTTTTTGAACATTTAGGTGCATATATCTTGAAAAGAAATAGCGATAGGTCAGTTTAAAGCTCATATTTGGACTCAGCACGTCAAAAACATTCAGAAAAATCTATTTTGGTACCAGAATTTCAAAAACAAAAAAAAAATATTTTTTTTCTAAGGGAAATTACACCGCTTTTTCTTTCCTGTCACAATGTTTATATTAATATTAAAAGTTCCAATGAAGTCTCTATCATGAAAATTTAAACTTAAGTAGTATAGATGATTCTTAACAACATATATTTTTTCCAAAATTTTAAAAATATCGTTTTTTGAGATATAGATCTCCAAAAATTAAGGTTAAAACCAATGACCTTTGACCTTTTTCAAAAAAAATCTCGGGGAATGCCATTTTAAAGGCTGTCTCATTACCTATTATTTGCAACCTGACCGAGACCTGTATTGTTATTACTTTTCGAGTTATCTTTATTTATCTCAGAACACTTTTGTCAAATATATACGATTTTGTTAATTTTCAAGACCGCATATCTCTAATACTGGAATGACCAGAAGCCTGAAAAATTGACAAAATCTCTCTTTAATTAAAGTAAACCCCAGTACTTAATTTCATTAAATTTGGAGGGGGTGCGGTCAACTCCTCGGTTGAATTGAGGTGTTTTAGCTCTCTAGTAAAATAGTGTATTTATTTTGGTACCTTTTTATATTATCCTTAAATAATGATCATAGAATTGAACTTTAAATATAGGATCTTTCTTTGAAAAAAACAAAAAAAAAAAATAATATGTAATAGTACCTTTTGGAAATTTCGATTTTAATGGGCAAAAAGGGTAAAAATTTGCTACTTTTTCTACCTCTTCAGGAACTTAAAATTTGGAATGTAGAATCATCCAGCACAAAAAAATATCATTCTGACAAAAGTACTAGTTAAGATTTTAAGAGGTTAATTAAACATAAAATTCGAAATGTAGAATCCTGCGGTTGAATAATAAAAAAAATCACGAAAAAGTGCTTTTTGGTATCAGTGGTCATATAAACATATAAATTTCCAATGTCAAAACTTTCTGAACACATTTAAAAAAAATATTTTTCTAGAATTTGATTTTAAGGGGATAAATAGGGCAAAACATTGTGCATTCATTCATTTTCTATCCCCCGAAATTATTGCGCTAGAAACTAGAAATTTGGAATATATGATCATTCCGAAAAAAATATTCGGACAAAAGTATTTTTAAAAAAGTTTCGACTCTAAGAAAGTAAAAAAGTGAAGTTTGGTACTTTTTCAATCTTGTGAAATAAAAGTCATTTAAACTTAATTTTTGGTATGTAGAATCCTCTATTTATGAAACGAAGAAGGTAAGAAGAGTTAAAATTTTCTATGGACGAATGTAGGGTAATCAAGAAAAATGCCTGCGAATTTTGTACTCGTGCCCAAAACATTAAATCGTGATAATATTTTGCGGAAGATTTGGGTGTACTTGCCAAAGCAAAGTTTTTTTAGAAAAAATGATGTTATATACTTTGCTATTCCATGCAAAACGAATTGAAAACTCTCACTTGTTTTATGTAAATTTGATAAACAAATGGAACATTTTTATGAGAAAAGCTTAGACTTGGTAAAAAAAGTATTTTTGGTAAAAAAAATAATGATTTTTTTTCACGAAAAACAAAATTAGTAAAAAAAAATTTTGAAAAAAAATTGATGAAAAAAAATTGATGAACAAAAATATGATAAAAAAAAATTTCTGAAAAAAAAATTTTTATGAAAATAAAAAAATTTCTGAAAAAAAATTGATGAAAAAAAAAAATTGATGAAAAAACTAAAAAATTTTAATGAAAAAAAAAAAAAATTTTGATGAAACAAAAAAAATTTATGAAAAAAAAAAAAAATTATGAAAAAAAAAAATTTGATGAAACAAGAAAAGTTTGATGAAAAAAAAAATTTGATGAAAAAAAAAAAAATTTGATGAAAAAGAAAAGTTTGATGAAAAAAAATGTGATGGAAAAAAATTGATAAAAAAAGAAATTTTTTTTTTGTTGAAAAATAATTATGTTACTTTGTATTCACCAGCTGGTGAAAAATGGTTTTATTCATCACGAGGTGAATTAATATCTATGTTAATTGTTAGCTTATAAAGTCAAACTGAGGTGGCGTCCTGCAACTTTTTTAAAATTAGACACCAGCCTTAAAACATAATCATGTTAAAAATACTTTTGGGAATTTCTGATACTAAGAGGATAAAAAGAGTCGAAAATTGTTCTTTTTCCAAAGAAAGGGATACACACAAATAAAATTATTTTACTAAATTTTTTTTTCTCCAAATTATTTTTCACTCAAATTTTTATTACACTAAAATTTTTTTTTCACTAAATTTTTTTTACTTATTTTTTTTTTTAAATCAAATTTTTTTATTCCATTCAAAATTTTGCAAAATTTTTAAAAAGAAGTAAAACCTACATAGAATAAAATGAAACGTTACAGAAAACGAAATGGTTTAGAACTTTGAAAGAAATAAAATAAACAGGGATCGACATTGAATTGAAATTTTTTCCTCTAATTTTTTTCCTCTAATTTGGTTCACTCAATTTTTTTTTACTCAATTTTTTTTTTTTCACTCAATTTTTTTTTCATTCGACCTTCCTTTTGTGATATTTTGTTCACTGAAAATTGCTTTAATTTTTTTTTAAAACGAAAAAACAGGGATCGACATAGAATGGATTTTTTATTTTTTCACTCATTTTTTTTTTTTTTTACTCAAAAATTTTTTCCCCCAAAATTTTTTGATTCGAACTACTTTTGTAAGATTTTGTTCACTTCGAATTTTTCGATTTTTTTTTTCACTTAAAATTAATACCAACTTTCTTTAAAAAAACAAAATTTGAATGGAAAAAAAGTGTTCGAAAAATATTAAGTTATAGGTTTTTAAATCTTCTAGACTGGAAACATACTTTCACAAAATCTGGCAAATAGATTCCTGGGGCTGGATATAAAAAGAGAATATGGAAAGAAATGAAATAAAATAGGGATCGACATTGAATTACATTTTCATTCTCAAATTTTTTTACACTAATTTTGTTTACTCAAATTTTTTTTTCACTTAAATTTTTTTTCACTCAAAATTTTTTTCACTCAAATTTTTTTTTCACTCAAATTCAAATTTTTTTCACTTAAGATTTTTTTTTTCATTAAAAATAATTTGATTCGACAAAAGTCAACTCTTACTATTTAATTAAACATCATTCCCCTTAGACTGTTTTACATGTTGTTCATCAAAAATCCAGTTAATTTCATATGTTGGTAGACATTTTCTTGATTTCATAGTTTTTTTCAATACGAAAGTTTTCCAGACAATTTTTACCGAAAGGAACATGTTTCCGGGTTATTTGAATTTTATTGCTTAATTCATTCTAAACCGTTTAAAATGATTTTTTTGTTCTTAAATTTTTTGTACTCAAAAAATTTTTGTACCTAAATTTTGGTTACAAAAAAATTTTTTTTTTTTTTTCACTAAAATTTTTATCTCACTCAATTTTTTTTTCACTCAAAAGTTTTTTTTAATTCTAAATAGGGAAAGATGGTCATAAACAAATAAAATAAAGTTTCCGAGGGGGTTAATTTCAAAAATGGGGACTCAAATCCTGATCCTTTTTCAAGCCGGTATTTAAAATACCCGCCGGCATGCTAGTGTCTCACATTTAAAAATTTATTTTTCCCATGTGAACTTGGAAAAACAATTTTTTTTTAAAAAACTGCAATTAAGTATCTATTTCCTTAATGAATTGTTGTTCAATATATATTTTTTTTTTATAAATGTTTAAAAAAATTTGTATAAATTGATAAAAAAATTCATTGATATTTTTTCCATGGACTTATTTCACAAAAACAAACACTTGCTATTTACAATTTATTAATTTAAAAAATTTTAAATTTTACTCACATACTTACGCATTTTTTCGCCCAACAGACTAATAATAACAAATGTGGAATAATTTAGAGACCAACAAAAAGAAAAAATTGAAATAAACAAATAAATGTTTAAAATAAACAAATATAAATTTTAAAAATTAGCACAAAAGAAAACTTAAAATCACTTGATTTAAATTGATTTTTCAAAAAAAAAAAAACAAAAAAAAAATTGAGATAGATACTTAAGAATACAAATGGAATAAAATGTTTGCAAACTAAAAATATATATGTAAATACTAGCATGCCCGACGGTACTTTGTTAACGGTAATATTAAATGCCGGTTAATAGATGGATCGGGATTAGAAACTCCATTTCTTAAATGCTCTCCTAAGAAATCTAAATTTTATTAAATTGTGGATTAAATCTTTTCCTATCTTAAGCGAAAAAAAAATTGAGAGAAAAAAAAAAATTAGTGAAAAAAAATTATTTGAGTTAAAAAAATTGAATAAAAAATTTTTTATTACAAAAAATTAAAAAAAAATGCCTGCAAATTTTGTACTCTTGTCCAAAACATGAAATCATGATAATGTTTTGCGGAAGATTTTGGTGTACTTGCCAAAGCAAAGTTTTTTTAGAAAAAATAATGTTATATTACTTTGTTATTCCATGCAAAACAAATTGAAATATCAGTCGAGGACCCCATTAAAAAACCAAAAGAGCTGTACATTTCGTAAGTGAGTGCAAAAATAAGTGCAAAAAAGTGTTTTTACATTTTGGAGAGTATTAAAGATTCGGCACCAAGGAATAAAACACTCTCACTTATTTTATGTACATTTGATAAACAAATGGAAAATTTTTATGCGAAAAGCTTAGACTTGGTGAAAAAAAAGTTTTGGTAAAAAAAATATTTTTTTTTTGACGATTAACAAAATTATGTTAAACAAAAAAAAAGGCTCAATTCGGCCTTGCCGAATGTAGTGATACCCTCCACAATTTCAAAAAGACTATTGCAAAAAACTGTATTTAAAATGAAATTACTTTTGAAAACAAAAAAAAAAATTGAAAAAAAAATTTCCGCGAAAAAAAAAATTTGGTAAAAAAAAATCCGCGATTTTTTCCTTTTTTTGTCAAGAAATGTGTTCGTACTTGTTAAAATACCATTTTGTGTTCAATTATGTTCACATATGTCAACCAGCAGCCGAATAAAAGAATTTTGTATTTTTAGGTTATGTTGAATGAACTAAAATTTTTGAGGTGTCCTTACATTTTCGTTCATAACTTTTAAACCGCTGAACCAATATCGCTCAAATTCAATATCAAACTTCTCGGGAGAATAAAAAAATTTAATGAACCCAAAATTTTTGGTGAAAAAAATTTTTGATGAAAAGAAAAATTTTTTGATGAAAAAAAAATTTGATGAAAAAAAATATGAAAAAAATTTTTGGTTAGAAAAAAATTGATAATAAAATATTTGATAAAAAAATTTGATGAAAAATCATATGATAAAAAAAAAATTTATAAAAAAAAAAAATTGATAAAAAAAAAACGATGAAAAAAAAGTATGATGAAGAAAAAAAATTTATAAAAAAAATTGATGTAAAAAAATTGATGAAAAAAAAAAATTATGAAGAAAAATTATTTTTTGTGGAAAAATAGTTATGCACGAGGTGAGTTATTATCCAAGTTACAAACCCAAGTTATTAAAATTTTTGGTTTTAAGAAAATTAAAATAGTAATTCTTCAAAAACCCTTAATAACAAACAGAAATGGCATGCGCCGATAAAATCACTTAAAAAATTCTTGTTTTCTTTTTCGTTAATTGTTAGCTTATATAGTCAAACTGAGGTGGCGTCCTGCAACTTTTTTAAAATTAGACACCAGCCTAAAAACATTATCATGTTAAAATAACCTACGAAAACATTAAAAATTAGTGATTTCTGTTTTTAAAAAAATAACATTCAAAAACATTAAAATTAATGATTTTGTAGGTAATTTTTTACAATTTTTCTATTGAATTATTTTTTAAAAAATTGTTAATAAAATTTTGGGGAATCGATCCCGCAATCAACTTCATTTTTGTCAGACGCTCTTACCCATCGTGCCAAAGTCACTTGATACAAACAAGTTTTTATATTTCAATAAATAGTTTATTGATTTTTTTTTTCTACAAAAAAAAAAAATAACCCACACAAGTAGGTAAAAACTAATGATTTTTACTAAAAAGATGCCAACAATAAAAAAAAATAATGTACACATATCATATAAAATTAAGAAAAATCACTTATTTAATTACAAAATAAAAATAAATGATTTTAAAATTGAATGCTAATGAAAGTCTTTATTTTTTATGTTGTTATTTTTGAAACAAAGAACAGAAATAGTTATTTCAAAAAAACTGAACATTAAACAAATGTTATTTTCTTTAAAAAACTACAAACGTAAAACTTTTAAAGTAAACTACAAACAGTTAATGTCATAATTTTTTTTTGAGTGTAATGTCATAATTTTTTTGAGTGTACAAAAGACAGTTAAAACAACTACATTTGTTGTTGTTTAGGCGACTACTACATTTTACGGTAAAATCAACAAAAAAATGTAGTTCTTTTTAACTATTGATTAAAAACTACAGAAAATGGTAAAAACAACTTCAAATTACAGTTATTTTTACTGTAACACAAATTGTCTGAATTTTTGTTATAAACAAACAATTTTTTAAAACTGTAAAATTGCCTAAAAACAAAAAACAAATATTTTTATTACATTTTATAAGTTGTAATTAAATTAATTTAGGTTATTTTTAGTTGGTAATAGTTTCTGCTGCAACCCAAACTTCCAACTCATTTAAAAAACACGTTTTTCTAAACATTTTTAGAAAAATAAAATTTTTTTATATACTAAAAACAACTACATAAAACAACTGTTACTACAATGTATTAATTTTTTGTGTTTATTAAAAAAAAAAAAAAACTACAAACAAAAAGTTTTTTGAGATTTTTCATAAAAAAACAACTGAAATTGTAGTTGAAAATAACAACTACTACTTACTACACAAAGCCACCGTCATGTAGTAACGGAAATAATTTTCTTAGTATATTAAAAGTACCAAAAAAAAAAATTTTTTTACCTACTTCTACCCCATTTTCAAATTTAAC
This sequence comes from Pegoplata infirma, assembly GCA_963921195.1. Lineage (NCBI taxonomy): Eukaryota > Metazoa > Arthropoda > Insecta > Diptera > Anthomyiidae > Pegoplata > Pegoplata infirma. Next base: position 29,336 of record CAWUER010000322.1, read on the forward strand.
TTTTTTCTTGTTTTTTTTTCCATTGAAAAAATTCTAACAGTAACATTTAGAAAATTTAACTTTTCATTTATCATTTGTATATCAAACTACTCTGATTACCACTTTATACGAATTTTCAGTTTTAGACATTTTTAAGGACACTCTGACATAGAAATGTATTTGATTACATATACTTAAGACTTAAAACAAGTGTGATGCCAGTTTTTTTTTATGTTATTCATTGGTAGCAATGATTTAGAATTCCTAAGTAAATATTACAAATAAAAGGGTTGTTAAACAAACAATAGTGACCTAATTTAAAAAAAGTAATTATTTATATAATATGACACTTAACTTTTCACAAACATATTGTTAATATCATTGTTAATAATCTATTTCTTTGAAAGAGTAAACAGAATACAATTTTAAAACAGATTTTTTGTTTAACTTTAATGTCAAATTTTACATAACGTATTAAATGTGACGTTAACAGATTAAAAAAAATCTGAAAAATCTATAGAAAAATAGATTTTAAGAATCTGGGATTTTTTCTCTGGGAAACATTTCTTTAAATCTAAGAATTTTCTGTAAAAAATAAAATGTCTCAGAATCTGAGAATTTATTTTTAGGAATCTAAAAAATTTTCTATCGAAAAAATGTCTCGGAATTTAAAATGTAGATTTATCTACCGACACAAGCATCACCAACGCGGGATTTTTTTTAATTTCCAATTAGGAATAAAAAGTACCAAAGTCTACATATCTGTGGTACTTTTTAACATGATGTTTTTAGACTGGTGTCTAATTTTAAAAATGTTCCAGGACGCCACCGCAGTTTGACAATATAAGCTAACAATTAACGAAAAAGAAAACAAGAATTACTATTTTCATTTTCTTAAAACCAAAGATTTTAATAACTTGGGTTTGTAACTTGGATAATAATTCACCTCGTGGGGAATAAAACCGTTTTTCACCGGCTGGTGTATAAAAAGTAACATAATTATATTTTAACCAAAAAAATTTTTTTTTTCATCAATTTTTTTTTTCATCAATTTTTTTTTTTCATCAAATTTTTTTTTCATCAATTTTTTTTTTTTTCATCAATTTTTTTTTTCATCAAACTTTTTTTTTCATCAAATTTTTTTCTTTTCATTAAATTTTTTTTTTCATAATTTTTTTTTTTTATCAATTTTTTTTTCATCAAACTTTTTTTTCATCAAAATTTTTTTTTTTTCATAAAATTTTTTTTTTCATTAAACTTTTTTTTTTTCATCATTTTTTTTTTATCAAATTTTTTTTTTCACCATTTTTTTTTCATCAATTTTTTTTCATAAATTTTTTTTTCATCAATTTTTTTTTATTAATTTTCTTTTTCATCAATTTTTTTTCTCATCAAAATTTTTTTTTCACAAAAAATTTTTTTTTCATCAAATTTTGTTTTTCATCAATTTTTTTTTCATAATTTTTTTTTATCATATTGTTTTTCATCAATTTTTTTTCATCAAATTTTTTATCGAATTTTTTATTATCAATTTTTTTCTCACCAAAATTTTTTTTTCATATTTTTTTTTCATCAATTTTTTTTTAACATCAAAAAATTGTTCTTCTCATCAAAAAAATTCATCAAAAACTTTTTTTCATCAAAATTTTTTTTTCACCAAAAATATTGGGTTCATTAATTTTTTTTTAACATAATTTTGTTTTTTGTGAAAAAAATCATTTTTTTTACCAAAACTACTTTTTCACCACGTCTAAGCTTTTCGCATAAAAATATTCCATTTGTTTATCAAATGTACATAAAACAAGTGAGAGTATTATATTCTTTGGTGCCGAATCTCTTATACTTTCCAAAATGTAAAAACACTTTTTTGCACTTATTTTTGCACTCAGCTCTTTTGGGTTTTTAATGGGGTCCTCTACTGATATTTCAATTCGTTTTGCCAGGAATAGCAAAGTAATATAACATTATTTTTTTCTAAAAAAACTTTGCTTTGGCAAGTACACCCAAATCTTCCGCAAAACATTATCATGATTTAATGTTTTGGCCAAGAGTACAAAATTCGCAGTTATTTTTTTAATTCCACTTAGAAATAAAAAGTACCAAAGTATTCGTTACTTTGGTACTTTTTTTTTGTACTGTTTTGGTACTTCTCCTGAGCTAATGATGTCAGAAACTTAAGATTTGGCATATAGGATTCTCCAGCAAAAAAAAAAATATTCCATAAAACATCGTTTTTTGGTCGTCCCCACCTATTGAGTAACTAGCAAAAACAAATCCTCTGGCCACTCTAAGATACACAAATTGCTAAAAATTATATCGAAAATCAAAAATATTTGTGTCACTTATTTCTTTTTACTTGAATTTTTGTTTTAATTGATTGAGCTAAATAAATATTGACCAATCAGCCCCTTATTGTGGCATAAATATTTATTTTCTACTTATATATTGTTAAGAAATAAAGTTTTATGGTATTTGAACAAATACAAACAATTTAAATTAGTTTTTCTTGTGATTTGATAATAACGGTGACTTACAAATTTTTATGTGGTTAAAATATTATTGATTTTATTAGTAGGGCGGTACAAAAAAAAAAACAATGAACGACTTTCATAGTATTTATGAACAAATTCATAAATACTATGAAACGACTTATAAATTTTTTCATAGTATATATTTATGAAAAATGTTAAATAGTTTTTAAATTTCACATATTATGATTTATTCAGAAATACTATAAAAAAGTTTATAAGTATTATGAAAAAGTTAATAAATTGTATGAATTTGTTCATAAATACTATGAAAGTCATTCATTGGAACAATAATTTTTGTGTCTAAAAATTATGTGGATTTAATATTTTTAAGAATCAATAAATTTGCATAAAATAACAAAATGGATCAATTTGTTTTTAAAAATTTTGTTGAAAGTGCATATTTTATAATTTTTGATTAAAATGAATATTTTTGTCACATTTTTAACTGCATATTTCTGCAATTCTATATTTTTGTCTATTCTCTGAACATAAAATGGACAAAATATCTTTATCAATCAATAAATTTGCAAAAAAACTGGACTCGATTTGTTTTTGCATATTTTAATGAAAATACATATTTTTGAATATTTTAATTTAAAATGCATATTTTTGGCTTAATTGTAAGTTATTAATAAATATTTTTCGTTATTTTGTCAAAAAAAATGAAAATTATATATGGTTTTTGAATTGAGAAAAGTGTGAAAGAAAAATTTAATTTTTCTAAAAATTTAAGACATCCTGGTTTGTTTCTTACTAGTTTCATATTATCCAGTTATAATAATCTTCAGAAAAACTTTTAATGTCAAATTTATTTAGTTAATAGTCAATAGAACTCTATATGTGAAAATTATTTACAGATCGCAGCCGCCGAGGATTGAACCCATCATCATCTGTAATACTTTGCTATTAACTGCTTGTAACGTACAATCACTCTAGACCGATACGCCACGAAGGCTGTTAAGCAAGTATCAACTAAATCTGATTTTTTCAATTCGAGTGGTGTTGTTGCTGTAGTTTTTTCTAACAGAAGTGTTGTTATTGCTATTTTATGTAAATAAACTTTTATTTTTTTTTTTTTTTTTTATTTTTAGTAATCATTATTCTTCTTCCTCTCCTTCATCAATTCTGATCTAAGTACTTATTTTTGCAAACGTTGCCAGACATGGTCTATATTTTAGACATGGTCTATATTAAAATTGTTTTAAGAAAATGCATATTTTTGAATATTTTTATTTTTTTTTGGTAAAATAAGAAAAAATGTCTGTTAATAAATTACAAATATTGCAAAAATATGCCTTTTAAATTAAAATATTCAAAAATATGTATTTTTTCAAAACCCGGGTAAAAATGAAATATATATGATCATATATGAAGATATATGGATCATATATGGATTTATATAACCATATATTATCATATATGCCTCCATATATTTTTATATATGATCAGATCCGTAAATTGGCCCGATATGAGCTCATATCGGGCCAATTTACGGATCTGATCATATATGAACATATATGGAGGCATATATGATAATATATGGTTATATAAATCCATATATGATCCATATATCATCATATATGATCATATATATTTCATTTTTACCCGGGAACATTCAAAAACATATCAATGCAATTTTTATGCAAATTTATTGATTTGGAAAAAATTTGTCCACATTATTTTAAGAGCATAGACAAAAATTGATAAAATATATAAAAAATATGCATTTTATATAAAAAAATTCTGCCAAACACATTAAAAAAAATGTAATTTACATACTTATTTTATTAAAAATGCATATTTTTTAATATTTTGTTTTTTTTTTGGTAAAATATGGAAAAATTTCTTTAAAAAATTACAAATATGCCAAAAATATGCATTTAAAATCTAAATATTCAAAAATATGCTTTTTCTTCAAAACATAAAAAACAAATCGATTTCACTTTAATGCAAATTTATTGATTTGCAAAAATATTTTGCCCATACTATTTTTAGAGCATAGACAAAAATTGCAAAAATATTAAAAAATATGCATATAATATAAAAATATTCTAAAATTTGCATTTTCGTCTAAACAAAATAAAAATCGATGTAATTTTTGATGAAAATACATATTTTTGAACATTTTGATTAATCATGCATATTTTTGGCATAATTGCAAGTTATTGATACACATTTTTTTTATTTTGCCAAACCTATTGAAGAAAACAAAACAATCTACATATTTTATTGAAAATGCATATTTTTGAATATTCAGTTTTTTTGGTAAGTAAGGAAAAATGTCTATAAATAAATTACAAATATGTCAAAAATATGCATGTAAAATCTAAATATAAAAAATAAGAATTTTCTGCAAAACATACAAAACCAAATCGATGTTATTTTATGCAAATTTATTGATTTGCAAAAATAGTTTGCCCATATTATTTTAAGAGCATAGACAAAAACTGCAAAAATATGTAAAAATATGCATATAGTATAAAAAAATATTCTATAACTTGCATTTTCGTCTAAACAAACAAAAAGAAATCGATGTAATTTTTGATAAAAAAACATATTTTTTAACATTTTGATTAAAAATGTATATTTTTGGCATAATTGTAAGTTACTGATACAAATTTTTTTATTTTGCCAAACATGGTAAAAAAATATTGTAATCTACATGTTTAAAAATATGCCAATAATATGCATTTGGAATTAAAATATTAAAAAATATGCATTTTCTTCAAAACATACAAAACCAAATCGATGCCATTTTGATGCGAATTCATTGATTTGCAAAACATATTTGGCCTATATAGTTTTTAGAGCACAGACAAAAATTGCAAAAATATGTAAAAAAATATGCTTTTAAAATCGAAATATTCTAAAATTTCCATTTGCATCAAAATATACAAAATTAAATCGTTGAAAAATTTTTGTAAAAAAATTACGAATATGAAAAAAATATGCATTTAAAATCAAAATTTTCAAAAATATGCCTTTTTGTCAAAGCATGCATAAACAATGGATGCTATTTTAATGCAAATTTTTTGATTCGTAAAGATATTTTTTCCATATCATGTTTAGTAGAGTATAGACAAAAATGTGTAATTGCAAAAATATGTAAAAATGCATTTAAAATCAAAATATTTTAAAATCTGATTTTTTTTTATCAAAATGTACAAAAACAAATCGATAAAAAATTACTGTTTGCAAATTAAAAATATTACAAAAATATGCATTTTAAATCAAAATATAAAAAAATATGCAATTTCTTAAAAAATATGCAATTTCTTCAAAACATACAAAATTAAATCGTGTCATTTTATGTTTGTCTATATCATTTTTGAATATGATTAAAAATATGGAGTTGCAAAAATATGCATTAAAAATTAACATATTCTAAAATTGCATATTTATCAAAATATATACGAAAACAAATCGATGATAAAGTTTAATATTAATAAATTACAAAGATGCAAAAAATACGCATTTAAAATCAAAATATTCAAAAATATGCATTTTTTTTTTCAAAAAGTGCAAAAACAAATCGATGACATTTTTATGTAAATTTATTGATTCGTAAAGATATTTTGTTCATACCATTTCTACAGAATAGTCAAAAATATGGAATTGCAAAAATATGTAAAAATATGCATTTAAAATCAAAATATTCTAAATTTGCATTTTCATCAAAATATACAAAAACAAATCGATGACATTTTGTCATTTTATGCATATTTGTTCCTTAATCTTAATTGAATTTAAATTTCCAATAGATTTAATATTTATTAAAAACACTTTATTTCTTTCTAATTTTAGGATTCCATTTGCTGCAGTCACTTACAAAAAAACTAAAAAACAGATGCTCAATTACAAAAAAAAGAATGGCGAAAAAATTCTGAAATCTTAATCTAAAAAAAGATAAACCAAACCATTCAATTTAAAAAAAGAAAAAAAAAAAACAAAAAAAAAACTAAAATAAAACTAAAATCTTATTTAAAATTTTAGTTTTTACCATACGTGATATAAATTTTAAATTATTTTTTTTTATTGTGGCTTAAAATATTCAAATGTTAAAGACGAGATAAATAGTTCAATGTACGCTCCAGTTAACAATTTTGTTTAAAAGATTTGTTGATTTTAATTCAATTTTAAAAAAATTGTTTTTGAAATGCAAAAAACGATGAAAATATTTGTGTTAATCAAACAGATTATAAAACCATGGGGTAAGTACTAAAATAAATGCAAAATGAATTTTAAGAGATTATTAAATAGATTTGGCAGATGTTCAAGAAAAAAAAAACCCTAAAAGTATGCAACAAAAATGGTGTTATTATTTAAATTTAGAATCGTCACATCATCATTTACAGTTCCTGTTTTTTTTAATTATTTAGATTTTTTAAGTATATTTTTAAATATTTTCCCTAAAAATATCTTTAAAAATTTACAAAAACGATAGATTAAAAAATACCAAAGATGTCGTTATTGCTCGCTGTGTTAGATAATGGGGTTAGTTATTGTTTGCACCTTATGGTCATAATAATTTTATATAATTATATATAACACTGTGCAACAAATTTTGGGTCATCGCATTGAGCCTCAATGCCTTTAATGCCACATGAAAGTAGACCATCAAGTGGACAAAATCACCAAAGGGTTTTGCAAAGTCAGTTCGGATTTCTTTTTTATAGCCCACAGAAGTTTTAATATTTTTATCAAAGGCGTTTGGAAAACGTCAAAAATACTATAATAAGAACACATCTGAGCTTCAAAACATGATTTGATGTCTTCAGTGAAATTTGATGGCGGTTCTTTTCTTAGAACATTTTAACCCTCTAACTACCATTTTAAGGGGTCATTTTAGTCCTTTTTCAAAAACTAAACACAGAACTCTAATAAAACGTCCAGTTAGAGGGTTAAAATGTTCTACAAATATTTTCCTCATAAAATTTCACTAGGGGTTGTCAAATGTTCAAAGTTTGTGCGACATACGGAAAGTGCTTAAAAAGGGTCAAGTATAAATATTCAATGTTTGTTATTTTTTTTACCAAAGCAGTGTTAAAAAATATCGACAAAAAACAGTGCAAATATACCTTTGAGCTAAAAAGGATGTTCTGATGTGTTTTATAAAATTTTATGATGATTCTTTTCTTTGACCAAATTAACCCTCCAGCTCCCGTTTTAAAGGGTCATTTTTGTCCTTTTTTAAAAGAAATACAAAAAAGTCTATAAAAAAAGGCAGTTAGAGGGTTAAAATGTTTTACAAATATTTTTTGCATCAAATTTTGCTAGGGAACGTCTGAGACCGAAAGTTCGTCTAGCATACAGAAAATGCTTAAAAATTTTAAAGTATTAAATTTTTTTTTTTTTTTTGGGCCGAAATAAAAAAAAACAAGTAAAAAAGTTAAATTCGACTTTGTCGAATGTATTGATACCCCCTCAATGTAAAAATATTTGCAAAAAAACAAAACAAACATTTAAAAAAAAAAATCCGCGAAAAAATTTTTTGGAAAAAAAAATTGCCGAAAATATGTTTTTTTGTAAAAAAATACTTGTTTAAATACCATTCGGTGATCAATTCTGTGCACATGTGTCAACCAGCAGCCGAATTAAAGCATTTTGTGTTTTTAGTATGTTGAATGTACCACAATTTTCGAGGTGTTCTTACATTTTCGTTCATAACTTTTGAACCGCTGAACCGATTTCGCTCAAATGCAATACCAAACTGCTTATGGCAACAATAAGTAAATATGCTAAGTCTTAGTAATATCTGTTTAATACTTTGCCCGTGATCACCATTTCAGATATCTTGGGAAAAAGTCGCGTGATGCCGTTCTAGCGGAAATTTGTTGGTGGAGCAAAAATATATTTGAGGATGAAGAAGAATAAGGTGGGGAAAAGACCCAAGCTTTCTTTTGAGTCAAAAAAGGGCCGACAAAAAAGTCAAACAAGTTTTGGATTTAAAAAAAATCCAAATTTTTTTTTTATTTTTTTTATAATTTTTTTTCTCAAGATTGAAGAAATCTGTCTAAACTAGTGCCCCCCATTTCCCGGTTCTCGGTATTCCCGGGAATACCGGTATTCCCGGTTCTGGTACCGGTTTCCCGGTTCTAGATATATTCCCGGGAATACCGGTATTCCCGGTTCTGATCCTGGTACCGGTTCTCAAAATACAAAAAAAATACTATACTATAAAATATTCAAACTACACTATTTAATCCGTTTTTAAGAAATATTACGTTGTTTTTGTAAAATTATTTAAAAATCAGGTACCTAATTGTTTTCTTAAATTAAAAAAAATGGAAATTGTGTTTTTCGCATGTTTTGTATTTTTTTTTTTGGTAAAAGCGGAGAAAAAATTTTAATTGTACAAAATTTTACAAAATATACATACCGGTAGTACCGAAAATACCGTCAGAACCGGAACCGGGAATACCGGTATTCCCGGGAATACCGGGAATAATTCAAGAACCGGGAAACCGGTACCATTTCCCGGGAATACCGAGAACCGGGAATACCGGTATTCCCGGTACTACGGTACTGACCGTAGGCACTAGTCTAAACTATTTGGGGCACATTTTGCTAAAAACAATTGGTAAGAAGTTACATGGATGAGAATAAACACCTCTTTGGCCAAAATGTCAAATTTCGACCCCCTCTAACTCAGAGAGCCCTTGACCGATCTCGTTGAAAAATTGTGTCTGCACTACTATCCAATAGGATAGTAGATCGGGATCAAAAGTTGTGTCAGTTGACACGAAAACCCCCATATAATGATCATTATATGGGGGTTATTCTAGCGATGCCTGTCCGTCTGTGGAAAAAGTGATCACGGCCAAAGTTATAAACAGATATAACTACGACTTGGCACATTTACTTGTTGGGAAAATATTTGTAGAACATTTTAACCCTCTAACTGGACGTTTTATTAGAGTTCTGTGTTTAGTTTTTGAAAAAGGACTAAAATGGCCCCTTAAAATGGTAGTTAGAGGGTTAAAATGTTCTAAGAAAAGAGCCGCCATAAAATTTCACTGAAGACATCAAGTCATATTTTGAAGCTCAGATGTGTTCTTATTATATTATTTTTGACGTTTTCCAAACGCCTTTGATAAAAAAATAAAAACTTCAGTGGGCTATAAAAAAGAATTCCGAACTGACTTTGAAAAACCCTTTGGTGATTTTATCCATTTGATGGTCTACTTTCTTATGGCGTTGAAGCCATTGAGGCTCATTTTCCTTGTTGCACAGTGTAATTTGATATAATTTTATATAATTATATCCACCAAATCCTGGATAAAATTATATATAATTTTATCAAATTATATATAATTTTATATAATTTTATCCAACTTTTTGGAAAATTTTACCTTTTTACATATATAATTTTATGTAATTATATATAATTTGATATAATTTTATCAAATTATATATAATTATATCAAAAACTTTTTTACTCGGGCATTTATTAAAATAATTATTTTACCTGAATTTTTCTGATTTTTGTTTTAAATTATCCAGAACATTCTTTTGAATTTGTCTCATTAGTTAGCAATTTTTGATTTTTGTTTTCAAATTTTAACTAAATAAATTAAATTAACTTAATAAAATTTTTTCAACGTTCTTCTGATTTTTTTGGATTTTCCTAAGTTTTCTTAAATATTTTTCTGAATTTTTTAAAAAAAATTTTTTGTTAAAATTTCCAAATTTAAATTTTTTTTCCTATATTTCCATAATTTTTATTTTTTGATTCCAATTTAGTTTGAGTTTCAGTATTTTTTTTGATTTGATGTAATTTTAATTTATTCGTACTCAATTTCTTAACGTCTGGTTCTACAATCCTTGCTCACTTGTAAAGCTTTCTCCACTTCTACGTTCCTGTCACACTTTCTTTTTTGATATGATTAACGTTCGTATCATTAATTATAAAGTTCATTTGATGCTTTTTAACAATTTTCCAAAAAGGAAAATATTTATTAAAATTAATGACAATTCGAATGTGTTAATAAATTGTTTATTACCAGTTTTTGCACAGCTGCATGTGTAAACCAATTTTACAAGTCCATTGAATGCAATGGTCTGTAAAATAAATATTGATGTACTAAAAGGTAGTCCGTGAAAATGTTTTTACAAAGTTGTATGAAAATGTGAAAAATATAAAAGGAATGATCTATAGATAACAGTTTAAGATATTTTTAATTGAAAAATTTGTCTTCCTGAGTAAAAATGTTTTTATATATAATTATATATAATTTTATAAAATTATATAAAATTATATAAATTTATATAAAATTATATATAGAGGTTTCTGTTTTCCAAAAATTTGATAAAACTAGATAAAATTATATATAATTTGATAAAATTATATGTAATTATACCGATTTTTTTTATTATAAAATTTTATCAAATTTTATATAATTTTATCTAATTTTATAAAATTTTATCAAATTATATATAATTTGATAAAATTTTATATAAAACAAATTCTGATGTAATTATATATAATTTGATAAAATAATATATAATTTTATAAAATTTTATATACGAAAAATTTGGATATAATTATATATAATTTTATCAAATTATTTATAATTTTATATAATTTTATCAAATAATTATATATAATTTTTTTATCAAATTATGTATAATTATATATAAAGTTTTTTACTCGGGTTGTGTCAGAATGTAAAAAAAAAATTAAAAATTTTTAAAATCTTTAAAATTTGTAAATTTTAAAGATTTTACTAAAAGAATTTTCTGAATAAAATTTTCTAATTTGCAGTCTATCAAAAATGTACAAACTTTTTCGTTATGTCACAAAAACAAATTTTACTGTCTTGTAAAAAGACATAAGCAATGAAAGGCAAAAAAACGATTAATCTTGATGATAATTAAAAATATTGTATATATTTATTTACATTTTTATGACCTTATCCGCCATAAAAAATGTAATGCTTCAGTATAAATGTAATCTGTTAAAAAAAATCTGCTATGGTTTAATTTACTTGTAAATTGAATTAAACGAAAAATAATTAAGATAAAAACAGAAAATTATATTTGTTATGACAGCTGGTTTGGTGGTGATAACAGAAATTTTACTGTAACAAAAATTCTACCTCATAAACCCGTAGGTTACACACCCCAAAATCTCTATAACTTTTGAAAATTAAGTTTTACTCTCAATTTTTTTTCAATCAAACCCTATACTCAAAAAAGAACTTTCCCGGTTAAAAAATTTATATATAATTTGATAAAATTATATCAAATTATATATAATTATAAAAATTATATAAAAATTTTAAATTCTTCAAAAAGTTGGATAAAATTATATAAAATTAAATATTATTTGATAAAATTATATATAACTATATCCAGGAATTGGTAGATATAAATATATAAAATTATATCAAATTATATATAAGTTTTTTTTATATATAATTTGGTAATTTTGTCAAATTATATATAATTTTATATAATTTTATCCAACTTTTTGAAGAATTTATGCTTTTTATAAAATTTTATATAATTTGATATAATTTTATCAAATTATATATTTTATATAATTTGATATAATTTTATCAAATTATATATAATTATATAAAAAACTTTTTTACTCGGGTTGTCAAATTGCTAGAAAAAGTCTCGTAATCCCATTTTACCAATATCAGACAGTTTTCTTTGTTTTTTAACAAATAATTTTCGATCGAAATTTACATTTTTTGTTTGTAATTTTGCAGATTTCCTTGTAATTTTACAAATTTCTAAAGTTTTTTTTACAAAATCTAGTAAATTTACGAGAATTTCTTGTAAGTTTTATTTCGCCAAAAAAAGTCGTAAATTTACAATTTTATTGGTAAAAATCTGGTAAAAAAGTACACTTTTTTACCCTGCTTGATCGAAGATTTTTATTTTTGTTGCTAAACTTTTCTTACACTAAAAAAAACTTGTCCAATTACTAGAAAAGTCTCTTAATCCCATTTTACTAATATTTGACAGTTTTCCTTGTTTTTTAACAAATAATTTTCGACCGAAATTTGATTTTTTTTTTGTAATTTAACAGTTTTTCTTGTAATTTTACAAATTTCCAATTTTTTTTACAAAAATATCTAGTACATTTACGAGAATTCCTTGTATGTTTTATTTCGCCAAAAAATTTGTAAATTTACAATTTTATTTGTAAAAATCTGGTAAAATTACAAAAAAGCTCGTAGTTTTTACTAGGAATTCTCGTAAAATAGGAGGTAGCAAAAAATCTAGTATAGTTACGAAGCCTCCTTGTAAGTTTTATCGCATCAAAAAAATTGTAAATTTACTATTTTATTGGTAAAAAACTTGTAAAATTACAAAATTATTGGTAAAACTTTTGTAAAACAACAAGGAACTTCTGTCAAATGGGAGGTAGAAAAAAAAGTTACAAATTTTTCTCGTAATTTTACAAGGTTTTTTTTTTTGAGTGTAGAAATCCCAAATACAAATTCCAAAAAAAAAAATATTTATGTTGTTCGTATTTTAAATTAACATTTGGTTCAGACCATCCTTAAAAGATGACGGAAAAATTATGAAATTTCAAAAAAATACAGGAAAATTTTAGAACAATGTTGAAAAATAACATAAAGAACAGAAAATTAAAAAAAAAATTTTAAAATTCGAGAAATTTAAATAAAATCTAAAAAAAATTAGAAAATAACACTGTGCTCGAATTTGGCACTTTTTTTAACAAGCTGGGCACCCTGCTGATAAAGTTAGTTCGAGTACGCTGAATTCAAAGGTGGTGTTTCGAAGTTCGTATTTTGTATTCGCGATATTCGCGATTTAAAATTTTAATGCTCAAGTACAATGAACACGATATTTTTAAACTAATTTTTAAATTTAAAAACCATTCAAGTCTGTTCAACTAACATACCGTGAATTTTTTTTTGCGAAAAACATTTTTTGTTCGCGAAAAATCATTATTTTCGTTAAAAAATTGGTTCAATACAAATATTTTTAGTTTAATTTAAATTTACGACATCCATCTGGTAAAACTAGTTCGTGTACACTAAATCCCATTGTAATATCAGTTTTTTCAAAGTTAGAGTATGTATTAGCGATATTAGCGATATTCGCGATTTTTTTTTTTAGGTAAAAAAATATATTTTTTTTTTATTATTTGGACAATTGCTGAATTTTTATCATGTAAACAATACTAAAAAAAAAATTATTCGCGCAAAAATTTTTTCGCGAGTTTTTTTGTCGCGAAATTTTTTTTCCAATTTTATTTTTTTTTTATAATTTATGAAAATGAGTATGGTACGATACATTACAGACACAAAATTTTTTTCGCCAATTTTTTTGGGTAAATTTTTTTTTCGCGGAAATATTTTTTTGCAAAAAAAAACGGTTCATTTTCTAAATTTATATTTAAAAACTATCTGAAAAGCATAAAAATTAAATTTTTGTAGTATTTTGGCCTTACAATTTTAATTCGCGAATATCGCGAATACGCTAACTTCGAAAAACGGCTATCACCATTAAATTCAGCGTACCCTGAATTTTTATCATCTAAACCCTATTGAATATACAAAAAAAAAAAATCATTCTCGTGTTTTTTTTCGTGAATTTTTTGTCGCGAAATTTTTGTCGCGAAATTTGTTTTCCAATTTTTTTTTATTTTGCTATTAACTTATGAAAGTGAATATAGTACGATACATAACAGACACAAAATTTTTCCAAAAATATTTTTTTTTCGCGGATTTTTTTTTTTTGCGGAAAAATTTTTTTTCACGAATAACCAATGCATTTTCTAAATTTATATTTAAAAACTATCCCAAAAGCATAAAATTTTAATTTTTGTTGTACTTTGACCTTATAAATTAAAAATTGCGAATATCGCGAATACTATTGCTAACTTCGAAAAACGGCTAGTACCATTGAATTCAGCGTACCCCTGAATTTTTATCATCTAAACTCTGTTGAATTTACAAAAAAAAAAAAAAAAATAATTATTCGCGTGAATTTTTTTCGCGATTTTTTTTTTCCTAATCTTTTTTATTTAATTATGAAAATGAGTATAGTACGATACATTACAGACTCAATTTTTTTTCGCAGAATTTTTTTTTTTTTTAAAAACTATGCATTTTCTAAATTTATATTTAAAAACTATCCCAAAAACATAAACATTTTATTTTTGTAGTACTTTAGCCTAATAATTTTAAATCGCGAATATCGCGAATATTAGTGCTAACTTCGAAAAACGGCTGAATTCAGCGTACCCTGAATTTTTACCATCTAAACTCTATTGAATATACAAAAAAAAAATAAATTTAATTTTTTTCGCTAATTTTTTGTCGCGAAATTTTTTTTTCCTAATCTTTTTTATTTTGGTATTAATTTATTAAAATGAATATAGTACGATACATTACAGACACATTTTTTTTCGCGGATTTTTTTTTTTGCTTAAAAATTTTTTTTTTTCGCCAAAAAAAAAAAAAAACGATGCATTTTCTAAATTTATATTTAAAAACTATCCCAAAAGCATAAAAATTAAATTTTTGTAGTACTTTAGCCTTAAAATTTTAAATCGTGAATATCGCGAATACTAGCGCTAACTTCGAAAAACGTCTAGCACCATTGAATTCAGCGTACCCTGAAATTTTATCATCTAAACTCTATTGAATATATATAAAAACAAATTATTCGCATGAATTTTTTTCGCGAAATTTTTTTCGTGATTTTTTTTTCGCGAATTTTTTGTCGCGAAATTATTTTTTCTAACCATTTTTATTTTGCTATTAATTTATGAGAATGAGTATAGTACGATACGCTACAGACACAAAATTTTTCCAAAATTTTTTTTTTGCGAAAAAAACTATGCATTTTCTAAATTCATATTTAAAACTATCCCAAAAGCGTAAAAATTTAATTTTTGTAGTACTTTGGCCTTATAATTTTAAATCCGAATATCGCTAATACTAGCGCTAACTTCGAAAAACGGCTAGCACTATTGAATTCAGCGTACCCTGAAGTTTCATCTTCTAAACTCTATTAAATATAAAAAAAAAAAATTTATTCGCGTGAATTTTTTTCGCGAATTTTTTGTTGCGAATTTATTTTCATTTTTTTTATTTAGCTATGAATTTATGAAAATGAGTATAGTACGATACATTACAGACACAGAATTTTTCCAAAAATTTTTTTCGCGGATTTTTTTTTTGCTTAAAATTTTTTTTCGCAAAAAAAACGATGCATTTTGTAAATTTATATTTAAAAACTATCCCAAGAGCAAACAATTTTAATTTTTGTAGTACTTTAGCCTTATAATTTCAATCGCGAATATCGCGAATACTAGCGCTAACTTCGGAAAAACGGCTAGCACCATTGAATTCAGCGTCTCTGAAGTTTTATCATCTAAACTCTATTGAATATAAAAAAAAAAAAAAAATTCGCGTGAATTTTTTTTCGCGAATTTTTTGTCGCAAACAATTTTAATTTTTCTAGTACTTTAGCCTTATAATTTTAATCGCGAATATCGCGAATACTAGCGCTAACTTCGGAAAAACGGCTAGCACCATTGAATTCAGCGTCTCTGAATTTTTATCATCTAAACTCTATTGAATATACAAAAAAAAAGAAAATTCGCGTGATTTTTTTTTTGCTATTAATTTATGAAAATGTGTATAGTACTCATTTTTTTTGCCGCAGTTTTTTTTTTCGCGGAAAATTTTTTGTTTAGAAAAAACTATGCATTTTCTAAATTTATATTTAAAAACTATCCCAAAAGCATAAAAATTAAATTTTCGTAGTACTTTAGCCTTATAATTTTAAATCGCGAATATCGCGAATACTAGCGCTAACTTCGAAAAACGGCTAGTACCATTGAATTCAGTGTACCCCTGAATTTTTATCATCAAAACTCTATTGAATATACAAAAAAAAAATCAATTTATTCGCGTAATTTTTTTTTCGCGAATTTTTTGTCGCGAGTTTTTTGTCGCGAATTTTTTTTTCCAATTTTTTTTTATTTTGCTATTAATATATGAAAATGAGTATAGTACGATACATTACAGACACAAAATTTTTCCATTTTTTTTTCGCGGATTTTTTTGCTTAAAATCTTTTTTTCGTGAAAAAACGATGTATTTTCTAAATTTATATTTAAAAACTATCCCAAAAGCCTAAACATTTAACTTTTGTAGTACTTTAGCCTTAAAACTTTAAATCGCGAATACTAGCGTTAACTTCGAAAAACGGCTAGCACCATTGAATTTATAGTACCCTAAATTTTTATTACCTTATCTCTATTGAATATACAAAAAAAAAATTTATTCGCGTGAATTTTTTTTCGCGAATTTTTTGTCGCGAAATTTTTTTTCCAAATTTTTTTTATTTTGCTATTAATTTTTGAAAATGAATATAGTACAATACATTACAGACACAAAATTTTTCCAATTTTTTTTCGCGGTTTTTTTTTCGCGAAAAAATATTTTTTCGCAAAAAAAATTTTCATTTTCTAAATTTATATTTAAAAACTATCCCAAAAGCTTCAAAATTAAATTTTTGTAGTACTTTAGCCTTTTATTTTTGAATCGCGAATATCGCGAATATTAGCGCTAACTTCGAAAAACGGCTAGCACCATTGAATTCAGCGTACCCTGAATTTTTATCATCTAAACTCTATTGAATATACAAAAAAATAAATTTATTCGCGTGAATTTTTTTTCGCGAATTTTTTGTCGCGAATTTTTTTTTCCATTTTTTTTTTATTTTGATACTAAATTATTAAAATAAATATATATAAGTTTTACAAAATTTTTTTTTCGCGAAATTTTTTTTTTTTTTGCCGAAAAATTTGTTTTCACGAAAAAACCGATCTTTAAAATTTAGTTTTTGTAGTACTTTAGCCTTATAATTTTAAATCGCGAATACTAGCGATAACTTCGAAAAACGGCTAGCACCATTGAATTCAGCGTACCCTGAATTTTTATCATCTATACTAATATATATAAAAAAAAAATTATTCGCGTGAATTTTTGTCGCGAAATTTTTTTTCCAAATTTTTTTTATAAAATATTTCTTAAATAAAATCTTCATATTATTAAATTAAATTCTATGTAATTTTCTTTTTATTTCATAAAATTCTACTAGTTTTTTATTGGCTACTTATACTTTTCATCACTATTATCACATTGACACCCGCAACATGTATCACATTAAACGAAAACGAAGATGACATTTTAATATTGCCGGATGGGCCAGATGCTACATGTCCAATTGGTTATTTCCATTGTAATGGTACACAGCAATGTATACCGCAACGTTTGAATTGTGATGGCTCAGCAAATTGTGATGATGCCTCCGATGAATGGGATTGTGCAAATGATGTCGATGCTAAATACTGGGATCATTTATTTCGCAAACAGCCATATGGTAGACATGATGACATACCAATTGGAATATGTTGTAAGTATAAATATTTTTAGGAATGAATGGATGAATGACAGAATGAGTGGATGTCTGAATAAAGTTTAAAGGTTAAATTGTTATTTGTTTTTTTCTATGTTTTGTAACTGTAACCTCTTGAGTTCAAAAGTTAAATGGCATGAATGTAATGGTTTTTAATTAGAAAATGTCTTTTTTTTTGAATTTGAATATTAACTGACATTTTCAAAAGGGTTTCTTTTTTAAAAATGTCCTATTGTTATGCTAAAAACGACTTGAACATTGTTTTGTAATTTCTTTTTATTCTTTTAATAATTTTTCATTGTTTTCTTTTTGCTATTTCTAGACTGGCCATTAAATAATTTAACATGTCCCTGCCGTGGTAATGAAATTTTATGCCGTTGGAAACAATTAACTGCCATTCCTTCAAATCTACCCATTAATGATGTGGCAATGATGTAAGTAAATTTAATTAATTTTTAAAATTTGTTTCCTTAAATCTTAGACATTTTCTAAAGGAAAGACGTTTCCGAATCGTTTAATTTTGTATACCCTTTATAAAGTATATTTTGTCCGTCTGTCTGTTAAAATGCCAATCACGTAAAAAATATAACACAGAGATGACTGTTTCCAAAACATGTGTACTTATTGTTGCTTAGAGGGGATTGGTATTGAATTTGTGCAATATCGGTTCAGCGGTTCAAAAGTTATGATCGAAAATGTTAAAACAACTCGAAAGAACTTTTTCTTGTACTTTTTCGATCTCCTAAAATAATAGTTCTAGAAAATTAAAATGTGGAATGTAGGATAATCAAAAAAAAAAAAAATTAAAAAGTACATTTTAGAAAGTACTTTTGGTACTTTTTAGAACTACTGAAACATTTCAAAAAACCCCTTTTATGAATTTCTTATTCCGATTTGAATGGGATAAAAAGGGTGGAAATTGTACTTTGGTACTTTTTCGATCTACTTAAATAATGGTTCTTAAACTTAAAATGTGGCAGATAGGAGCATCCAGCGAAAAAAATATTATGACAAAAGTACATTTCATAAAGAAGGTAAAAAAGTGTACTTTTTTTGCTTCATGGTAATTGGTATTGCATTTGTGCAATATCGGATCAGCGGTTCAAAAGCTATGATCGAAAATGTGTACTTTGGTACTTTTTCGATCTCCTAAAATAATAGATTTAGAAAATTAAAATGTGGAATGTTGGATCATACAGCAAAAAATAAAGATTTTAAAAAAAGTACATTTAAGAGAGTACTTTTTCGTGGTGCTTTTTCGAGCTACTGAAAAAAAGACTTAAAATGTAAAACACTTCGAAAAAATCCTATTTATGAATTTCTTATTCCGATTTGATAAAAAGAGTTAAAATTGTACTTTGGTACTTTTTCGATCTACTAAAATAATGGTTCATGAAACTTAAAATGTGACAGATAGGAGCATTCAGCGAAAAACAAAATATTATGTCAAAAGTACATTTCATAAAGAAGGTACTTTTGGTACTTATTCAATCTCCTAAAATAATAGTTCTAGAAAATTAGTGTATTTTGATACGTATTTTCTTAAATAATGGTTATAGAAACTTAAAATTTGGAATATAGAAACCTTTTGTAGAAAAATACTATGAAGAAGGTTCTTTTTCAAATTCCGTTTCTAAGGGACCAAAAATATGTAAAACGGGTAAAAAATTGTACTTTGGTACTTCTTCGATCTACTAAAATAACACTGTACTAGTCGCAAAAATTTAGAAGCTGGGCACCCTGCTGGTAAAGCTAATTCGGGTACGCTAAATTCAATGGTGCGATACGTTTTTCGAAGTTAGTGCTCGTATTCGCGATATTCGCAATTTAAAATTGTAAAGCCTAGGTACTAGAAAAATTAAATTTATATGCTTTTGGTATAGTTTTTAAATATAAATTTAGCAAATGCATTGTTTTTTTTCGAGAAAAAAATTTATTTCGCGCAAAAAAAAAAAAAAAAATCAAAAAATTTTGTGCCTTAAAAGAGTCGTTTTCTACTCATTTTAATTAATTTAAAGCAAAATAAAAAATTTTTGAAAAAAAAAAAATTTGCGAAAAAAAATTCGCGAAAAAAAATTTCCGTGAATAATTTTTTTTTTGTATATTCAATAAAGTTTAGATGAAAAAATTCAGCAATTGTCTTAATAATCTAAAAAAATTGTTTTTGTTTACTTAATAATAAAAAAAAATATCGCGAATATCGCTAATACATACACTCAAAATAATACATTAGTAGATTTACTAATTTTTTTTTGCTAATGCTGGTTAGCTAACTTTTAACAAATTTTTAGTTGGGATTAGCATGTTAGCAAAAATATCTTGAAAACCTCATTTAGCGATTTAGCAATTTTAAACAAAATTTGAACTAATTTTTTTGCTAAATTTAAAATTGAGTTGACCAAATTTTTACAAGCTTTTTTGCTAATATTAGCAAAAATAAATGGTAATTTTTTTTTATTTTCTTAAAATGGCGCTATCTCGGAAACTAAGCCAGATAGAGCAAAATGGAGGCCATTTTTGGTTCTCGGGCTCTGCATAGTATCGCCGGTCCTCTTTACATGTGTGGACCCTAATGGGTCCTAACTTTGGATCCAAAAAAGTTAGCATTCCCAAAAAATTTAAAATGCTCATATCTCGGTAAATATTGCCGGCACAACAAAAAGTCAAAAAGCATTTTTGTAGCTCTCAACACGTAGAACAAAAGCTCTCCGAGTAATATTTTTGAAGTTATCGAGTTTTGTAATTCTCAAAACCCCGGTTGTCCCCTAAAATCACGTATCTCAAAAACTAAGCAAGGTAGAGCGAAACGGACATAAATTTTGGATCAAAACCTATGACGATTTTTAAGGAACCCACCTAGGTCTAGACCCATCGGGGTCTGGACCTATCGGGTCCGAACCCAATGGGGTCCTCAAATGTGTATGAACTAAGTTGAAATAAAAAAAATTTCAGATAACTAATTTTTGGCAAAACAGTTTTGCTAACTTTACCAAAAAAATTGTGGGTTCAGAATCAGCAAATTTTCTTGTAGGTTTACAAGCTTTTTTTGCTAACATTACAGATTTTTTTTTTTGAGTGTAATCTTTCTGTTTTTCAGTCTAATTTGCAGTTTTTGTTTAAGACTTACACGTCAAGTCCACAATTGAATAACATAAAAATTTCGCAGGGTAGTATTTTAGAAATGGGGACTCTAATTCGGATCCATTTATTATCCTGTATTTAATATTACCGCTTACAATAATCGCTACATATGGATACTAGGGTGGCTCGTTTTTGGGCAAATTCTAATGGCCGCCGAAAGTGTCGGTAGCTCACATGCAAAATATCACTTCACTCAAACATTATCTCCTGTCCCTACTTAGAGCCTCAAAATTGGGATTTTTGCATAAAAAACTTAAATAAAATAATTTAAAGTTTTTTTATTACAATTAATTAAAAATAATTTTTGTATGATATTTGATCGTTTATTTATGCGGCCCTATGCTCCTTGCAGGAGTAAAAGGAACAAATATATATATATATTTGATCGTAAATATTAAAGTATGAAATTTAAAGAATTTACAGTACCACTAATCCATTCAAACTTGATACCAAAAAAATAGCACGATTTTAAGGGTGTTCTCAAAACACCTTTTTTCAAAATTTTATTAAAAACAAATTTTTAAATATATAATTTTTTTCTGCGTTCATTAAGAACACATTGAAGAAGAAAAATGTAAAATATGGTGGATATTCGTCTGGTCACTTTTCGGGAATCACTGGGGTAAGTTAACGGATTTCAAGAAAATGTTGGTTTTATCAATAATTTGGTTTAATAAATTCTTAAATTTTGAGAAAATTAACTGTTTTTTGGTGTCATGTCATTCTATTAGATAACTATAAGTCTGTCATGTGTTTTTTGCCCCAACTACAATTTTGTAGTAATACATTGTCTTTAAAAAAATGTCTGCGAATTTTGTGCTCTCGCCCAAAACACTAAAGAAGATTTGGGTGTACTTGCCAAAGCAAAGTTTTTTTAGAAAAAAAAAAATGTTATATTACTTTGCTATTCCATGCACAACAAAGTGAAATATCAGTCGAGTACCCCATTTAAAAACCAAAAGAGCTGTACATTTCGTTAGTGAGTGCAAAAATAAGTGCAAAAAAGTGTTTTTACATTTTGGAGAGTATAAAAGATTCGGCACTAAAGAATATAACACTCTAACTTGTTTAATGTACCTTTGACAAGGGTTCAAGTTGAAAAAATGCAGAAGAAAAATTGAATTTCTAAAAATTATAGACATTTCTGGTATTTCCTATACCGGTTTCAAACACCCCAGTTAGTGTCATCATCAGTAGGATTTTAAATGTCGGTTTGTCTTGTTGATAAAAACTGTTTTTTATATATGTGAATATTTATAGTTTCTACAGAATAAATTTTGACAGTTTCCAACACTACAATTCTATTTCTAGCAAACTTAACCTCACTTCATACTTCCTTTCAACTTTTTTGTCTCTTACATTATTTCGATAAGGTTAGGTTAGGGTGGCGGTGTACGATTTACACCTCGCATAGACCTTTTGGTCCATAGCGATACCACAAAACTTTTTTTCTTTTTCGCTAGCGGCGCAAGTTAAACACGTTTAAAGTCATTGCGAATCTCTTTAATATTTTAAGATCCATTCGTGTTATATCCTCCAAAGTATTAAAGCTTATCTGACCAGTAATCGATCGGCGACTTCTTGCGACCGCTGGACAGTGACATAGTATGTGTTCTATCGTTTCATCCACTCCTGGTGAGCCGCATCTTTTACAACTGGCGTCCGGGATGAGTCTTATATTCTTAGCATGAATGCCGATGAGACAGTGACCAGTTATTATTCCCGTCAGAGCTCGACATTCCATTCTCGTAAGGTACATTTGATAAACAAAGGGAAAATTTTTATGCGAAAAGCTTAGGCTTCGTGAAAAAGTAGTTTTGGTAAAAAAATGATGTTTTTTCACGAAAAACAAAATTATGTTAAAAAAAATTTAATGAACCCAAAATTTTTGGTGAAAAAAAATTTTGATGAAAAAAAGTTTTTGATGAAAAGAAAAATTTTTTGTAAGAAAAAATTGATAAAAAAAATAATATGAAAAAAAAAAAAAAAAATTTTTGGTGAGAAAAAAATTGATAATAAAAAATTTGATGAAAAAACAAGTGAGAGTATTACATTCGGCTGTGCCGAATCTTTTATACCCTCCAATATTTAAAAAAAAATATAAAAAAATTTCCTGGGGCGTCTTTTTTTTTTGGGGGGGGGGGGGGGGGGTTCGGGGTAGGTAGGAGTTTGGTGGGAGACGTTGGGGGCACCTTATTCTGACATAAAAATGTTGAATTTGCTGAAGAAAAGTACAAAAAACACTGCAAAAAATGCGGTTTTTCTTAGGTTAGTTTAGTTCTCTAAGAGGGAACTTTTTCCCCTTGGTCCGATTTTGCCCATTTCCGAACTTAACCTGCCTAGAAATATAAGACATATTCGTGCCAAACTTCGGGAGTCTAGCTCTTTTATTTTGGACTGTATCGTGTCCTCTACAGACGGACAGACGGACGGACGGACGGACATCGCTAGAATGTCTTAGAATCGATCACTGATCAATAAAATATTTACTTTATAGGGTCTTAGACCGATATTTCGATGCGTTACACACGGAATCACAAAGTGAGTATACCCCCATACTGTGGTTGGAGGGTATAAAAATTTGATGAAAAACAAATTTATGAAAAAAAAAAATGATATAAAAAAAAAAATTTTTGTTAAAAAAAAAAATTATAAAAAAAAACAAGTAAGAGCGTTAAATTCGGCTGTGCCGAATCTTTTATAACCTCCAACAATAAATAATAAAAAAATGCAGGGGCGTCTTCTTTTTTTTGGGGGGGGTCGGTAGTGGTAATTGGGGGGCACAATTCCTCTCGAATAAGTGTTAAAAACAATTAATTCTTATGCTTTTTGCACTAAAGAAATACAAATTTATCATATAAAAAAAAAAAATTTATTCCACGCCCATAAAAGAGGGGGGGCGGACCGTAAAAAGATATTTTCTAATTTTGTGGGTCCAAATCAGGACCTTGAACTTCTTGTAGGATAAAAATGTTGGATTTGTTAAACAAAAACACAAAAAATCATGGAAAAATATGATATTTTTCAGAGGCTGGTTTAGTTCTTCAAGGGGAAACTTTTTCCCCCCTAGTCCGATTTTGCCCATCTCCGAACTTAACCAGCCTATGAACATAAGACATATATGTGCCAAATTTCAAGAGTCTATCACTTTTATTTTGGACTGTATCGTGTCTTCCACAGACGGACGGACGGACGGACGGACAGACGGACATCGCTAGAATGTCTTAGAATCGATCACTGATCAATAATATATATACTTTATGGGGTCCTAGACCGATATTTCGATGCGTTACACACGGAATGACAAAGTGAGTATACCCCCATACTGTAGTTGGAGGGTATAAAAAGTTTGATGAAAAAAAAAAATTTATGGAAAAAAAAATTTTGATGAAAAAGCAAGTTTGACGAAATAAAAATTGATGAAAAAAAAAAAAATGTTGCAAAACAAAAATTTGATGGAAAAATTCATAAAAAAAGAATTTTTTGATGAAAAAAAACAAGTGAGAGTGTTAAATTCGGCCGTGCCGAATCTTTTATACCCTCCAACACGTTAAAAAAAAAAAAAAAAGCAGGGGCGTTTTTTTTTTTTTTTTGGGGGGGGGTTTCGGTGGTGGGAGACAACCTTTCTGGATCCAACTACAGGACTTTGAACTTCTTCTGACATAAAAAATGTTTCGTTTGCAAAGCAAAAGTTCAAAAAATCTATAAAAAATGGCGTTTTTCTGAGGTTGGTTTAGTTCTTAAAGGGGGAACTTTTTCCCCCGTGGTACGATTTTGCCCATCTTCGAACTTAACCAGCCTATGACCATAAGACATATTCGTGCCAAACTTCAGGAGTCTAGCTCTTTTATTTTGGACTGTATCGTGTCCTCCACAGACGGACGGACGGACGGACAGACGGACGGACGGACGGACGGACGGACGGACGGACAGACGGACATCGCTAGAATGTCTTAGAATCGATCACTGATCAATAATATATATACATTATGGGGTCCCCGACCGATATTTCGATGCGTTACACACGGAATGACAAAGTGAGTATACCCCCATACTGTGGTTGGAGGGTATAATAATGAAAAAAAAAAAATTGATGAAAATAAAAATTTGATAGAAAAAAAAATTGATGAAAAAACAAAAAATTTTGATGAAAAAACAAAAAATTTTGATGAAAAAAAAATTTTTTTTTTGTTGAAAAATAATTATGTTACTTTTTATTCACCAGCTGGTGAAAAACGGGTTTATTCACCACGAGGTGAATTATTATCCAAGTAACAAACCGAAGTTATTAAAATTTTTGGTTTTAAGAAAATGAAAATAGTAATTCTTGTTTTCTTTTTCGGCGTCCTGCAACTTTTTTAAAATTAGACACCAGCCTTAAAACATTATCATGTTAAAACATTTACCCTCTTTGAGTGGTGGTCAAAAATGACCCATTCTGTAGAAAACGAGCCACCCTAGTGAATACATGTGAATGTTATTTGATACTAAATAGTATTCAAACAAATACAAAAATTCTTTTCCTACAAAAACTTTTATTTTCCAATTTTTATACCCTCCAACTACAGTATGGGGGTATACTCACTTTGTCATTCCGTGTGTAACGCATCGAAATATCGGTGTAGGACCCCATAAAGTATATATATTATTGATCAGTGATCGATTCTAAGACATTCTAGCGATGTCCGTCTGTCCGTCCGTCCGTCCGTCCGTCCGTCCGTCTGTCCGTCCGTCCGTCTGTGGAAGACACGATACAGTCCAAAATAAAAGTGGTAGACTCCTGAAATTTGGCACATATATGTCTTATGTTCATAGGCTGTTTAAGTTCAGAGATGGGCAAAATCGGACCAGGGGGAAAAAAGTTCCCCCTTGAAGAACTAAACAAACCTCTGAAAAATACCATATTTTTACATGATTTTTTGTGTTTTTGTTTAACAAATCCAACATTTTAATGCTACAAGAAGTTCAAGGTCCTGCATTTGGACCCACAGAATTAGAAAAAATCGTTTTACGGTCCGCCCCCCCCTTTTATGGGCGTGGAATAATTTTTTTTTTATATAATGATAAATTTGTATTTCTTTAGTGCAAAAAGCATAAGAATTATTTTAAACACTTATTCGAGAGGAATTGTGCCCCCCAATTACCACTACCGACCCCCCCCCAAAAAAAAGACGCCCCTGCAATTTTTTTTTATTTATTTGCATGTTGGAGGGTATAAAAGATTCGGCACAGCCGAATTTAACACTCTTACTTGTTTTCACTTAAATAAGTTTTTCAAAAAAAAATTTTATCAAAAAAAAATTTAATTCACACAAGTTTTTTAGAAAAAAATTTTATCAAAAACAATTTTTTTTTAAATATTTTTTTTTTACCAAAAAATTTTTTATCAAAAAGTTGTTTGTTAAAACTATCTTTTACCGATTTTTTTCGTCAAAAATTTTTTTCATCAAAATTGGTTTCATCAAAATTTATTTTTTCCAAAATATTTTTTTTACACCAAAAATTTTTTTCACCATGTTCCTTTTTCAAATAAAGTATTTTTTAATAACCTCTTAAACATCGTGTATGCTATAGATATATTCGGCAAGACCGATTTAACTATTTTACTGTTTTTTTCTTCTATAATTTCTTTAACAACTTCTTTCCTTTATTTCTTTTTAGAGATTTGACGGGAAATAATTTTACACATTTAAGTGAAACATTTTTGGACAATTTACCGGCGACATTTGAGCTGTAAGTATTAAACAAATTAATTAAGTAATTGTTTTACCAAGTACACAAATTTATTAAAATTTAACAAAAAGTTGTGCTACTTAAAAATTTATTCTCTTATGAATTGTTTACTAGAAAAGTTCATTAGAACATCTCAATTTTCTTAAATTTTCTTAAAGTTCACTAAGAATGTGTAAAGTAAGTTATCAGAAAAATTTTTAAGTATGTAGAAAAGTTTAAAACATGTCCTTGTTCTAAATAAACATAGATGTGTGTATTAGAGTGGGCTGAAAAATCGGAAAGAAATCAAGCGACAACACAGCAAAACGGAGACGTCGACAAATTTCAGAAGTTGCCACCCTTCCATAATCAGCCTTTTCAATTGTGTGTCAGCCTAAAATCTGCAATTTACATGATACTTTTAACCTCAACCTTAACCTTTTCACATTGTTGTATTTTTGTTGATGTAACAAACTGTTGGCAGGATTTTAAAGTCTTAAAAAATGTCCCTTTGGTTTAAATTTTTATTTCATAGTGAACAATTGCTGAATTTCATTCTTCCCTTTAAACTTTGTGTTTCACTTTTAACTGTTTTATCTGTCTAGATTACAAATTGTATAAAATATATTTTTCACCCCCCTACAAGGCCTCGAGCTCAAATATTTTATTTTCTTAATTTAAAAATAAAAAGGTCGAAAAAAATAATAAATTAAATTTTTCACCCTACTCTAATGTACATTAGGGTGGCACAAATAATAACTTTTTCAAATTTCGTCGATCGCCGGGAAAATTATGGTTCGTTTTAGTCGTTTATAAGCTAATAAAGTACAATAAAATTAAAAAAAAATTCAAAAAATCGAAAAAAACATTTTTGGTTTGTATGGGGAAATTTTTTTATGGCAAAACTTTAACCCCCCAAAGCACTATAGGAAATTTTACCCTTTTTTTGGCCAAAATTATTTACAGCCAAACGGCTGGACCGATTTGACTGATTTTTTTTATTTGACTTTTGGAAGACTCTTTAGAGGGAGGGAATGACTCTTAAAGGTTTTCATACACTCAAAAAAAAAAATTAGTAAAGTTACCTAAAAAATTACCTAATAATTAGTTCCAAACAGGGTTCCCGGGTTATAAGTTGCCGCATCTAAGATTTTTTAGATCCTTGATAGATTATATGGTTTTCTAAACTGTTTTTACAATATTTTTTTTTTGAGTGTACACTAACTTTCGAAGATAACAGTAGACATTTATTTTAACAATGTTAATAAGTGTCAAACAAATCTACTTTTTAATAAGGATTTTATTCAAAAATTTTAATTTTGAGTTCCAAGTCGTCAACTACGTTTTAAAATGCCACTACGGGCAGCCGTAGATGATGCAAGAGCTAGGGGCTCAACTTCCCTATTTAGATCTTTAGAGATTTCTGCTGTAACTCGTATTTTTGTTCTCGCAGATTTTGACAAAAAAGTTAATTGCGGTCGCCCAGGTTTCGATTTAGTGGAGGCAGGCTGCGTTTCAAGTTTTTTTTAGCCAAGTATTGCCTTTAAGCCAAACAGCATGCTGTCTTTCAAAAATTTTCAAACTCCTACAACTTTTAATCCTTTTCATATTTATATTTGAACAAAATATTCTTAATTCCTCCTTTATATATTGTTTAAAGTTTTCGAAACATTCACTCTCAGCAATGTATGAAAAGAAATGGTCAGAAATAGCGGCTCCTTATCCGCCTCTGCTTTATTTCTCTCGCCATGTATTAAATAACTCTGAATTTGGCACTCAGTAGTCACCTGGAAAAATGGGTATAAAAAAAAAGTTTGCACATATCCGACCTTGAAATTTTTTAAATTCGGAAGGTAATTGATTGTCCTAGAGAACTTTTATGGTTTTATAGCTAACATATGCTATCATTTTTTTTAAAGTCAAAATAAAATTCCAATTCATACTTCAATAAGTTCATCTTAAGGTCACTTCAATTTTTCCAATAAAATCGATCTAATAGATGAGTTCACCAACATTTCACTATTTATCATTAAAGTACTCACCTTTGACATTATTTTCCATTTTTTAGTTTTTAAAAACTATAAATTCTTAATATAAAAACTTTTGTTAGAAGCTATCACAAAATTCGCTGCTCTCAATCGTTATTTTATAACTAAGTAAGAAATTGCAAGAAAAACTACTGATAAAGTGACAGTACATAAATTCTGTCGAAAAATTGAGAAAGAATTGTTTACTTTGTTAAGTTTTTTTTATATTAATGTGAAAAAAAATAATGTTTTCAAAAATTTTAATTTTGACTTTTGGCCAAAAAATGGGTAAAATTTCCTATAGTGCAAAGGCACGGGTTTATATTGTCCGATTTGGCTAAAAATTCAAACATAGAGTTTTTAGACCAAATCGAACCATAATTTGCCGGCGATTGCCGAAATTCGAAAAAAGTTATTATTCGTGCCACCTACATATTGTAAAAGTATTCTGTTACATCAATCAATTACACACAACGACTTTAATGAAATGAAACAACAAAAATGTGGTAAAAAGTTAAAAACTTTGTCATACAAACTAATAACGAATCAAAATTTAAGGGGGGAAATAAAATGAAATACGCTGGTATCTTGTTTTACTGTATGGAGTGTCTTCAGGAAACAAATTGTGTTTTAATCGTTTGCTAAAATTTTTATAACTTTGTAAATTTTCTTTACTTTTTTTACAGAGTATTAAAGTTTTGTTCTATCTCTACTATGGCTTCAAATGCCTTTCAACGACTTTCTACCATACCTTTAAGAACTTTGTAAGTTTTCATTACAACAATTTATATATTTTTATTTTCTTTTATATTTTAAATACAACAAATAAAAATAATATTTTCAATTTAACCATTAAAATATGTATTAAAAAAAAGATGAATTATTGAAATTTTTTATTGCATATTACAAGAAAAAATTAAGTGAACATAAAATTTTTAAGTTGAATTGTTAAGAAATTTAATATCTATTTATGAGGTATTCTACACCAAATTTCCAGCAAAAAAAAAATATAAATGTGTACTGTAACTTTTATGGATAAACCTATATGGAACTACGAAAATTTCCTTTTGGTTTTAACATTTTTCAAAAACTGGGCTTCTTTTTTTGTTTAAATTTGTTTAAATAATTATCAAATTAAAACGGAATGCACCAAAATCTCGAAAATTTTCTTTGTGGTATAGTTTTGTATGGCCAATCGATTAAATGTTCACAAAAAAATTCAGTCATGTGTTTTTCTTTTTTTTTTCGAGAAAATTGCATTTGAATTTTGAATTTCATAACAATTTAGTAATTTGCTTGTTTTTTCTTGTTTCAACGTAGCGTATGAGTAACATTTATGCAAATATTTAATACTATGGTGAAACAAGAAAATACAAGCAAATAACAAAAATTGATATTAAATTTAATATTGAAATGCGATTTTCTAAAAAAAAGACGAAAAACACATGTCTGCATTTAAAATATTATGTAGGTAAAAACAAATGGAAAACATATTTAAAACAAGTGATAAATCATTTAAAAACCATCCCATTAATTATTCATTTGTTTTAACATACATCAACACTTATTTTTTACTGTTAATAATTTTTTTTAAATTAAATAACACTGAACATTAAAAAATAACGTCACTTTCATTTTTTTTACCAACAAATTCGAAAAAAATAACCTACGAAAACATTAAAAATTAATGATAGTTCTGTTATTTTTACCAACAAATTCGAAAAGAATAACCTACGAAAACATTAAAAATTAACGATTTCGTAGGTTATTTTTTACAATTTTCTATTGAAATATTTTTTTTAAAAATTTTTAATAAAATTTTTGGGGAGTCGATCCCGCAATCAACTACATTCTGGCCAGACACTCTACCGATAGTGTCAAAGTCACTTGATACAAACATTTTTTTATATTTCTATAAATATTTTTTTGAATTTTTTGTCTACAAAAAAAAAAACAACACATGTATGTAAAAACTAATGATTTTTCTTTAAAAAATACAAACAATTAAAAAAACAAAAACGTACACAAATCATTAAAAATTAAAGAAGAATCTCTTATTTTTACTTACAAAACAAAAATAAATGACTTTAAAAATTTAATGCTAATGAAAGTCTTTATTTTTTATGTTGTTATTTTTGAAACAAAGAACAGAAATTGTCATTTGAAAAAAACTGAACATTGAACAAATTTTTTTAACATGATAATGTTTTTAGGCTGGTGTCTAATTTTAAAAAAGTTGCAGGACGCTACCTCAGTTTGACTACATAAGCTAACAATTAACGAAAAAGAAGACAAGAATTACTGTTTTCATTTTCTTAAAACCAAAAATTTTAATAACTTGGGTTTGTAACTTGGATAATAATTCACCTCGTGGTGAATAAAATCGTGTTTACCAGCTAGTGAATAAAAAGAAACAAAATTATTTTTCAAAAAAAAAAAAAAAAAAAAAAACTTTGGTTTGTAACTTAGATAAAAATTTACCTCGTGGTGAATAAAACCGTTTTTCACCAGCTGGTGAATAAAAAGTAACATAATTATTTTTCAACAAAAAATTTTTTTTTTTAACCCATTTTTTTCATTAATTTTTTTTCCATCAAAAATTTTTTTTTCCATCAAATTTTTTTTTGCATCAATTTTTTTTTTTTTTTCATCAAACTTTTTTTTCATTAATTTTTTTTTTCATTAATTTTTTTTTTCATTAATTTTTTTTTTCATTAATTTTTTTTTTCATTAAACTTTTTATACCCTCCAACTACAGTATGGGGGTATACTCACTTTGTCATTCCGTGTGTAACGCATCAAAATATCGGTCTAGGACCCCATAAAGTATATATATTTATGATCAGTGATCGATTCTAAGACATTCTAGCGATGTCCGTCCGTCCGTCCGTCCGTCTGTCCGTCCGTCTGTCCGTCTGTCCGTCTGTAGTTAACACGATGCAGTCCAAAATAAAAGAGCTAGACTCCCGACATTTGGCACGAATATGTCTTATGTTCATAGGCAGGTTAAGTTCGTAAATGAGCAAAATCGGACCAGGGGGAAAAAAGTTCCCCCTTGAAGAACTAAACCAACCTCTGAAAAATACCTTATTTTAACATGATTTTTTGTGTTTTTGTTTAACAAATGCACCATTTTTCTGCCACAAAAAGTTCAAAGTCCTGCATTTGGACCCAGAGAATTAGAAAATGTCGTTTTTTCGGCCCGCCCCCCTTTTATGGGCGTGGAATAAAACATTTTTTTTTAATAATGATAATCTTGTATTTCTTTAGTGCAAAAAGCATAAGAATGAATTTTTAAACACATATTCGAGGGAAAATTTGCCCCCCTCAATTACAACTAGCAACCCCCTGACCCCCCCCAAAAAAAAAAATAAAACGCCCCTGCATTTTTTTTTTTTGCATGTTGGAGGGTATAAAAGATTCGGCACAGCCGAATTTAACACTCTTACTTGTTTTTCATCATTTTGTTTTTATCAATTTTTTTTTCATTCTTTTTTTTATCAAATTGTTTTTTTTATGAATTTTTTTTCATCAAATTTTTTTTTTTCATTATTTTTTTTTTCATCAATTTTTTTTTTTCATCAAATTCTTTTTTTTTCATCAAAAAATTTTTTTTTCATCAAATTTTTTTTTTCATAAATTTTTTTTTTTTAATAATTTTTTTTGTTTTTTTGATCAAATTTTTTCATTAATTTTTTTTTTCATCATTTTTTTTTCATCAAATTTTTTTTCATCAATTTTTTTCATTAATTTTTATACCCTCCAGTCTATATATAAGTTTGTCATTCCATATGTAACACCTCGAAATATTGGTCTAGGACCCCATAAAATTTATATATTCATGATCCTCGATCGATTTTAAGACGATCTAGCGATGTCCGTCCGTCCGTCCGTCTGTCTGTCTGTTGAAAACACGCTAACTTTTGAAAGACTTTACGGAGGCTCCTGAAGTTTGGCATATATGTTGGGCATTTACCTAGTCAGGTTGGTATTGCAATTCAGCGAAATCGGTCCAGTGGTTCAAAAGTTATGATCAAAAGACTGAATTTCGGCAAGGGTTTTTCTGGAATTTACGAGATAAAACACACGGTAACTATCGAACGGCATTTCTGAGGGTGCTGAAGTATTATGGCATATATATTTTCCGTTCCTCTGGTCCCGTTCGTTTTAAATTTCAGCTAAATCGGTATTAGCAAAACCGTAAATTTCAGATCAGTTTCACCTTAAATTTACGTCTTGAAAACCCGTTAAAAATGTTTTAAAAACATTTATTAGTCACAAAAATATTTTACAAGGTATTTTTGTCAATCAAAAATAGTTTTACACTAAAACAAAAAAAAAAAAAAAATACACTCAAAAAAAATTTACACTCAAAAAAAATTTTACACTCAAAAAAAAAAAAATTAGTAAATTATTTATTTTTTCAAAAATTACTAAAAAAAGTTTTTTTACACAAAATAAAATATTTCTAACCAAAAATGTTATTTTTTTCACGTTAGAAAATTTACTATCACTTAAAAAGGGCATTGTGGAGGGTATTAATAGATTCGGTCAATTTATTTATTTAACCTTTCTACTTGTTTTTTCATAAATTTTTTTTTTTCATCAAATTTTTATTTTCATCAAATTTTTTGTTTTCATAATTTTTTTTTTCATAATTTGTTTTTTATCAAATTTTTTTTTATCATTTTTTTTATCAATTTCTTTTTATCAAATTGTTTTTTTTTCATGAATTTTTTTTTTCATCATCAAATTTTTTTTTTCATTAATTTTTTTTTTCATTGATTTTTTTCATCAAATTCTTCTTTTTTCATCAACATTTTTTTTCACCAATTTTTTTTATCATATTTTTTTTTGTTTTTTCATAATTTTTTTGTTTTTTCATCAAATTTTTTTTTTATCAATTTTTTTTTCATAATTTTTTTTCATCATTTTTTTTTAACAAATTTTTTTTATCTTATTTTTTGTCAATTTTTTTCATCGTTTTCATTCGTTTTGCATGGAATGGCAAAGTAATATAACATTATTTTTTCTAAAAAAAAACTTTGCTTTGGCAAGTACACCCAAATCTTCCGCAAAACATTATCATGATTAAATGTTTTGGGCTAGAGTACAAAATTCGCAGGCATTTTTTCTTTTAAAAACGACAAAACGTAATACTTTTTAAATAAACTACAAGAAGTTAATGATATAATTTTTTGAGTGTTAATTTGTTTGTGTGGATAGAAAAACATCTACACTTAAAAAAAAATAGTGGCCGGATTTTTGATAAATTGACCTTTTTCAAAAATCTGAAAATTTTCAAAAAAAAAAAAAATTTAATTGATAGCCCATACAAAAATATACAAGAATGTAAATTTTTGAGATTGTAGGGCATTCCGTTTTAGTTTAACAAATGTTTAAATAAGGAAACTCGACAAAAATTTGACCATTTTTTCAAAAATTTGACCACGCCTCCAAAGCCCAGTTTTTGAAAAATGGAAAAACTAAAAACGCAATTTTCTTAGTTCAGTAAAGGGCTTTCAGAAATTTTTCTAATTTTGGTGTGGAATGCCTTATATATAGTTTTTTGGTGTTTATTATACAAGTTCTATTAAATAAGTATTATTTATGTGTTTAAAAGTAATATCCTTAAAGCGTTAAAATCTTCAGTTTATATATTTTTTCTTTTATAATATTTTTTTATTTCTTTATATATTTTTTTTTTCATTTTTATAGATATTTAGATGACAATAAAATTGAAAGTTTACCCGAAAATCTATTTGCTAAAGGAAATCAATTGAAAATGCTGTAAGTTGATAAGAATTTATATTTTACTACACATTAAGTTTACATAAAAGGTATAGAAAGAATTTATGAAATTCTGTTTTATATTTTCTGTGATTGAAATAAATCATTATACTATTTTTTTAAATTGGGATTTTCCACAGTATGATTTATTTGTAAAAAAACTGCATCAAAAAATTAAAAAAAAAACATTCCAATTTATAATAAAACCTCAAGTTTTCAATAAATATTTAAATATGTACAATTTGCCACTGGAGCGTATAATTTATATTATTTCCTGATAAAATAATTACTCATACGCACTGTTGACATGTATTTAAAACACTCAAATTGAAGATTCTGTCAAAAGACTAAGTTGAATTAAATAATTTTTTCTTTAAAAAAAAGTTAAATTCTTAATAAATCGAAATAATTTGCTATATTTCTTAGAATATTTTAAACTACACTTTCTTTAAAACATTTAATACATTTTAATTCTCTTCTTTATATATTTTCAGTATTTTATCTCGTAATCGCATTAACATTTTACACGAATACGATTTTGTTTATTTAGAGGAATTATTGGAATTGTAAGTTAATTGGAAAATTATGCTTCTCTTATATAACAACAAACAAAAATGTTTTTTTTTTTTCTAGAGATTTACGTGGCAATTATTTGGAAACATTTAATGCAAGCATCTTTGAACCTTTAGAGCAATTAGAAGTTTTGTAAGTATTTCTTATGCTAAAAATATAACAAGAAATTATAATTCAATGAGCTAAACAATCTTTAAAAAAATTACAGTAAAATAAAAGTACAGTAAAACAAAAATCAGAAAACTTAGAAAAAGAAACGCAAAAAAAGTTCAGAAATCGCTAGAAACTTAAAATAAAAATAGGAAAATTTTGTAAAAAAATCGTGGAAGTATCACAAGACTGAAGTTTTATTTATTTCGGTTTGAGTCCATATTATTTATTTCTGAGAAATAATTATTTTTGTTGTACAATGAGAAAATCTGAAAAAATTAATTGACAACACAGGCTAAGTGGAGATGTCGACAGCTTTCGGAAGAAGCCACCCTTTCTTCGTCAGCACTCTTCGATTGTCACTGTAGGTGTGTAGGATTAAAATCAGCTATTTAAACGTACATTAAGGCGAAAAAGCGAACGGGAATTATATCACATTTCATCACCCATATGTTACGTTTAGCACGAACTTAATCTATCTATTTTTAACTTTTTCTAACACAGTTGTAATTTCTTACACTGTAGTAGATTTTCTCAGAGTTGCAACCCTTAGTAGGAATTTTCAAGTCTTGAAAAATATCCGTTATGTTCGTGCTAAACGTAACATACGTGTGATGAAATGTGATATAATTCCCGTCCGCTTTTTCACCTTAATGTACGTTTAAATAGCTGATTTTAATCTTACACACCTACAGTGACA
Source organism: Pegoplata infirma (assembly GCA_963921195.1). Classification (NCBI taxonomy): domain Eukaryota; kingdom Metazoa; phylum Arthropoda; class Insecta; order Diptera; family Anthomyiidae; genus Pegoplata; species Pegoplata infirma. Next base: position 65,362 of record CAWUER010000322.1, read on the forward strand.
ATCGAAGAGTGCTGACGAAGGAAGGGTGGCTTCTTCCGAAAGCTGTCGACACCTCCACTTAGCCTGTGTTGTCAATTAATTTTTGCAGATTTTCTCATAGTACACTCAAAAAAAAAAGTTTGTAAAATTACAAGTAAAAGGTCTTGTAATTCTGTTTTACTAATATTTTTGTCTTTTTACAAAAAATGTTGTATATTTAATGAATCGAAAACTACAGTTTGCTTTGTAATTTTACTATTATACGTTGGTAAATTAATTTTACAAATTTTTTAGGTAAATTTACAAAAAAGTGAATTATTTTACAAATTAAAAAAATATTACAAGTTTAGTTTTTTTACACAAGAAAACTGTAATTGTACAACAAAATTTTACTTGATGTTATTTAGTCTTTCTACCAAAAAAATGTTTTATTACAAATATTTTTTTTTTTTTTTTTTGAGATCGTTTACAAGGTTTTCAGTTTGAAATGTATGTATTGAAAAGTACAAAATTCCAATGTAATTTTACAAAATTTATTTTATTACTAGAATTAATGTTGTTTTACAAAAAAAAATTAATTATTTAACAATAGGACACGCAAAAATTTTCTAAGTTCTGATTTTTTTTGCGTTTTGGAGTAAAAAATTTAGTCATAAATAATTTTTTTTAAATAAAAAATTTCATGAAAAAAATTTTGGAAATTTTTTAAGTTCCGGACACAAAAATTTTTCAACTAATTGTAAACTTTAGCAAAAAAATGAATTTTTACACCATTTTTTTGGTAATTTGCGTTTAGTAAAATACCACAATTTTTATGTGTTTCTACTGTATAATTGTTCTAGTTTTTTTTTTTGTATTTTTACCATTTTTTTGGTAATTTTACCATATTTTTTTTTGTAATTTTTTTTTTTAAATTTGGCACCTAAAATGTCAATTAAAAGCTACCAATTATGAAAAATTAAGTTTTTCTTATTTTAACAGGTACTTAAACATCCAATCTACAATATCCAAAAAAAAATTCCGATTTTTTAAAAATACTTGTGAAAATAATTAAAAATTAAAAAAAAAATATGTTATTTTTTGACTAATTTTTCCTGAAAATATAAGAAATTTCTTGTGTAGCCTCCTTCGCAATTCTCATATGTTCTACTTAAGAAAAACGAAATGTCGAAAAAAATAAAAAAGTGCAGTGTTATACATTAAAAAGTATGTTAAAAGTGTTCAAGTGAAAAAAAAAATCATTTCAGGTTGTTGAAGTGCTAGTAACACTGTGCTACTCCAGCTGCCGAAGAAGGAAAAATAAGATGCACCAATGAAAAAAACCCTTTAAATTTACAAAACAAATATGTAAATAAACCAAATTTTTTGTAAATTTACAAAACAAACATGAAAATTAAAAAAAAAAAAAATTGTATACTTACGAAAAAAGTTGTAATTTTACAAAAATGAAGTAGAAAATACAAAAACAATATTGTAAATTTACAAATTTTTTGGTTAAACTACTGTTTTTACGGCAAAAAAATTAGAAAAAATGGTATATATACAATAAAAATTGTAAATTTACAACTTTTTATTGTAAATGTAGTTTTTTTTTGCCATAAAAAAGAGTAGTTTAACCAAACAATTGGTAAATTTACAATTTTGGTTTTTGACTTTCTACTTTATTTTGTAAATTTACAACTTTTTTTGTAAGTTTACAATTTTTTTTGTAAATTTTATTTTTTTTTTTTTTTGCAAATTTACAATTTTTATTGTAAATTTACGTGTTTGTCAATATTTTTTTGCGGTAAAAACAAACTACTAAATAATTTGTTAATCTACAATTTATTTTTTTCATTTTCTGTTTTTTCTTTGTAAAATAACAATCTTTTTCTGTAAGTTTACAATTTTGTTTTGTAAATTTACAAAATTTTTTGTAAATTTACAAACAAAATGTTCACCTCAAAGGTAATATTTTACAAAAAAAATTGTAAATTTACATTTTCTTTTGTTAAATCAATTTACAAATTATCCCCGTAACATTACGGGGATTCTTGCTAGTACATATTTTACAAAACCTGCCCCGTAAAATCACGGGGATTTTATGTCATTTTACAAACTTTTTTTTTTGAGTGTACAACAAAAATCATTATTTCTCAGAAATAATTAATATGAACTCAAACCGAAATAAATAAAACTTCAGTTATAAAAAAAAATGTATAAAAAAAAAATAATGGAAAAAAAAGTTGAAAAAAAAATTTTTGAAAAAAAAAAATTGTTGAAAAAAAAAGTTTGATGAAAAAAAAAGTTTAATGAAAAAAATGGTTGAAAAAAAAATTTTTGATGAAAAAAAAAAATTTGATGAAAAAAAATTGATGAAAAAAAAAAAAATTGAAAAAAAAATGATGAAAAAAAAAAATTTATGAAAAAAATAAATTTATGAAAAAAAAGTTTGATGAAAAAAAAAATTTTTGAAAAAAAAATTTGATGGAAAAAAAATTGATGAAAAAAAAAAAAAATTGATTTTTTATTGAAAAATAATTATGTTACTTTTATTCACCAGCTGGTGAAAAACGGTTTTATTCACCACAAGGTGAATTATTATCCAAGTTACAAACCCAAGTTATTAAAATTTTTGGTTTTAAGAAAATGAAAATAGTAATTCTTCTTTTCTTTTTCTTTAATTGTTAGCTTATATAGTCAAACTGAGGTGGCGTCCTGCAACTTTTTTAAAATTAGACACCAGCCTAAAAACATTATCATGTTAAAATTTCCAAGGAACGATTTTCATAGTATTTATGAACAAATTCATACAACTTACTAACTTTTTCATAATAATTATAAACTTTTTTATAGTATTTATGAATAAATCATAAATACTATGAAAAAGTTTATAAGTATTATGAAAAAGTTAGTAAATTGTATGAATTTGTTCATAAATACTATGAAAATCGTTCATTTTATTTCTTTTTGTGTGTATAGTTTGTTTTGAAGAAATGTGAAAAATCCTAAAAAAACGTTTTTCCCCCTCCTCTTTGACCCGCTAAATGTGAGATTGGGCAGCTAAGAAAAACAGATAACTCTTATTTTCCTCCCCTCTTTCCCATACACAAGTTTTAGTAGAATCGGTGGGTGCCCTGTGAAAGACCTCCCTTGTAAGCGTAGAATTATCAAGTTTGTTTAATTTTTATTAAAACTAAAAATTAATTATTCGACCTTTGAATTGTGCAATGAAAAATTGTGTATCCAAGTTCAAGGCCATTCACTGTACTCATAATGAGTAAACATAACAAGTATTGTTGTTTACTCAATACTTCCCAACAACAACCTTTTTATTTCGCAATTTAAAGGTCGATTAACTAATTTAATTTTAATGAAAACTAAAAAAACTTAACAATCTTAAAGAAACTTAAAAAAAACTAAATTTTTAAATTTAAAAAAATTGTCAAATTTAAAAAAAAACTGAAACTTGTTTTTTTTTTTTAAGTTTTAAAAAAGTAAAAATATTGTTTAGATTATTCAAATATTTGTTCTGGTAGCCAATATAGCTTTCTTACTTATTTTTTTTTTATTATTCTTTTAAACTTCATCACAATCCCTTAGTACTTATAGGAAATTTTTTCTTGTCTTAACTTAATCCCATAAGTTAATATAGAAACATTTTCTTGTAAAAATATCATTGTACATTAGGGTGGAGTAAATTTTTCTTTTTTTCGAATTTCAAAATCATCGGGGACGGAATAGTTGCCTTTTGTGGTCTATATGAGCACATACAACTATTGGACCTGTAGGGAAATGTCGTTGGGTTTCTTTTTAACATGATAATGTTATTTTTTAAAATTGATGCAGGACGCCACCTGAGTTTGACTATATAAGCTATCGACTACTGGTTTTCAATTTTCTTAAACCAAAGAGGTTGTAACTTCGATAGTAATTCACCTGCTGGTGAATAAGAACCTTTTTCACCAGCTGGTGAATAAAACGTAACATAACTATTTTTCAACAAAAAAAAATTTTTTCATCAACATTTTTTTCCTTCAAAAATTTTTTTTTGTAATTTTTTTTTTCATCAATTTTTTTTTAATCAATCAATATTTTTTAAACAATATTTTTTTTTTTTTTTTCAGAAAATTATTTTTTTTCATCAAATTTTGTTTTTTTATTTAAAATTTTTTCTCATCAATGTTTTTTATCAACAAAAAAAAAAATTTATTAAAAAATTTATTTTTCATCAAAAAATTCATCAATTTATTTTTCATCACAGTGACACAAATCGAACTTTCCGAATCGGAATGGTATGAAACCAAAAGCAAATGAAAGTTGACATTTTTTTTTTGTTTTTTAGTTTATTTAAAACGTATTTAAAGTTGGTGATTTTAAAGCATTTATAGTGGTGCCCTTATTGGATATTTAGGATCCAGCGTCAAAACTTAAGCTGGAAATTACGTTAGCTATAACCGGTATGAATTTTGCTGCATCGTTCCAGTATCTACTTACTGAATATCCAAGTTATTAAAAATAAACCACTGTGCGCCGTATTGTATGATTGTTGTTTAAAAACAATTGCAAAATTACACTGGTTTCTGCAGTATATGTAATTTGTTTAAGACAAATTTAACAATACTCAACGTTATTATTAAACCGTCCGACAAATTTCAAATTTTGGCTGTACACATGAAGCGGACTAAAAAATTCTGAGAGTACGGCCGAAAATAAAACACCCGTGTCTCCCAGTTTTTTTAGATCAATTCGCGTTTTCGCGAAAAATGCAAAAAAAAAAAATTCACACTATAGAAAAAATTCACTACAGTCAGAAAGTGGGTATAAAAATAACATTCCCGTATCTCTCAGGTTTTTTAAATCAATTCGCGTTTTTTCGCGAAAAATGCAAAAAAAAAATATAATGTTAAGGGGGGCCCCCGTAGGCTAGTTGGTAGCGTGCTAGCCTTTCAACGTGGGGGTCGTGGGTTCGATTCCCACCAGAACCCTTGGTTTTTTTCGCTACAACGAGACGACGGTCATTGTTACCAGTTCTCGGTTAGGGTGAATTTATTAAAAATGAGTTGTAAATAAATAGAGAGTTGAATAAATAGAGAATAATATAATGTTAAATTGTGTTTCACAAAAGAAGTGTGAAATAAGTCGAAAAAATATAGAAAATTTGCTTCTGAGAAAAATAGTGTTAACAGATAAGTTCAGTAGAATTTAATGATGGTTCTTTTCTTGGAATATATTAACCCTCTATCTGCAATTTTTAGGGTTATTTTTTGTTCTTATTTCAAATACTCACCTAGAAAAGCATTAAATCGTGCGTTTAAAGGGTTAAAATGTTCCACAAAAATCCTTTGCATTAAAATTCACTAGGGGTTGTCAAAGGCAAAAAGTTCGTAAGATGTTAGAAAAATGCTTAAAAAAGTAAAACTGTAAAGTATCATATTTTATTAAATTGTGTTACACCACACATACTTTACAATTTTACTTTTTTGAGCATTTTGCTAACATCGCACAAATTATTGGCCTTTGACAACTCCTAGTAAAATTTGATGCAGAACATTTTTGTAGAACATTTTAACCCTTTAAATGCATGATTTAATGGTTTTCTAGGAGAGCATTAGAAATGAGGACATAAATGACCCCCAAAAATGGGAGATAGAGGGTTAATATATTCCACGAAAAGAACCGTCTTTAAATTTTACTAAAGATATGTTCAAACATTATATAGCAAGTAGATTTAATAAATTTTTCGATTTATTTCACACTACTTTGGAAAAATACAACTTTTTTTATTGGCGTTTTTCGCGAAAACACGAATTGATCTAGAAAAACTAGTGTTTCCAATTCGGTTAATCGATTAACCGATTCCTCGATTAATCGCCTCTATTTCGGTTAATGTCGAAACAAATAATTTAAAACGCAAATAATTATTCGACCCGATTAATCGGTTAAAATGGTTCGATTAACCGGTTAACATAATTATATCTATATTCTGCTATAATTTGGTCCAAAAGTGTCCTTAATTTGAAATTAAAAAAAGCAAAACTACAGACAAATTATTTGGTAACCCAACTGATAACCTAAATTAAAATTCAGAATTATCCTTTTGAAATTCAGAAAAGCTAATTGAAATTCAGATATTCCAATTGATTTTTGAAAACCCAACTGAAATTCAAAAAACCAATATTAAGGCCGCTGTTTCAAAAAAAAGTAATTCACATAAAAAATGTGAAAATGATAATTTCCGATTTTTTTTGGTGTTGTAATTTCACATCCGAATTTCTATTATTTTTTGTTTCACATTAATAAAATTTAGTGAAAGTAAAACGAATGCACTTTTTTCCATATAATTTTTTAAATTTTAATTATTCAATTTCAACTTCGAATGAAAACGCGGTCAACAAAATACTAAACTTGATTTTATGTGATTAGGAAATTTTCATGTGAAGACAGAACAGAGGCTTAAAATTTAAAAACCCAAAGTGAAAATCGGAAAAGCCAACTAAAGTTCAGAAATCAAAAAGCCCAATTGGAATTTACAAAACACTATTAGAAAATAAATTTAAAATTCCAAGAAAAACTCTATTGAAATTTATAAAAGCCATATTGAAATTCAGAAAAACCAAATTAAAATTCAGAAAATTAAATTTATAATGATGTTCAGAAACAAGTTTGAAATTTAAAAATCACTAATGATTGATTGAAATTCCAAAAAGCAAACTGAAATTAGGAAATCTTAATTGAAATTTAAAATTCAAAATTAGATTCAGAGAAACCAATTGAAATTCAGAAATCTAAAATGAAATTCAGAAATCCCAATTAAAATTTAGAAAAGCAAAAGTAAAATATAGAAATCGAAATTAAAACTTAGGAGAGATTGATATTCGGAAACCCAAATAAAGAGTTTAGATAAGCAAAATTTAAATTAAGAAATAACAGTTAAAAATCCCAATTGAAATTCAGAAATTGCCAATTGAAATTGAGAAAATTCAGAAATTATTTATTGGTCATTTTTAAATTTCAATTGGCTGTTTAGTTTATTTTTTATCTTGTTTAATGGCCTCTTAATTTAGTTAAACAATTTTATTTTAAGGTGGTTTAATTGACAGATATTGCAGGAATATTTGTCAATTATACCTACAGTAAGTCTACTATAAGTATTATGAATAATAACATTAATAATTTTTTTGTTATTTTCCTTTCCATATATAGTTTACTTAAATTCATATTTTTTACGATTAATCGATTAATCGCCAATTTTTCCGATTAATCGACCCGAATAACCGATTAATGAATTTTTGTCATTTTTCGAATAATGCCCTAACCGGTTAACCGGCAGGGTCGAATAATTGGAAACACTAAGAAAAACTGGGAGACACGTGTATTTTATTTTCAGCCCTACTTTCAGAATTTTTCGGTCTGGTCCATGTGTACAAAAGTGTGTCGGATGGTGTTATCAAATGAGTATAATTTTAGAAAATTTTATGTAGATAATTTGTAAAGCTTTAATTTAAGCTTAATAGCGTCCAGATTGAGTAAATAATAAATGTGCTACGAAGGTCGATCTGCAAAATAAAATTATTTATAGACATTTTTCAGAAAATATTTATAAGACGATTTTGTCTAAGTTCAAACATTAAACATTTAACAAATGGTCCAATAGTTTTTATTCAGTAATCAACTGATTTTATCAACAACCTAAACAGAAAATGTTTTTTAAATACAGTAGAAAAAATCCGCATTTTTTTACCTCCAATTCTTTTGACCACCAATTTTTTGTAAACAAAGAAAAACCCGAGTAAAAATTTTCTGATATAATCATATATATTTTGATACAATCTTATATGAGTTAATATGCTTCCGTATAACTTTATATAAAATTGTATCTACCACTTTGATACGGTTGATCCACTTTATATAGTTAGATATTGTTCCATATATGATTAGTAGGGATGAGATTTTCATGCACTAAAAAATCGAAAATATGCGCTAAAAATCTCAAAATATGCGCTAAAAAACCTAAAAATTTGCACTAGAAAATAAAATGCGCGTAATAAAAATCTTGTTTTCATAGGAAAATCTTCTTAAAAAGCAAAAAGTATCGCCGGGTTTAAATAGTAACATTTAAAACTTTATATAAACAAGATTTTTTAGAACTTAAGACAATCTATAAAAAAAAAAATTTAAAGAAAAATTTTTTTTTTCTTATTTCCACAATAAATTTTTAAAATTTCAAATAGTTTTTGAAACAAATAAATTTCAATTTGTGTTTTTGCTAATGTATGCCAAAATATGCAAAAATATGCACTTAAAAGTTGGAAATATGCACAAAATATGCATTTAAAACCAAAATATGCAAAAATATGCATTTTCACCAAAATATGCAAAAACAAATCGATGCCATTTTAACGAAAATTTCTTGATTCGGAAAGATAATTGGTCAATATCGTTTTTAGACTATCGACAAAAAACATGCATTTGCATGGAAATCTCGGTCCAGTGGTTCAAAAGTTATAAGCAAAAGAGTGAATTTCGACAAGGGGTTTTCGAGAATTAACGAGATAAAAAACACTCTAACTTTCGCTTGGCATTTACATTTATCATTTCCCTGGCCAGGTTCGTGTTGAATTTCAGCAAAAGCCACCCAGTGGTTCAAAAGTTATTAGGAAAACTGTGAATTTCAGATTGGTTTCACCATAAATTCACGTGTTGAAAAAACCAAGCTTAAAAAAATAATCTTTTAAATCATTGGTAAGACGCAAACATATTTTACAAAGTATTTTTGTCACTCAAAAATATTTTCAAACTAAAAAAAAAATACACTCGAAAAAAATGTTACACTCAAAAAAAAATTTGTCAATTTTAAGTTTTTTTTTTACAAAAGTAACTAAAAAAAGTTTTTATTCAAAATAAAATGTTTTTTATCAAAATTGTTAGATTTTTTTTCACGTTTAAAAATTTACTATCACTTAAAAAGGGCAAAAAAAATTTTTCACTCAAAAAAAATTTTACACTCAAAAAAATTTTACACTCAAAAAATTTTTTGTATTTTTTTTTTTTTAAATTACTAAAAAAAAGTTGTTTTATACAAAATAAAATATTTCTAATCAAAAATCTTTTTTTTTTCACGTTAAAAAATTTACTAAATCTTAAAAAGGGAATTGTGGAGGGTATTCATGGATTCGGTCAAGTCTAATTTAACATTTCTACTTGTTTTTAATTTTGTTTGGTACTTTCAGATCAAAAAAGGACATTGCCCTACAGGTCCAAATTTTTTTTTTAGTTAATATCGACCCTAAATTACAACTTTCCCGACCCTGACGTTAAATAAAGGAAAATTTGCTCCACCCTATTGTGCATTGTGTATATTCTGTTATTGTTAAACAATTTGTTGTCTTGATTTTCTTGTAGTTGTATTATTTTTTCCATTTTTACGACTACCTACTAATCTATTTGTTTCTTTTACAGATATCTCAATGAAAACCATATAAAACATTTGGATGCTGGTATGTTTCCAACATTGAAAAATTTACATACATTGTCGGTGACGGAAAATCGTATAACAAGTATCGAAGCGTATACATTTACATTTCCACACTTAAGATATTTGTAAGTATAAAGAAAGACAGTGATATTTAATTTTTAAAATATGGTTTTTTAAAATGAACTAAAGAAAAGACAGTTTTTGAGGAACCAAAACTGCAGATTTATCTAATTTTTTTAAGTCAAAAAGTGCTATCTACATTTTAAGTGCTATTTTTGATATAACTTAAAAACTATAGCTCCGAGAGTTTTTAAGTATTCAGCGCGAATGTAGCTTGATTCAAGACCAACATTATTGCTGAAGTAGTTTTTTGTCTTATCGCTAGTTTTGACCGAGCTATACGCGTTTCCCAGGTTTATAAGTAAAAAAAATTAATATTTTTAGCATATTAAGTGCTATTTTTCGGGTCACCGACAACATTATTTTTTTATTGTGAGTTTTTGTCTTATTAGCAGTATTTACCCCAAGCTATACGTATTTTTAACTTTTTTAAATCAAAAATTGTTATATTTGGCATTATAAGTGCTATTTTTTAAGTAACTCAAAAACTATAGCTCGTAGAGTTTTACAGTATTCAGTGCGAATATTACTTAGATCAAGTTCAACATTATTGCATTAATGGCTTTTTGTCAAAGCGGTAGTATTTACCGAATAATACGTGTTTCCCTTGTTGTTAAGTAAAAAAGTGATATATTTAGCATTTTAATTGCTATTTTGGATGTTACTTAAAAATTATAGACCGGTGAGCTTTCTTTATTTAACAAAACCGTACTTCGGATCAAGTTCAATATTATTGCTTTTGTGACTTTTTATCGTATTGTCAGTATTTACCTAGCTTTACGCGTTTCCCACGTTTTTAAGTCAAAAAAGGCTATTTTTAGCATTTAAAGTGCAATATTTGGTGAACTGCAAAAACTATAGCTCTGGAATTCGGAAAAAATGTTCTTTGGATCAAGCTCGATATTATTGTTTACTTTACCCAGCAATACACGTTTTCCACGTTTTTAAGTCACAAAGTGTTAATTTTAGCATTTTAATTGCTATTTTTGATGTAACTCAAATACTGGAGCACGAGAACTTTCAATTATTTAGCACGATTGTTCCGGGGCTTAAGCTCGACATTATTGCTTAAAAATCTTTTTGTTTTATCTGCAGTGTTTACCAAGCTTTACGCGTTTCCTACGTTTTTAAGTCAAAAAGGGCTATTTTTAGCATTTAAAGTGCAATATTTAAACCGCAAAAACTATAACTCTGACAACTTTAAGGAATTCGGAAAAAATGTTCTTTGGATCAAGCTCGATATTATTGTTTACTTTACCCAGCAATATGCGTTCCCTCGTTTTTAAGTCAAAAAGTGCTATTTTTAGCATTTTAATTGCTATTTTTGATGTAACTCAAATACTAGAGCACAGAGAGCTTTCAAGTATTTAGCAGGATTGTTCCTCGGCTTAAGATCGACATTATTGCTTAAAAATCTTTTTGTTTTATCGGCAGTGTTTACCGAGCTTTACGCGTTTCCTACGTTTTTAAGTCAAAAAGTGCTATTTTTAGCATATTAAGTGCTATTTTTAATGTTATTTTAAAACTATTACTCGCTTAATTTATTCTTAAAGCAAAAAAACTAAAAAAAAATTATTTTAAAATGATGAAAATTCAACAACTCACCTAAAATGCAAAAGACACCAACTAACATTTTAATAATTTTACAGGAGAAGCAAAAAACAGTATTGAATGATATTTTAAATTTGTTAATATCTTTGTTGTTTTTTAATGAATTTCGCTAAGATTTTGTGAGGAGGGTCTTTTAATAAATATGAATCAAAATAAATCAAAAAATATAAAAAAAGTTTTTTGTTTAGTTACGTCCACTGGCGATTGCCCACATCACATGTTTTTTAATTTTGGCTATAAAATCGCTAATTTTCATTATGCAGTCATAATTTTTTGTGGAGATGTGTATGTTGATAAAATAATCCAAAATCAATAAAAAAAAAACTGATTTTGAATTTTTTGTTAGTTAGGGCCTTTTGAAATTTAGGTGACGAAATACTGTTGAATTTTATGTAATAATAATAAAGAACGAACAAAATGAAGTAAAGCAATATTTAATCTATGTCATTGTGTTTGTCTTGAATTACAAAGAAAGTATAACATTATAATCAGTCATGTTGATGACGTGTTTTTATTAAGTATATAAATATAAAAGAATGTGTGAAGATAACAAGTTAAAGAGTTAAATTTGAATTGGCCGAATCTAAAAATACCCTACATAATAGGCAAAATATATAAAATGCAAAAAAAAAGTTCGGGAAAAATTTATAAATTCATAAATTTTTTACTTAATTCAATACATCCACGATTATTCGATTAATTTTATCAAATCATCTATTGATCAAAAAGATATTATAAATTGACGATTATTTGGAGAATTTTAATAAATTCACGATTATTCTACTAAATTTCAGATTACAATGAGTATCGACAGTTTTACACAAGAGCCAAAATATATAAAATGCAAAAAAAAATATGTAAAAATTTATAAATCCATAAATTTTCGACTTAATTCAATACATCCACGGTTATTCGATTAATTTTATCAAATCATCGATTGATCGAAAAGATTTTATAAATTGACGATTATTCGGAGAATTTTAATAAATTCACGATTATTCTACTAGATTTAAGATTACAACGAGTATCGACAGTTTTATATAAATTCACAATTATTCGAATAATTTTAATAAATCCGATTAATCGACAAAATAATAACGATTAATCGACCAAATAATAACAATTAATCGACAACATAATAACGATTAATCGACAAAATTTAAGTCAATTATCATTGATCGGCTAGACTTACTTAATCATAGATTTTTCGAATAATTTTAACAAATACAGGATTATTCGATTAGTAACAAAAAAATTCCATGAGTATTGAACCGGTATAAAATTACCCAAGATTATTCGAATACTTCTAAAAATCAAAAAATATTAAAATTAACTTAAGAAATTAACGATGAATCCACGATTGCTCGTCTACATAAAAAACACATTCATTTAATGTTTAAAACAAATCCGCGATTATTAAAAATTCTTAATATAAAAAAAAAATTGTTATAAAATTTTAAAAATTTTCTAATTTTAGATTTCTAGCGGAAAACTTTTTAACGGAAATCAAGGACCGTACGTTTTGTGATTTGCATTTACTACAGGGATTGTAAGTATTACTTTAAAGTAAATTCCCCAATATTTTTTTTTTAAATATAATTATATATAATTATATATAATTTGATAAAATTAAATAATATTAAATCAGATTAAATAAAGAGGTTTCTGTTTTCAAAAAATTTGATAAAATTAGATAAAAAGATATGATAAAAGATAATCATCCTTATTTCTAAATACGCGCATCACTTCGACGTCGAATGAGTTTCACTTTCGACGACCGAGTTTCACCACATTCTACAATACTTCAGTGGTATCGGTGAAGGAATATCGATTAATTTTTGTCATCACTAGCAAAACACAAAATAACAACAAATCATATAAAATAACATGAATTGTAAATTAATTAAAATTATATTGCGGGTCATATTTTATATTTATTTTCAATCTTACTATAATATATATAATTAAAAAATTAAGAATAAGTATTTTAAACTTCAGAAACTAAACTAAAAATCGCCATAAACAAAAATCCGTCCATGTGTGGCACAGTCCGGGAACAAATGCAGTTTGCATTTTCATGGTTATTATTCTGCCGGAGACATTTTTATTATATAATTTATACAAAAATAAAACACTTAATTGATATTTAAAAGAAAATTCCATTAGTTTTAATGATTTAGTTAAAAAAACCACAATTTTCTATAAAAACGCGCCAAAAAAGATGTCGAACAAAATTGTATGAATCTGGCATCGAAGACGAATTGAGGAATACGTCGAATGTCGACGATAACGAAAAAACATCTGTTTTTCGTCTGTATCATCTCCAACTTATTCAGGAATACCAAAAATTACTTTCGTCGCGTTTTAAACGCGTTTATGACAACAGGAATAGCCCCGAATATATAATTTAATAAAATTTTATGTATGTATATCCGAATTTTTTTATATAAAATTTTTTTAAATTTTATATAATTTTATAAAATTTTATTAAATTATATATAATTTCATATAATTTTTTAAAATTATATATAAAACAAATTCTGATATATAATTATATATAATTTGATAAAAATTATATCTAATTTTATAAAATTTCATCAAATTATATATAATTATATATAATAATATAAAATCCCTATTAATATTATAAATCTGATTGTTGGTTTGTCTGTCTGTCTGTCTGTCTTTCTGTCTGTCTATCTGTCTGTCTGTTCCGCAATAAGTAAAGAACGGCTTAACCGATTTTCATGAAATTTTCACCAAAGATAGTACTAACCGAGGCGGGAACTATAGGCCATAAGCGACCGCGATCGGACAAAGGGGCGTAAAATGCCACGCCCCTTTGTACCATGCTAAAGCTATATCTGCCTGTACGGCAATAACAGAAAAACGTCTGACCGATTTTCATGAAATTTTCACCACAGATAGTACTAACCTAGGCGGGAACTACAGGCCATAAGCGACCGCGATCGGACAAAGGGGCGTAAAATGCCACGCCCCTTTGTACCATGCTAAAGCTATATCTGCCTGTCTGGCAATAACGGAAAAACGGCTGAACCGATTTTCATGAAATTTTCACCACTGATAGTACTAACTTAGGCGGGAACTACAGGCCATAAGCGACCGCGATCGGACAAAGGGGTGTAAAATGCCACGCCCCTTTGTACCATGCTAAGGCTATATCTGCATGTACGGCAATAACAGAAAAACGGCTGAACTGGTTTTCATAAAATTTTCACCACAGATAGTACTAACCGAGGCGGGAACTATAGGCCATAAGCGACCACAATCGGACAAAGGGGCGTAAAATGCCACGCCCCTATGTACCATGCTAAAGCTATATCTGCCTGTCCGGCAATAACGGAAAAACGGCTGAACCGATTTTCATGAAATTATCACCACGGATAGTACTAACTGATCCGAGAACTGTAGGCCAAAAAAATCCGCGATCGGAAAAATAGGCGTAAAATGCCACGCCCCTTTGTTTTGTATTGAAACTATGTCTGCCTGTCCTGCAATCACTGAAAAGTGATTTAAGCGATTTCACTGACATTTTTACCACAGATAGTACTAACCGAGCCGGAAACTATGATCAAAAATAGAGGGCGATCGAAAAAAGGGGCGTAAAATGCCACGCCCCTTTTTATTGCACTAAAAGTTATTTCTAAATAAAGCTTCAACGGCTGAACTGATTTTCATGTATTGTTCACCACATATAGTATTAACCGAAGCGAAAACTATGAGCCACAATAGAGGGCGATAGAAAAAAGGGTCGTAAAATACCATGCCCCTTTGTATTACATTAAAATTTATTTCTTCCTGTTCCGTTATCACGTATAAACGGCTGAACCGCCCCTTTGTACTATACTGAAAGTTTTTTCTGCATGTTCCGTAATCATGCTTAAACGACTACACCGATTTTAATAAAAAATAAAATTTAATAAAAAATAAAATATTGAACGCTATTTCTGTCTAAAATTAAATGAAATATTTACCATCGAGGCGGGAACTATAGATTAAAATAGAGCGCGTTTGGACAAAAGGGGCGTAAATTGACACTCGCCTTTGTACTATACTGAAAGTGTTTCTGCATGTTCCTTAATAACACTTAAACGAATAAACCGGTTTTAACAAAATTTTTTGCATAGATAGTACTAACAGAGGCGGGAACTTTAGTCTGTATCAACTGCAACGTCTTTTGCAATGTACTGAAAGTTTATTCTGCCTTTACGTAATCACGCTTAAACGGAGAACCCGATGTTATTGTAATTTTCACCACAGTTAGTAAGTACTTATTGAGGCGGAAACTATAGACATGACCAGACAAAGGTGTAAATTGCTATGTGTCTTTGTAATACATTGAAATTGATTTCTGTCTGATCCGTACTCACGCGTTAACGGTGAAACCAATTTTAATAAAATTTTCACCACAGATGGTATTTACCATGGCGATCGGGAAAAGGGGCTTAAAATGCCGCAACCCTTTGTATTAAATTAAAAAAAATATATTTTCCTGTTTCCCGTTGAACGATATGCCATATTAGCCAGCGATTAGACAAATGGAAGTAAAATGGCACGTCAATTTGTAATATACATACCGCTATTTCTGGCTTATTTGCTATCATGCAAAAACGGCTTAACCAACTACTTTAAATACTACTGTTAGAATTAACTGAGCGCGAACTATTTGCGATATCAGAACCTGAAAACGGTTGAGCCGATTTCAATGAAATCTTCAACATAAATAGTGCTATAGGCAATATTAAACTGCGATTTATAAAAGGACATATAATGGCACGCCCCTTTGTACTTTAGTGAAAGTTGAGCAAATTTAATTGCAAATTTCTTCACGTGCTAACCAATAGGGGAACTATAGGTCACATGAGACCAAAATTGAACTACATGCGTTAAATGCCACACCCACTTGAACTACAGTAAAAGTTATGTTTTTATTGATGTTTTCACTACATAAAGTGCTAACCGAGGAGGGAACTATAGGTTCCTATTAAAAGCCATTTAAGAAATACATTAATAATAGGTTTGTTCCCATGACGGAGAACACGTATAACCATGTTTCCGACGCTAAGCAAAATCGAAAAAAAATTTACTAAACATCATGAATAGGTTTATATTTACCAGTGAAAAGCTACGAAGAAGTAGATAAACTGACTAATAAAAAACTCATTCATTACATATTATTTTTTTTTTAACCCGGGCAACGCCGGGTGCAAAACAGCTAGTTTTATATAAAAAATTTAGATATAATTATAAATAATTTTATCAAATTTTATAATTTTATATAATTTTATCAAAAATATATAATTATTTATAATTTTATCAAATTATGTATAATTATATACCCGAGTAAAAAAGTTTTTATATAATTATATATAATTTGATAAAATTATACCAAATTGTATATAATTATATAAAATTATATATAGAGTTAAAATTTTCCAAAAAGTTGGATAAAATTATATAAAATTTTATATAATTTGATAAAATTATATATAATTATATGCAGGATTTGGTGGATATAATTATATAAAATTATATGAGGGGCTCAAAGCACAACGGGTTCAACTGACTTTTTTAAAAAAATTGAGTTAACATATGGAATTAGTAGGTGAAGTTCACAGAAGTTTAGAGCACAAGAGCTCACTGTAAAATTCTTATTCGTTAGCGAGATATGGCGACAATTTTTAGCTCTTGTTACTAAAATACCTGTTTTGCTTGGAGCACAAGGGGTATATGAGCACTTAAACCCCTTGTGCTCCAAGCAATTATTAAAATTTAATTTTTTACGTGGACAAAGTGGTTGAAGTCCTAGAAGTTCGTGTATTAATAGTAATAAAATTTAGCAAGAACATCTTAGGTCGGTAACCAGTGGTCAAAATTTGAGAAAATGGCGTTTTTCAATCAAAATTCATGTCCAAATTTTTTCACCAAATCCGGCTCAAAAATTAGGAATTGTTGCGTATTTTATAGGAAAAATATAAAAAAATACAAAAAAAAATGTTGGTCCACAGATGCTGATTTTTGAACATATAAATTATTTTTTTTTATCCAAATTGGTCTCAAAACTTTGAAAATGTAAAGCATTTTATATCTTAAAAAAATATAAAAAACACGATTTTAGTTTAAAAATGCTGATCAAAGATTTTGGTCCACAGATGCTAATCACCATTTTTGGACCAACATCGTGTTTTTATATTTTATATATGTATATTCCTCATAAACTTCTCAACATTTTTCGACTTTTAAGACAAATTTTGTTAAAGAATATTTTTTATGTTTGAAAATCAGCATCTGTGGACCTCTATTTTGGAATTTTTTAAATATTTTTCTAATAAAGTACCCAAAACTTCCTTATTTTTGAGCCAGATTTGGTTTAATAATTCGGATACGCATTTTGGTCCAAAAACGTCATTTTTTTAACTTTGACCGCTGGTTGCCGACTAAACTAAAGATGACCTTGCAAATATTTTTCATAAATTTTCCCACAATTAGCTACTCCGTGGCCATCGTTCGGCAGGTATTACGGCACAAAATGCGAAAGTTTAGATTTGACGGGACGCCCTAATGATGATGAAGATGAGCCCGATGATGTCAAGGAATCTGATTACAACGACTAAAAAATGCAACAAAGAACCATTGAAGATTTTCGTAATAAAATGTGGTTTTCCTTTTACGTATGACTACCGATTTTTCATATATTTAGAATAAAAAAAGTTAGAGCACAAGGGGTATAAGTGCGACTTACTTACTTCAAAGGCAATTTTTGGGTTCTTGCATTTGTAAAATATGGTATTTTTTTAACTTGTTAGATAAAAATATATCTCAGGAACTCTATTAACTAAAAAATAATATACTAGATATCATTTAATAATAATATACTAGATATTATCTAATTTTTGAGCCAGATATGGTTGAATAACTCGGATGTAACATTTTGTCGAAAAATGCCATTTTTTACAAACTTTGACCGCTAGTTGCCGGCTGAATATGACCTAGCAAAAATTTTCATAAATTTTTCCCACAATTAGCTACTCCATGGCCATCGTTCGGCAGGTATTATGATACGAAATTCGAAAGTTTAGATTTGACGGGATGCGCTAATGAAGATGAGCCCAATGATGTCATGGAATCTGATTATGACGACGAAAAAATGAAACAAAGAACCATTACAGATTTTCTTAATAAAATGTGGTTTTCCTTTTACGAATTTAAAAATTTATTAAAAAAAGTTAGAGCACAAGGGGTATAAGTGCGACTTACTTACTTCAGATGCAATTTTTGGGTGCAAGAGGGTGTAAAAGACGGTATTTTTTTAACTGGTTAGATTAAAATATATCTCAGGAGCTTTTTTATCTTAAAAATAATATACTCGATAGCACCTAACATTTTTTATTGCAATTTAACTTTAACCCCTTTTTTTCTCATTATTAAATATAAGGAACTTGAACCCCTTGTGCTCTAAATAGAAATTTATAAAAAAAGTTAGAGCACAAGGGGTATAAGTGCGACTTACTTCAAAGGCAATTTTTGTGTGTTTGTATACGTAAAAGATGGTATTTTTTTAACTTGTTAGATTAAAATATATCTCAGGATCTCTATTAACTAAAAAATAATATTATAGATAGCATCTAACATTTTTTATTGCAATTTAACTCAGGGGCGTATCCAGGATTTTATTTCGGTGGGGGCCCAACATTTTTTTCAACTTTTCTTTCACAAAAAATTTACATAACAGCACATGTTTTAGAATTTTTCTCGATCTTTTCTTTGAACTGAATGTAACACAATCAGATTCTTCATTTTTGTGCAAATTTAAAACTGTTGGGGAAAAAAAAATTAAAATTTTTTTATATTTTAAAATTTTTTGAAAGACTTAAGCCATTTTTTAAAGTGTAAATTGTATCAGATGCTGATACATTTTTACAAAGAAGACTATCAGAATCTGAAATTTTTTTTTAAGAAAAGTCTAAGATTCTTTGACAATTTCCAATAAAGAGAGTTTTTTTTTCTAAATCATATTTTTAATGGAAAACGTTTCTCCGAAAAAGTCACATTAGAAAATGATTCTATAAACATATTCATAAAATACTTTTGCAAAAGAAATGACTCCGGTTGTAAGACATTTTCCCATAATCTGAGGTATTTCTAGTTTTATTCAGATTCTGAAACATTCTACACAAAAAGTTTTAGATTCTGAGAAAATCTTCGCTTTTTCTATAAGAAAAATTATTCACATTCTGAGACCTTTTTAAGAAGAAAACAGCATAACAAAGTCTTAGATTCTAAAAACATTTTTCCTAAAGAAAAAATCTCAGAGTCTGAGAAATTTTTCCTCTAGAAAAAGTCTAAGATTCTTTGACATTTTTCCTATAGAAAAAGTCTCAGATTCTTAGACATTTTTCCCATAGAAAAAGTTTCTAATTCTGAGACATTTTTCCTATAGAAAGTTTAACATTTTTATGGAATAAGTTTCAGATTCTTCGACATGTTTCTTACAGAAAAAGTCTCAGATTCTTTGACATTTTTCGTATAGCAAATGTCTCAGATTCTCAGACATTTTTTCTACATAAAATTTCTGAGATCCTATCGAAAAAGTCTCAGATGCTTAAACACTTTTCTATAGAACAAGTCTCAGATTGTAAAACATTTTGCCTATAGGAAATTGTCAGAATCTAAAACATTTTTCATATAGAAAAAGCCTCAAATTCTGAGACATTTTTCCTAAAGAAAAAGTCTCAGATTCTGAAATATTTTTCCCATAGAAAAATACTCAGACTCTGAGACATTATTCTTATAGAGAAATAGATTTTTACAACAGAAAAAGTCTCAGGTTTTCAGAATTTTTCTATACAAAAAGTCTCAGCTTGTGTCTCTGAGACATTTTTCCTATATAAAAAATCTACGATTTTGAGATAATTTTCCTTAAGAAAAATTCGTTGATTCTGAAAAATTTTTCGTAAAAAAAGTCTAAGATTCTGAGACATTTTCCTAGATTGTAAGAAAAATTCTCAGAGACAATATTCCTAAAGAAAGTTTTCAGATTCTAAAACATTTTTTATATAAAAAAGCTTCAGATTCTAAGAATTTTTTTATAGAAATATCATAGATTTTGAGACATTTTTCAGATTTAGAGACATTATTTCTATAATAAGTTCTCAGATTCTGAAACATGTTTCATATAGAAACGCCTCAGATTCTGAAACATTTTTCATATAGAAAAGCCTCAGATTCTGAGAATTTTTTTATAGAAAAGTCTTAGATTCTGAGACATTTTTCCTATAGAAAAAGTCTTAGATTCTGCGAAAAAGGCTTATATTTTAAAGCATTATTCCTATAAAAAAAGTCTTAGATTCTGAGACATTTTTTTTAAGGAATAGTCTCGTTCTGAGAAATTTTTCTCAAAGACAAAGTCGCGTTTTAAGATTTGACTACATTTTACTTACAATTAGACCCATTTTTTGTTTACATAAAACTTCAGGTTCTAAGATATTTTTCATTAGAATCTTAAGTTGAAAAGTTTCAAATTCTAAGAAAAAAATTTTAGATTTTGAAATTTTTTTAACAGAAAAATTTTCAGTTATTAAGGGTTTGTGATTGAAGAAGAAAACATTGTATTTCTAAAGATTATTTTTAATGTGGATTTATTCCAGACCATGGTTTCTGTAGCCACCTCTACGTCATCAATGGAGAAAATTACATTAGATATAAATTGTTTGATTATTTGTAAGACTGTTTTTTTCTATATGTTTTTTCATCAACAGACTTAACTCTGAGTGGAATAGAACCCACGTTCTTCAAATTTTCCATCAGTTTGCAAAGCAAGTACTCTACCATCTGAGCTATCGCCCTGCTTGACAAACTAACAGTAGAAGTTGGTTTGTTCGTATTTCATTACAGATGTTAAGTGTGTGACGTCAACAGAAGATTTTTATTTTACACCAACAATTACGATCCTTAGAAACAACAACATTCCTTAATCTCTCTTTGTCTCGTTTTTGCACATAACAATTTTAGCGCTGAATTATTTGTTCATACACGTTAAAGATGAGTGCATATATTTGAGACTACTTGCCCGTATGGCGACATATATTTGCATATATTTTTGTCAATTCTGTATTTTTAAGTGTTTTTCTGTATTTTTAAGTGTTCAACAGAAGATTTTTATTTTACACCAACAATTACGATCCTCAGTTTCAAAACATTTTTCTTAAAAAAATTTTAGATTCTTAAATGCTTTTCTATTTTTTTAAGAAGATTTTTAATATTGTACTTGTTATTTGATACCAAATCCTGAAATTTGTGAAATCATTTCGGGGGGGGCCCGGGCCCCCGGGCCCCCCCCCTGTATACGCCACTGATTTAACTTTAACCCCTTTTTTTCTCATTATTAAATATAAGGCACTTGAACCCCTTGTGCTCTAAATAGAAATTTATAAAAAAAAAGTTAGAGCACAAGGGGTATATGTGCGACTTACTTCAAAGGCAATTTTTGTGTGTTTGTATACGTAAAAGATGGTATTTTTTTAACTTGTTAGATTAAAATATATCTCAGGATCTCTATTAACTAAAAAATAATATTATAGATAGCATCTAACATTTTTTATTGCAATTTAACTTTAACCTCTTTTTTCTCATTATCAAATATAAGGCACTTGAACCCCTTGTGCTCTAACCCCCTCATATATAATTTGATAAAATTTTATAAAACGTTTTGGCGATTCCATGCTGTTAACTGACACATGGCTTTAATATGATTTTAATTTGATAAATTTAATAGGAACACTAATTAATTTTTTTTCTTAATTATATTTCAGAACTCTTAATAAAAATAAATTGTCTACATTTGACTTGCATGCCTTTGATTGTTTAGAAAGTCTAACATCTTTGCTACTGGACGATAATGATTTTCATTCTTTGGAAAAAGAAGTTTTACAAAATTTAACAAAATTAGATTATATGTAAGTATGTAATTTAAAAAGGGTGTAAAAAAAAATCTTTTAGAAGATCGAATAAAGTACCAAAGTACAATTTTTTACCTTCTTTTACCTAAATTGTACCGTAAAAAACAATCCCGTTTACCCATAATTGCCATTTAAAATCAGAATTTCTGAAAAGTATTTTTTGAAGAAAGTTTTTTTCTTTCTCTTAGATAATTCTATATTCCAAACTTTAAATTTATGGCACCATTATTTAAGTAGATTGAAAAGGTACCAATGCACCAATTTTACCCCTTTAAAAGCGGAATTTTTAAAATGTACTTTTACCAAAATATATTTCTTTCGCTGGATTGTAATATATTTCAAATTTCTAAGACCATTGTTTTATGAGATAGAAAGTATACAAAAGTACACAATTTTACCCATTCTTGGTGCTCTTAGAATATACAGCATAAAAAACTTTTGGAAAAAGTACCTTTTGGAAAAGGTACCTTTTGAAAAAGTACCTTTTGGAAAAAGTACCTTTTGGAAAAGGTACCTTTTGGAAAAAGTACCTTTTGGAAAAAGTACCTTTTGGAAAATGTACCTTTTGGAAAAGGTACCTTTTGGAAAAAGTACCATTTGGAAAAAGTACATTTTGGAAAAAGTACCTTTTGGAAAAAGTACCTTTTGGAAAAAGTACCTTTTGGAAAAGTACCTTTTGGAAAAAGTACCTTTTAGAAAAAATACCTTTTGGAAAAAGTACCTTTTGGAAAAAGTACCTTTTGGAACAAGTAACTTTTGGAAAAAGTACCATTTGAATAAAGTACCTTTTGGAAAAAGTACCTTTTTGGAAAAAATATCTTTTAGAAAAAGTACCTTTTGGAACAAGTAACTTTTGGAAAAAGTACCTTTTGAAAAAAGTACCTTTTGGAAAAAGTCCCTTTCAAGAGATTTTTTTTATTTTTTTTTCTGCTAGAAGATTCTACATTTAAATTTCCAAGATTTTAGAACCATTATTTAAAGAAAAATAAAAAGTACCAAATTACAGCATTTTATGACTTTTTGCCTCTTAATCTTACCTTCACATATGATTGGTTGTGTAACATTGGGTCACAAACATTGTAATAATTATCATTAAAAACTTATTTTCTCAAAACAAAAAAAATCTTATACAGTTTTGGAAAAAATTCCAATTAATAACCAAAAAACTTGAAAACTTTGTGTTATCTCTGTCAATAAATCTTTATGAAAAATTTTTTTTTATTATCATTTCCAAATTGCAGTTATTTTTCCTGGTTTCATTTGTGTCGTGCTGCACAACATGTTCGAGTTTGTATGCCTCAAGGTGATGGCATCAGTAGTACATATCATTTATTGGATAATCCCATATTAAGAGGCAGGTAAGTTTTGTCATATGTAAAAAAAAAAAATAATTGGAAACATGAACGGGTGGTTCGTTGTAATTAAGCGGACTAAAGATTTTTGATTATTTGCTGGACTATGAAATAGTTAGTTTTTAGGTAGATTGTTTGCTGTATACAGAAAAAAACAAAAAAAAATTAATTAAAAAATTCGTAGATTTAATTAAAAAATTAATTAAATCCGCAACAATCACTAAAATGCGCATATAAATTAAAATTATTTTTATGTCGTTAAGAAAAATAAATGGATATTTAGTTAATTAAAAACTTAATACAATTAATTAAAAAATTTAATTAAAATAAGAAAAATAAATAATTAAAATTTTAATTAAATAAATGAAAAATTTAATTAAAAAATTGGAAAACGAAACAAAAAGATATAAGTAAGGCTAAACATTTTTATTAAACAATTAATTATATTAAATAAATATTTAATTAATATTAAATTTAAAAACAATTAAAATGTTAATTAAAATAAAGTTAAAAATTTAATTAAACAATTAATTATATTAATTAAAAATTTAATTGATATTAAATATAGATTTGGGGGCGTGAGTGGATTTTGACTCACACTCACTCACGCTCACGCAAAAAAATAATCGAATCACTTACTAATAACTCACACATTTTTTTTTACTCACGCTCACTCACATTCACGTGAGTAATAAAAAACTTACTCACGCTCACGCGTGACTCACGCCAGATTCAATCACGCTCACGCGTGAGTCACGCAAAATCTACTCATGCAATAAAATTTTCTTTCCAAAAAAATGCAAAAAAAAATTTTTACAAAATCTAATCACGCAAACTCACGCAAAAAATAAATGACTCACTCACTAATCACTCACTCAGATATTTTTTCAACTCACACTCACTCACAATCACGTGATTAAAATTAAAATTACTCACGCGCGATTCACGCGTGATTCACGTGAATCACGCAAATCACGTGACTAGCGCCCATCTCTAATTAAATTAAAAAAATTTTAAATTTTTATTAAAATAAAATATACGATGTTATTTTCTGTGTAACATGAAATTGTTTAAGTTTTGTATGAAATATTTTTTGATGAAATTCCAAAAAACTTTGTTTAAAGGAAAATATTGTTAAACTTGTTATCTGTGAGGGTGAACTGTTTATTGACAAATAAATTCTGTTCAAAATTTTTTTATTGCGAAATGGTTTTACAATACCCTTTAAATGTAGCACTCTATGGTTAAACAGTATATGCAATTTTATAAATGGTATGGGCTATCAAAAACAATTTTTTTGAAAAATTTCAGAACTCTTTCTGAAATTTTCCATTTTTTTAAAAAGTCAATTTATCAAAAATCTGGCCACTTTTTTAATTTTTTTTTTGTAAAGTTTAGATGTTTGTCTATACACAAAAAAAAATTCAGACATGTGTTTTTCTTCTTTTTTTTTGTTTCAACATAGCGAATGAGTATTAAATATTTGCATAAATGTTACTCATACGCTATGTGGAATTAAGAAAATACAAGCAAATCACAAAATTGTTACGAAATTCAAAATTCAAAAGCGATTTTCTCGAAAAAAAAGAAAAACACATCCCGGTGAAAAATGTTCGTATAGCCATATATCCTCGTATATGTTTCCATATACGAACATTTTTCACCGGGATGTCTGATTTTTTTTTGTGTGGATAGACAAACATCTAAACTTTTAATAAAATTAAAAAAAAAGTGGCCAGATTATTGATAAATTGACTTTTTTAATTTTTTTTTTTTTTAAATTTCGAAACCTTTTGGGGATTTTAGTCTACTATTGGTGTATGTACTTTAATTTTTTTTTGTCCCATCCAAGATACAAATTTTTGTTGCATAGTGTAATAATTCACCTGCTGGTGAATAAAACAGCTCTTCATCATCTGGTAAATAAAACGTAGCATAATTATTTTTCATCAACATTTTTTTTCAACATTTTTTCCCCAAATATTTGTTCATAAATTTTTTTTCATAAAATTTTTTTCATCAAAAAGTTTTTTTCCATCAATTTTTTTTTTCTTCATAAAAATTTCGTATTTTATAAAAACCTTTTTCGCGATTTTTTTTTTTAACATGATAATGTTTTTAGGCTGGTGTCTAATTTTTAAAAAGTTGCAGGACGCCACCTCAGTTTGACTATATAAGCTAACAATTAACGAAAAATGAAACAAGAATTACTATTTTCATTTTCTTAAAACCAAAAATGTTAATAACTTGGGTTTGTAACTTGGATAATAATTCACCTCGCGGTGAATAAAACCGTTTTTCACCAGCTGGTGAATAAAAAATAACACAATTATTTTTCAAAAAAAAAAAATTTTTCATAAAATTTTTTTGTTTTTCATTTTTTTCATCAATTTTTTTTTTCTTTTTTTTTTCTTTTTTTTTCGTCAATTTTTTGTTTTATCAATTTTTTTTCATCAATTTTTTTTTCATCAAATTTTTTTTCATAAATTTTTTTTTCATCAAACTTTTTTTTCATAATTTTTTTTTTCTTTTCATCAATTTTTTTTTCATAAATTTTTTTTTCATCAAACATTTTTCATCATTTTTTTTAATTCAATTTTTTTTTCGTCAATTTTTTGTTTTATCAATTTTTTTTCATAAATTTTTTTTTTCATCAAATTTTTTTTCATAAATTTTTTTTTCATCAAAAATTATTTCTTTCATCAAATTTTTTTTCCATCATTTTTTTTATCATATTTTTTCATCAATTTTTTTCAGCAAATTTTTTTATAAAATTTTTTATTATCAATTTTTTCCCATCAAAATTTTTTTTTCATATTTTTTTTCATCAATTCATAAAAAAAAAAAAACTTTTTTTCATAAAATTTTTTTTTTCACCAAAAATTTTGGGTTCATTAAATTTTTGTATACCCTCCAACCACAGTATGGGGGTATACTCATTTTGTCATTCCGTTTGTAACGCATCGAAATATCGGTCGGGGACCCCATAATGTATATTATTGATCCATGATCGATTCTAAGACATTCTATGAATGTCCGTCCGTCTGTAGATAACACAATGCAGTCCAAAATAAAGCAGCTGATTCCTGAAGTTTGGCACAAATATGTCTCATCTTCATAGGCAGGTAAAGTTCGTGAATGGGCAAAATCGGGCCAGGGGGAAAAAGTTTCCCTTGAAGAACTAAAACAACCTCTGAAAAAATATACTTTTTACAAGATTTTTTTTCTATTTTTGTTAAAAAAACGAAACATTTGGTATGTTTATCGCGATCGAAAGGTGTCCCCCAATGTCCCCCACTGACCCCATCACCCCCCAAAAAGAAAACGCTCCTGACACGTTTTTATATTCTCCAACCACAGTATGGGGGTATACTCACTTGTTATTCCGTTTGTAACGCATCGAAATATCGGTCGGGGACCCCATAAAGTATATATATTATTGATCTATGATCGATTCTAAGACGTTCTGTGAATGTCCGTCTGTCCGTCCGTCAGTCCATCTGTCTGTAGATAACACAATGCAGTCCAAAATAAAACAGCTGGACTCCTGAAGTTTGCCACAAATATGTCTCATGGTCATAGGCAGGTTAAGTTCGCGAATGGGGAAAATCGGCCCAGGGGGAAAAAGTTTCCCTTGAAGAACTGAACCAACCTCTGAAAAAATACACTTTTTTTACATGTTTTTTTTGTATTTTTTTAAATATATGAAATATTTGATATATATCGCGTTTGGAAGTTGCTCTCAATGTACCCATCACCCCCGCCCCCCCCCCCAAAAAAAAACGACCCTGACAAAAAAATTTTTTTTTAATTTTTTATACATTTTGGAGGGTATAAAAGATTTGGCACAGCCGAATTTAACACTCTCACTTGTTTTTTTTATTTTTTTTTTACATTATGGAGGGTATAAAAGATTCGGCACGGCCGAATTTAACACTCTCACTTGTTTAACATAATTTTGTTTTTCGTGAAAAAAATCATTTTTTTTTTACCAAAACTACTTTTTCACCAAGTCTAAGCTTTTCGCATACAAATTTTCCATTTGTTTATCAAATGTACATAAAACAAGTGAGAGTGGTTTTATTCTTTGGTGCCGAATCTTTTATATTCTCCAAAATGTAAAAACACTTTTTTGCCCTTATTTTTGCACTCACTTACGAAATGTACAGCTCTTTTGGATTTTAATGGGGTCCTCGACTAATATTTCAATTCTTTTTGCATGGAATAGCAAAGTAATATAACATTTTTTTTTCTAAAAAAACTTTGCTTTGGCAAGTACACCCAAATCTTCCTCTAAACATTATCATGATTTAATGTTTTGGGCAAGAGTACAAAATTCACAGGCATTTTTTAATAAAATTGTTTTAATTTTGTTTAATCAAGTTTCTTTAATATTTTTTTTTATAGCAACCAAATTTTATTTTATTTTTTTCCTTCAAAATTCTTTTTTTTTCATCAAAATTTTTTTGAATCAAAAACTTTCTTTTGTCAAAATTTGAAAAATGGTTTGTTACATCAGTATTTTTTTCATCAAAGCTGGCGACTGAAGAAAAATAAATGTTTTCATTTTCTCAAAACCAAAAAGGTTTGTAACTTGGATAAATAAAAAAGTGGTGAATAAAAAATTTTGTTTCTCCAGCTGGTGTATAAAACGTACACCCAAAAAAAAAAAACGTGGGTATTCAATACTAAAAAATTAACTAAATTTTAGTCCAAAAGGACCTAGTGTAGGAATTGGTAACCAATACTAAAATTTTTTACTAATATTATTCAAAACCAGTAAAAATTACTAATTTTAGTACTTTGAAGATACTAAAATTAGTAACTAATTAGTAGATTTTTGTACAATATCACTTACTAAACCTTTTACTGTAGAATTATTTTGAGTGTAGCATAACTATTTTTTATCAAATTTTATTTCAATATTTTTTTTATAAAATTTTTTCTATCAAATTTCGTTTACCATAAAATTTTTTTTCGTCAAAAAAAAAAAATATTTTTTCATTAATTTTTTTTTCAAAAATTTTTTCATAAAATTTTTTTTTCCAAATCTTTGTAATTTTTTTTTTTGTCAACATATTTTTGTATAAAAATTTATATCAAAATTTTTGTTCACCAAAAAATTTTTTTATTTATAAAATTTTTTTTTTTCTTCAATTTTTGTCACCAAGTTTGAACTTCTTCTGACATAAAAATGTTCCATTTGTTTAACAAAAGTGCAAAAAACACTGGGGAGTGTTAAATGCGTCGGTTTCAAATAGTTTATACCCAACTAAATGTAAAAAAATCGCTTAAATAATATAATTTTCTCTTTCTCTTCACGCCCACAAAAGGCACACATAAAACGCAAGTCCAATTCGTGGAAAATTTTCTTTTGATTTGGACTGAAGCGTTACTACCACAGATGTTGCAACAGACAAACTTCGCTAGAATGTCTTATTTTAGGACTCTTATATTCAATTTTGCTTATTTATCAAACAAACAGCCTCTTTTGGCTTAAACTACATCTTGCTTTCCTTAATTAATTCTTAAGCACTAATTTATAGTAAAGTCATATCGCTTATTTACTTGTATAACGTCATAACTCAAAAAACGTGATTTTTGAGTTAAGGATGCAGAATTATTTGTTATATCATGCTTTATATTGTGTCAAAAATTCGTATTAATATCTTTTCAACTCACCGTTTGAGAAGAGAACACGTTATTTTTATATTTTCAATGTACCGGCCTTTTTCAATGGAAACCCAGTTTCAATTGTAAACTTTAAACTCGATTTCTGCAAAATCAAATATTTTAAGTTATGACGTTATACAAGTAAATGAGCGATATGTATTAGTATGTATTTTATTCAGATATACAATATTACTCATACGCACAATAGCTGGTCATATTGTACATGAGTGCGTATGAGTAATATTGCATATGTGAATAAAATACTAATATAACTTATACGCACTGTGGAACATTGTTGAAAAATTTCAAAAATAATACTAGCACTGTGAAAAAATAATTTTAACGTTCGCCGATTAGATTACAAAATAAAAAAACAAACATTAAACTTTCCAGACACCCCCTAAAATTTTAAAAATGTTGTCAAAAACGTTTATTTTTGGACTTTGATCACTAAACCAGACATTTTTTAACCGATTTTAAATATTAGAAAATTTTGGATACTTAGAAGAAGGATTAGTGTTTCCATATGTACCATACAACACAGATACACATGAGGCATTCCACACCAAATGTCCAGCGAAAAAAACACGTTTACCGTAAACTTCTGAATAGGTTGTATGGATATCCCTATATGAAACTAAGAAAATTGCGTTTTTGTTTTTTAAATTTTTCAAAAACTGGGCATAGGAGGCGTGGTCAAATATTGGAAAAATTGACAAATTTGTGTTGAGTTGCCGTGTTTCAATATTTCTCAAATAAAAACGGAATGCACCAAAATTTCAAAAATTTATATTAATGTATAGTTTTGTATGGGCCATAGATAACAATTTTTTTCTTTGAAAATTTTCAAAAACCGTTCTGAAATTTTCCATTTTTTAAAAAAGTCAGTTTATCAAAAATCTGGCCACTTTTTTTTTTTAAATTTTATTAAAAGTTTAGATGTTTTTCTATCCACATAAAAAAAAATCAGACATGAGTTTTTCTGAATTTGTTCGGTTATATCCAATTTTTTTTTTCAAAAAATAAAAAAAAAGATTTTGCGATATTTTTTTTTTTCAATTTTCCTGCATTTTTTTTTTTATTTTTTTACCAAATTTTCAGTAATTTGTTAATTTTTTTTTCTTAATTTTCCAAATTTAGTTTGAAGTATTTCAAATTTTTCTGAATTTTATATACATTTTTTGTGTTTTTCCAGTATTTCTAAGAATTTTCTCTGTTTTGCTCCCACCAAATTACGGTTCATAAGGGTTGAGATACTTCCCTTGTTGAAGGGTTGAGATACTTCCCTTGTTAGAAAATTCTGAAAAAACTAAAAAAAAACTTTAACATCGATTTTTAGAAAAGTTTTTGAAAGTTATGAATATCTCCCAATAGTTCAGAAAAATTCTTGAAAAATAAGCACAAAACTTTTAAAAATTTGTAGAACTTAAAAAAATTTGGAAACTCAAAAAAGTAAAAAAAAAAATTTAAAAATCTCAGGAAAATATAGAAAATTCTGTAAAACTAAAAAAAAAAAAAAAATATATATATGGGCTATTTCACGTCAACGGGAGACCCCCCGCCCCCAAAATTCTATTGGTCGTAGAGAGTTGTGTGATGGCTTAAAATTTAGCCAATGATCTCTACTTTTGAAAGCTGAGTGGCGGAAGTTGAACGCAATGGTAAGTGAGCCAATATGGCGGCGCGAATCGGGATACCCCGATCGGGATATGCTGGAAACTAATGAAGGAGTGATCGGATTTTTCTGAAATTTGTTATCAAGGGGTTTATTGGGACGCTAATTTCGAATTTTTATTCAGATTTCAAAAATTCAAAATGGCGGATCCAATATGGCGTATGGTTTTTTTTAAGTTCAAATAAAACTCGGTTTTCGGGTGTATTATGGGTCACTAAACACTATTCTGAGTTTAGATTTCCAAAATTCAAAATGGCGGATCCAATATGACTTTTTTTAAAGGAAAATGTTGGAAAATTTAGAAAAAAATAAATATATTCTAAAAAAAATAAAAAAACATTAGTAAATTGTTAGAAAACTAAGAAAAAAAAAAATAGAATTAAAATTAGAAAATTAAGAAAAAAAATCCTTAAAATTCAACTAAGTTCTGAAGAATTGAAAAAAATTTCTTCATAAAATAAAAAAATTGTAAAATTTTTGAAATAATCAAAACATTCTGTAAAAATCAAAAATAATTTAAAAAATATTAAAAATAATAAAAACTGTTATTTATTCCAACTTTTAAATGTGCAATGAAAAAGAGTTTATTTTAGTTCGAGGTAATTTATACGAAAAATAAATAAAAATAGAGAAAATAATTAAATTGTGTAAAAAAAAAAATTCAGCTAATTTTTTTTTTTTTTTTTTTAAATTTAGATATGTATAATCTAAAAATTTCACACATATTTATCTTTGTTGTATGGTACATATGGAAACACTAATCCGTCTTCTACTAAGGTATCCAAAACTTTTCTAAAATTTAAAATCGGTTAAAAAATGTCTGGTTTAGTGGTCAAAGTCCAAAAATAAACGCTTTTTGACAACAACTTTAAAATTTAAGGGTGTCTGGGAAGATTAATGTTTGTTTTTTATTTTGTAATCTAATCGGCGAACTTTAAAATTATTTTTTCACAGTGCTTGTGTTATTTTTGATATTTTTCAGTAATGTTCCACAGTGCGTATAAGTTATATTAGTATTTTATTCACATGTGCAATATTACTCATACGCACTCATGTACAATATGACCAGCTTTTGTACATGAGTGCGTATGAGTAATATTGTATATCTGAATAAAATACTAATACATATCGCTCATATACTTGTATAACGTCTTAAATTAAAATATTTGATTTTGCAGAAATCGAGTTTAAAGTTTACATTGAATCTAGATTTCCATTAAAAAAATCCAAATCATTGAAAATGTAAAAATAACGTGTTCTCATCTCAAACGTTGAGTTTAAAAGATATTAATACGAATTTTTAACACAATATAAAGCATGATACAACAAATAATTCTACATCCTTAACTCAAAAATAAAGTTTTTTGAGTTATGACGTTATACAAGTAAATGAGCGATATGACTTTCCTATAAATTAGTGCTTCAGAATTAATTAAGGAAAGCAAGATGTAATCTAAACCAAAAGAGGCTGTTTGTTTGATAAAAAAAGCAAAATCGAATATAAGAGTCCTAAAATAAGAAATTCTAGCGAAGTTTGTCTGTTGGTACATCTGTGGTAGTAACACTTCAGTCCAAACCAAAAGAAAATTTGCAACGAATTGGACTTGCGGTTAATGCCGTCCCTTTTATGTGCGTGGAGAGAAAGAGAAAATTATATTATTTAAGCGATTTTTTTTTACATTTAGAAGGGTATAAAATATTTGGAACAAACGCATTTAATACTACCCCGTGTTTTTTACACTTTTGTTTAACAAATGGAACATTTTTATATCAGAAGAAGTTCAGACTTGGTGACAAAAATTGAAAAAAAAAAATTTGTTAGTGAACAAAAATGTTGATATAAATTTTTATAAAAAAATATGTTGACAAAAAAAAAAAAAAAAATTACAAAGACTTGAAAAAAAAAAAAAATTAATGAACAAATTTTTGAAAAAAAAAATTAATGAAAAAAATATTTTTTTTTTGACGAAAAAAAAAAAATTTATGGTAAACGAAATTTGATAGAATAAATTTTATAAAAAAATATTGAAATAAAATTTGATAAAAAAATAGTTATGCTACGTTTTATACACCAACAGGAGAAACAAAATTTTTTTATTCATCACTTTTTTATTTATCCAAGTTACAAACCTTTTTGGTTTTAAGAAAATGAAAACATTTATAGGTATTTCTTCAGTCGCCAGCTTTGATGAAAAAAAAATATTGATGTTACAAACCATTTTTCAAATTTTGACGAAAAGGAAGTTTTTAATTCAAAAAAATGTTGATAAAAAAATTTTTTTTGAAGGAAAAAAAAAAAAAAATTGTTTGCTATAAAAAAAATATTAAAGAAACTTGATTAAACAAAATTGAAACAATTTTATGAAAAAAAAAAAAATTTCGTGAAAAAGATTTTTAGAAAATACTAAATTTTTATGAAGAAAAAAAAAAAAAATAATGAAAAAAAAAATTTTTGATGAAAAAAATTTTATGAAAAAAAATTTATGAAAAAATATTGGTGAGAAAAAATGTTGAAAAAAAATGTTGATGAAAAATAATAATGCTCCGTTTTATTTACCAGATGATGAAAAGCTGTTTTATTCACCAGCAGGTGAACAGTGTAAT
Source organism: Pegoplata infirma (assembly GCA_963921195.1). NCBI lineage: Eukaryota > Metazoa > Arthropoda > Insecta > Diptera > Anthomyiidae > Pegoplata > Pegoplata infirma. The sequence goes on from CAWUER010000322.1 coordinate 98,812, forward strand.
AATGCATTACACTGTGCAACACGAATTTGTATCTTGGATGAGACAAAAAAAAAAAATTAATGTATACCAATAGTAGACTAAAACCCCCAAAGGGTTTCAACATTTTAGTTCTGTATTTATGGCCCACTGAATTTTTAAAATTTTTTATCAAAGAAGTTTTAAATAAGAAACAAGTAAAAAAATTAAATTCGACTTGGCCGAATCTATGAATACCCTCCAAAATGCCCTTTTAAGTGATAGTAAATTTTCTAACGTGAAAAAATAATATTTTTGATTAGTTGTTATTTTGTGTAGAAAAAAATTTTTTTTTTAAGTAATTTTTGAAAAAAAAAAAAAAAATAATTTACAAAATTTTTTTTGAGTGTAAACTTTTTTTGAGTGTAAATTTTTTTCGAGTGTATTTTTTTTTTTTTAGTGTAAAAATATTTTTGACTGACAAAAGTAAGTTGTAAAATATTTTTTTGACTTACCAATGTTATTAAAACATGTTTAACGGGTTTTCAACTCATGACTTTAAGGTGAAACTAATCTGAAATTCACGGTTTTGCTAATAACTTTTGAACCACTGGACCGATTTGGCTGAAAAGCGAACCAGGCTCGGGGAACGACAAATATATATGCCAAGCTTCAGCATCATCAGAATTGTGCATTTTGCACTTTTCGCACGTACTTTTGGCTTTTTGCAACCTTTACACTCAAAGAAAAAGCTTCATTATATTTATGAAAACTGTCATAAATATAATGAAAATCTTCCTTTAAGTTCGTCCAATGTAACAGTTTCATAAAAACAATGAAACAGCTTTATAATTGTTCAAAGGGTCAATATTTACGAAACTTTTCATTATATTTATGAGAGTTTTCATAAATATAATGAATAAAAGTTCATACACTTTAATTAAACTCTTCATAAATATTATGAAATGCTTTATAAATACGATGACAAATTTCATTGATTTAATTTATTTTTTCTTAACTATTTGATAATATTTGGACACTATTTCATAGTATTTTTAAAGCACTTCATTGGTACTATGAAATAGTTACGTAATTATAATGAAATACTTAAGAAAATAATATTGTTTGTATGAAATGTTTCATATTATTTATGAACATTTCATAATATATATAAAACAGTTACTTTGGACAAACTTTAATCACAAGTTTCATTATATTTTTGAAAAAGTTTCATAGTATTTATGAAATGTTTCATTAATAAAGCAAATGCATTATTTTTTTTAGAATAAAATTTATGATATTAACATTGGAAGAACTAAAATAAGGAATAATAATTTTAAAAATCGTCATTAGGAGCTATAATTGTTTTGCCCCAATCATATGACACGTTTATGATTTTTTTTATGAAGTCATGAAATTTTATAAAGTGCATTTCATAGACTTTTTTCATAAGACTTCAAAAATTTGGTAAAGGAGTTTGTAATTAAGTGTCAATAATGTTTGTACACTTTGGAGGTTCAAAAAGATTCGGCAATGATGAAAAAAAATTTTTTGGATGAAAAAAATTTTTGATAAAAAAATTGATAAAAAAATGTTTGATGAAAAAAAATTTTTATTGAAGAAATTTTAATGAAAAAAATATTTTTTGATAAAAAAATTTCTGGTAAAAAAAATTTGAAAAAAAATATTAATGAAAAAAATTTTTGGTGATGAAAAAAAAAATTTAATAAAGTTTTTTTTTGATGAAAAAAATTTTGTTAAAAAAAAATTTTTGATAAAAATTCCGTAGTGGTAATTGAGGGGGGCAAATTTCCTCTCGAATATGTGTTTAAACATTCATTCTTATGCTTTTTGCACTACAGAAATACAAGTTTTTCATTATTTAAAAAAAAAAAAAAATTATTCCACACCCATATAGGGGGGGGGGGGGGCGGATCGAAAAAAACGACATTTGCTAATACTTTGGGTCCAAATGGAGGTCTTTGTACTTCTAATAGCATAAAAAAGTTGCTTTTGTTAAACAAAAACACAAAAAATTATGTAAAAAAAATGTTTTTTTCAGAGGTTGGTTTAGTTCTCTAAGGGGGAACTTCCCCCCTGGTCCGATTTTGCCCATTTGCGAACCTAACCTGCCTAGGAATATAAGACATATTCGTGACGTATGTCGGGAGTCTAGCACTTTTATTTTGGACTGCTTCTTGTTAACTACAGACGGACGGACGGACGGACGGACATCGCTAGAATGTCTTAGAATCGATCACTGATCATAAATATATATACTTTATGGGGTCCCAGACCGATATTTTTATGCGTTACACACGGAATGACAAGGTATACTCACCTTGGTATACTCACCATACTGTAGTTGGAGGGTATAAAAAGATGAAAAAAGGTTTTGCTGCAGAAAAAAAAAAATTTGATGAACAAATTTTTTTTTTGATAAAAAAAAAAAAATTAATGAAAGAAGAATTTTGATGAAAAAACAAAATTAATGACAACATTTTTTTTTGTTGAAAAATAAGTATGTTACATTTAATTATTGAGGTGAATTATTATCCAGGTTACAAATCGAACTTCCACAAAATTTTGTTGGTAGCTGCCACCCACAATTTTTTGACTAACTTTAACTTTGCACTTACAATTAGCCCTGCAATAACATTGACTTCCTCATAATATTTTTTTTGCTACATTTTGTTTCCTACCCACATGTGTGAAAATTGTTAAAATTTTCATCAAAATCGCGTTAAATAACTTTTTATAGCATCACATGAATTTTGTTTTGGTTATCTAAAATGTATTTTGTTTTTATTGTTCTATTTTTCAGTGTCTGGGTCATGGCATCGATTGCTATTGCCGGCAATTTGCTGGTACTTATGGGACGTTATTTTTATAAAACACGCAGCAATGTTGAGCATTCATTGTATCTACGACATTTGGCAGCCAGTGATTTTCTGATGGGAATTTATTTGGGCATAATTGCCAGTGCTGATATAAATTTTCGTGGCCAGTATATTGAACATGAACAATCCTGGCGTCAGAGTACCTTGTGTGCATTTTCCGGTTAGTGTGTTGGCTTTTTTTTTGTGTTTTTACTATTGTTTTGTTTTTCATAATAAAACTATAAATAATTAAATTTAATTGCAGTTTTTTTTGTAAATTTTTTTTCTATTCTGTTTTCATTTTTATTTTTTTGCAGGATTTTTAAGTACCTTTAGTTGTCAATCCTCTACACTACTGTTGACATTGGTCACTTGGGATCGTTTGATGTCTGTTGTTAGACCATTGCAGGCTAGAGATACTGGTAAAAAGAGGTGGGTATGAAGCAGTTTTTGCGATTGATTAAAACAATTTAATTTAAAATGATATTTAAAAAAAAATCTGTAAAATAAAAATTTAATTGAATTCAAATTTAAAAACTGTCAAAACATAAAAGTTTACTATTTCAAGTTGCTATTTTGAAATTTTTAAGTTATTTAAACAACTGCTATAAATTTAGCACCCCATGAACCAAAACTAGCACAAACATATGCATAAAACTATTATCCCAGTAAAATAAAGCGGTAATAGCTAAACTAAGAAATTTAAAAAAAACGTGGCTTAATTTATACATAGACATTTGCTTTAAAGTCCTTGAACACAGTAAACAAAGACAAAAAAAAAGGAAATTAAAAAAAATGAAATTTTACCAAATTTTGAGGAAAAATGCTAATGATTTGGCTCCAAAGAATTTTAACATTTGTTTTAGTTTTTCATTTTTTAGAAAATTGGAAATATTTTACTACATTATAGTTCTTACACATTTGAGGACTATATTTTGCCAGACCCCATTGGGTTCGGACCCCATGGGTCCAGACCCTGTTGGCTCAAGTCCCCGTTGGGTTATTTAAGGGTCACCATAGATTTTTATCCAATACTTTTGTCCGTTTCTCTCTAAAATGCTTAGTTTTTGAGATACGGCTATTAGGGTCCCGATAGTGGCTTGAGAATTTTATAAGCTAGATAAATCAAAACATACTCGAAGGGCTTTCAACTATTTTGCGGAAGTGTTCTAAGAGCTACAAAAATTCCGTTGGACTTTTTGTCGTATCGGCAGCATTTACCGGGATATGTGCATTAGAGTGCCAAGAAAAAAAAAACTTTTTTTCTTTTTTTTAGGTCTTACCCCCTAAATTTGTTCCTTTTAATGAAAAAAAATTTCGGTTTTTTGTGGATTTTTAAAATAAAATCTTAAGGTCGCGCTCGCGGCTTTTTTACGAAAATCTACGAATTTACGATTTTTAAATTATTTAAATTGTTAAAATGCTTTAAATTGGTGAAGTAAAAAAAAATTTCATCAAAAAGTAGACTGACGCTAAAAATATTCCATAAGATATTGCACATTCCATGAGATATATCCCATTCTTTAAGAAATTTTACATAATGTCATGAAATATTGCATGAAATCACCTCTACGAATTGAAGATAGGTTGTTGGTATATTCAGAAAAAAATTTTTGGGGTAAAAGTTAAGGGGGGTCGGTCTTACTTTTTACCCCTCTAGGAGGCCCCTTTGAAGCTGTAGGAATGGATTTAATAAAAAAAAGTTGAAAAAATAAATAGCATTGTGTGGGGACCACCTTAATGGTTGAAGATAGAGGGAAAGTGTGTTCTGGAAAAATGTTGGGGTTGAAAAACTATTGGGGGTCGGTCATATATTTGACTTCTCCAGAGCCACCCTTAAGATAGTTAGAGGTAGGAGCAGTTTTATTGTTGTAATCCTTGTATGGAAGCCCCCTTAGGAATTGGAGATATTAAATTAAATTAATGGGGGTCGGTCTCACATTATACCTCTTTTTAGGCGACTCCTGGACAGTTGTGGGGCTTTTTCTATTAGGCGTGTAGGTGTAAAAATTCACAAAAAGCCCCACAACTGCCCCAGAGTCGCCAAAAACTGGGTAAAATGTAGGATTTTGTCTCCCTAACCTTTTTTACAACATACCTAAGCCCTATCTTGACTCCCTATAGGGGCTTCCATACGAAAACAACATTTTAATAAAAAAACAAATTCCTGCCGCTATAACTTTCCCAAGATTGCCTCTAGAGGAGTCAAATGTATGACCGACCCCCATTAGTTTTTTAACCCGAACATTTTTTTAAAACTCACTTATCCTCTTTCTTTAACCCTTAAGGTGATCCCCTTACAAGTTTTGTTTTTTTTTATAACACTGTTTTATAAATCCGCTCCTACCGCCCTCACGGGGCCTCCCAGAAGGGTAGAAAGCAAGGCCGACCCCCCTTAGCTTTTACCCCCCAACATTTTTTCTGAACATACCAGCAACCTATCTTCAATTCCTAAAGGTGTTTTCATGCAATATTTTATGGCATTATGTAAAATTTCTTAAAGAATGGGATATATCTCATGGAATTGGCAATATCTTATGGAATGGACGATACTTATTTTTAGCGTAATTCTCCTTTTTGGTGAAATTTTTTTTACTTCACCAATTTAAAGCATTTAAACAATTTAAATAATTTAAAAATCGTAAATTCGTAGATTTTCGTAATCCACAAAAAAAACCGAAGTTTTTAAATTTTAAAAGGAACAAATTTAGGGGGTAAGACCTAAAAAAAAAAGAAAAAAAGTTTTTTTTCTGGTCACTCTAATGTGGATATATAAAATTTTGGGAATTTAAAATTTAAGATCCCTTATGTAGTCTATCTTTTGAAAATTTTATCCGTTTCGCTCTATCTCGCTTACAAGGAAGGTCTTTCACAGGGCACCCACCGATTGTCCTGAAACTGGTATATACACACAGAAAACAGATTCAGTTGCTGCAACTAAATTGTTTGCCAACTGAATTTTTGCGGTTGCACGTACTATCAGAATATTCAGTTGCATCTACTGGTAATTCAGTTGTCTCAACCGGTTAATATCTATCATAAGAACTAAATATTTTTATGTTAAAATTAATATTGGTTAGCGTGATCGAATTTTAAAAAGCGTTATATGGTTGCACCAACCAATATTATTTTTACACTGTTTCTATTGAAATGAAATTTTTATTATTTTTATTTAAACAATTTTATTAGTTAATTAATTGTATAAAATAAACATACATAATTTAAAAAGTAAAATACATACATACATATGAGAAATTTTAGTATCAGAATCTGAGAATTTTTCCATAGAAAAAAATATATCCGAATCTGAGAATTTTTTTTTAGATAATTTGTAATTGAAAGAATATATCAGAATCTAAGAATTTTACTGTTTAAAGAATATCTCAGAATCTGACAACTTTTATATAGAAAAATTCTTACATTCTGATATATTTTATCTGGAAAAATATTTATATTCTGTCTCAGATTCTAGAATATGATTCCTATAGAAAAATTACCCGATTCTGAGACATCTTTACTATCGAGAAGTTCGTAGATTCTGAGACATTTTGTATATAGAAAAATTCTCATATTTCATATAGAAAAAGTCTCGGGTTCTGAGACATTTTTCCTATAGAAAAATCGGATTCTGAGACATTTTTCTTACAGAAACAGTTTCGGATTCGGAGACATTTTTCCAATAAAAAAATCTCAGATTCTGAGACAATTTTTCCATAGAAAAAGTCTAAGATTCTGAGACAATTTGCCTTTAAAAAATCTCTGATTCTGAAATATTTTTCCTATAGAAAGTCTTAGATACCGAGACATTTTCCCTCTAGAAAAATTCTCAGATTCTAAAACATTTTTCCTATAGAAAGTCTCAGATTCTGAGAGATTTTTACTATAGAAAAAGTCTTAGTCTGAGACATTCTTTCTATAGAAAAACCTCAGATTCTGAAACATTTTACTTATAGAAAAACTCTCAGATTCTGAGTCATTTTCCTTAAAGAAAAAGTGTCAGATTCTGAAACATTTTTCCTATAGAAAAAGTCTAAGATGAGACATTTTTCCTATAGAAAAAGTATCAAATTCCGAAACATTTTTTCTATAGAAAAAGTCTCAGATTCTGAGACACTTTTTCTATAGAAAAAGTCTCAGATTCTGAGACACTTTTTCTATAGAAAAAGTCTCAGATTCTGAGACACTTTTTCTATAGAAAAAGTCTCAGATTCTGAGACACTTTTTCTATAGAAAAAGTCTCAGATTCTGAGACACTTTTTCTATAGAAAAAGTCTCAGATTCTGAGACACTTTTTCTATAGAAAAAGTCTCAGATTCTGAGACACTTTTTCTATAGAAAAAGTCTCAGATTCTGAGACACTTTTTCTATAGAAAAAGTCTCAGATTCTGAGACACTTTTTCTATAGAAAAAGTCTCAGATTCTGAGACACTTTTTCTATAGAAAAAGTCTCAGATTCTGAGACACTTTTTCTATAGAAAAAGTCTCAGATTCTGAGACACTTTTTCTATAGAAAAAGTCTCAGATTCTGAGACACTTTTTCTATAGAAAAAGTCTCAGATTCTGAGACACTTTTTCTATAGAAAAAGTCTCAGATTCTGAGACACTTTTTCTATAGAAAAAGTCTCAGATTCTGAGACACTTTTTCTATAGAAAAAGTCTCAGATTCTGAGACACTTTTTGTATAGAAAAAGTCTCAGATTCTGAGACACTTTTTCTATAGAAAAAGTCTCAGATTCTGAGACACTTTTTCTATAGAAAAAGTCTCAGATTCTGAGACACTTTTTCTATAGAAAAAGTCTCAGATTCTGTGACACTTTTTCTATAGAAAAAGTCTCAGATTCTGAGACACTTTACTCATCTAAACTCATCTTAGACTTTTTCCTATAGAAAAAGTCTAAGATGAGACATTTTTCCTATAGAAAAAGTCTCAAATTCCGAAACATTTTTTCTATAGAAAAAGTCTCAGATTCTGAGACACTTTTTCTATAGAAAAAGTCTCAGACTCAGACTATAGAAAAAGTCTCAGATTCTGAGACACTTTTTCTATAGAAAAAGTCTCAGATTCTGAGACACTTTTTCTATAGAAAAAGTCTCAGATTCTGAGACACTTTTTCTATAGAAAAAGTCTCAGATTCTGAGACACTTTTTCTATAGAAAAAGTCTCAGATTCTGAGACACTTTTTCTATAGAAAAAGTCTCAGATTCTGAGACACTTTTTCTATAGAAAAAGTCTCAGATTCTGAGACACTTTTTCTATAGAAAAAGTCTCAGATTCTGAGACACATTTTCTATAGAAAAAGTCTCAGATTCTGAGACACTTTTTCTATAGAAAAAGTCTCAGATTCTGAGACACTTTTTCTATAGAAAAAGTCTCAGATTCTGAGACACTTTTTCTATAGAAAAAGTCTCAGATTCTGAGACACTTTTTCTATAGAAAAAGTCTCAGATTCTGAGACACTTTTTCTATAGAAAAAGTCTCAGATTCTGAGACACTTTTTCTATAGAAAAAGTCTCAGATTCTGAGACACTTTTTCTATAGAAAAAGTCTCAGATTCTGAGACACTTTTTCTATAGAAAAAGTCTCAGATTCTGAGACACTTTTTCTATAGAAAAAGTCTCAGATTCTGAGACACTTTTTCTATAGAAAAAGTCTCAGATTCTGAGACACTTTTTCTATAGAAAAAGTCTCAGATTCTGAGACACTTTTTCTATAGAAAAAGTCTCAGATTCTGAGACACTTTTTCTATAGAAAAAGTCTCAGATTCTGAGACACTTTTTCTATAGAAAAAGTCTCAGATTCTGAGACACTTTTTCTATAGAAAAAGTCTCAGATTCTGAGACACTTTTTCTATAGAAAAAGTCTCAGATTCTGAGACACTTTTTCTATAGAAAAAGTCTCAGATTCTGAGACACTTTTTCTATAGAAAAAGTCTCAGATTCTGAGACACTTTTTCTATAGAAAAAGTCTCAGATTCTGAGACACTTTTTCTATAGAAAAAGTCTCAGATTCTGAGACACTTTTTCTATAGAAAAAGTCTCAGATTCTGAGACACTTTTTCTATAGAAAAAGTCTCAGATTCTGAGACACTTTTTCTATAGAAAAAGTCTCAGATTCTGAGACACTTTTTCTATAGAAAAAGTCTCAGATTCTGAGACACTTTTTCTATAGAAAAAGTCTCAGATTCTGAGACACTTTTTCTATAGAAAAAGTCTCAGATTCTGAGACACTTTTTCTATAGAAAAAGTCTCAGATTCTGAGACACTTTTTCTATAGAAAAGTCTCAGATTCTGAGACACTTTTTCTATAGAAAAAGTCTCAGACTCAGACTATAGAAAAAGTCTCAGATTCTGAGACACTTTTTCTATAGAAAAAGTCTCAGATTCTGAGACACTTTTTCTATAGAAAAAGTCTCAGATTCTGAGACACTTTTTCTGTAGAAAAAGTCTCAGATTCTGAGACACTTTTTCTATAGAAAAAGTCTCAGATTCTGAGACACTTTTTCTATAGAAAAAGTCTCAGATTCTGAGACACTTTTTCTATAGAAAAAGTCTCAGATTCTGAGACACTTTTTGTATAGAAAAAGTCTCAGATTCTGAGACACTTTTTGTATAGAAAAAGTCTCAGATTCTGAGAAACTTTTTCTATAGAAAAAGTCTCAGATTCTAAGACACTTTTTCTATAGAAAAAGTCTCAGATTTTGAGACACTTTTTCTATAGAAAAAGTCTCAGATTCTGAGACACTTTTTCTATAGAAAAAGTCTCAGATTCTGAGACACTTTTTCTATAGAAAAAGTCTCAGATTCTGAGACACTTTTTCTATAGAAAAAGTCTCAGATTCTGAGACACTTTTTCTATAGAAAAAGTCTCAGATTCTGAGACACTTTTTCTATAGAAAAAGTCTCAGATTCTGAGACACTTTTTCTATAGAAAAAGTCTCAGATTCTGAGACACTTTTTCTATAGAAAAAGTCTCAGATTCTGAGACACTTTTTCTATAGAAAAAGTCTCAGATTCTGAGACACTTTTTGTATAGAAAAAGTCTCAGATTCTGAGACACTTTTTCTATAGAAAAAGTCTCAGATTCTGAGACACTTTTTCTATAGAAAAAGTCTCAGATTCTGAGACACTTTTTCTATAGAAAAAGTCTCAGATTCTGAGACACTTTTTCTATAGAAAAAGTCTCAGATTCTGAGACACTTTTTCTATAGAAAAAGTCTCAGATTCTGAGACACTTTTTCTATAGAAAAAGTCTCAGATTCTGAGACACTTTTTCTATAGAAAAAGTCTCAGATTCTGAGACACTTTTTCTATAGAAAAAGTCTCAGATTCTGAGACACTTTTTCTATAGAAAAAGTCTCAGATTCTGAGACACTTTTTGTATAGAAAAAGTCTCAGATTCTGAGACACTTTTTGTATAGAAAAAGTCTCAGATTCTGAGACACTTTTTGTATAGAAAAAGTCTCAGATTCTGAGAAACTTTTTCTATAGAAAAAGTCTCAGATTCTGAGACACTTTTTCTATAGAAAAAGTCTCAGATTTTGAGACACTTTTTCTATAGAAAAAGTCTCAGATTCTGAGACACTTTTTCTATAGAAAAAGTCTCAGATTCTGAGACACTTTTTCTATAGAAAAAGTCTCAGATTTTGAGACACTTTTTCTATAGAAAAAGTCTCAGATTCTGAGACACTTTTTCTATAGAAAAAGTCTCAGATTCTGAGACACTTTTTCTATAGAAAAAGTCTCAGATTCTGAGACACTTTTTCTATAGAAAAAGTCTCAGATTCTGAGACACTTTTTCTATAGAAAAGTCTCAGATTCTGAGACACTTTTTCTATAGAAAAAGTCTCAGATTCCGTGACTCTTTTTCTATAGAAAAAGTCTCAGATTCTGAGACACTTTTTCTATAGAAAAAGTCTCAGATTCCGTGACACTTTTTTTATAGGAAAAGTCTCAGATTCTAAGACACTTTTTCTATAGAAAAAGTCTCAGATTCTGAGACACTTTTTCTATAGAAAAAGTCTCAGATTCTGAGATTCTGAGACACTTTTCCTATAGAAAAAGTCTCAGATTCGGTGACATTTTTCCAATTGAAATTGTCTCAGATTCTGCAGCATTTTTCCTAATGAAAAATTCTCAGATGTATGTTTTTGGGAGTGCACATACATACATTAATTTCCATATTTAATTCAGCCGTTAAAAAAAGTTGTTACCAGTCTCAGCACCAGACTTCTTGGGAAATGTTTCATTGTTTTTTTTTTTGGTACATATTTGGTACTTTTAATGTCGACTTATGGATTGTTGTTATAACATCTTTATTATCAGAATTAAATCCGCATATGCAAAATTCTAAAATAAGTATTATTTATTATTTGCTAACATTTCAGTAGTAATATCATCTTACCGTCAAGTTTTATAATTTTTTTAGTGAAATTTGGTATCAGTTTCCTTTATTATTTAATATTGCCCGAAAAAACGTGTGAAATGTATTTCATTTTTATTTTATTAAATTATTATTTTTATTTTTTTGACGTTTAATAATTTTAATCAAAATGAAATCCTAACAAACAATTATTAGTTAATACCACTAATACAAATTTTTAATTTAGTAGAACTTTACAAAAAATTAAAAAAAAAATAAATTTGGTTAACTTAACCAACATTTTCAGTTGTTGATACAATTATTTAATATATTTGCAATTTATCGATTAAAGCAAGTGAATTTTGATCGAGAGGGAAAATATAAACTAAAAATAACATTTGTACTAACTAAATATTTTTCAAAATTGTTATAAGTTTTTATTTTTTGTACATTAACCAACTTATTAGTTGCTAATACATAAATTCGGTCACGATTGATATTTGTCTATGACTATTGTTATTTATTTGGTTTGGCGATAATATTTTTGCAATAACAACTAAAAATTAGTTTGACTTATTAAAATTTGATTTTTATGATGGAATTCCAACTAAATCTTTCTCTGTGTGTAGGAAAGAGGGGTGCAAAATAAGAGTTACCTGTTGTTTATAGCTGCCCAATCTCACATTAAGCAGGTCAAAGGGGAGGGGGATAAACTGGATTTTTTTCGTTTTTTTGAAGGATTTTTTACATTTCTTCAAAAGAAACTATATGAACATTTTATACAGATGGAAAGTTTTTTGAAGGCCTATCTAATGCTGTATCGGTCGTGTCCAAATTCGGCTTCGCTAAGTTTGTTATTGTCAAAAATGTATAATTGTTGAGGTAGTTTATATGAAGATGTGTATACGTGCGACCATCAACATCATAGATAATAATCTCTACCAAAATTAAGCTGACCAGTACTTTTTCGTTTGGCGAAATTCCTGCTAGTTCGGCTTTTATACGGATTTTCCCGAAAGCCCTTATTTTTTCATAAGCTGGCTAAAAAAAGGGAACTCTTATTTTTTTCCCCCTCATTCCCATATTAAAGTTTCAGGACAATCGGTGGGTGCCCTGTGAAAGACCTTCCTTGTTAGTTTTCTAGATATCGTCATTTTGAATTTTTACATAAATTCTAAAAAGTTATTAACTTAATTGTACGAATTATACTTCCTCAATTCTAAGAAGAGAAATACGATAATGTTTTTAAGTAAATTTTAACTTAACTTGAACTAAAGAACTTGAACTAAGAAATATATCTTTAAAATAAAGAAACACACAAAAAAATAAATTTCCAATGAAAGACTTTCATAGTATTTATGAACAAATTCAAAAAATGTATTAACTTTTTCACAATACTTATAAACTTTTTCATAGTATTTATGAATAAATCATAATATGTGAAATTTTTTTCATAAATACTATGAAAAAGTTTAACAATTTAATAAAAAAGTTCATAATCTGTATGTATTTGTTCATAAATACTATGAATTTCGTTCATTGGCAAATATTTTTATACCCTTCAACCACAGTATGGGGGTATACTAACTTTGTCATTCCGTGTGTAACGCTTCAAAATATCGGTATAGGACCTTATAAAGTATATCGAGGGCCTATATTCAAAACCCTCTATCTTAGATTTTCTCGAAAATGTCTATTTGATGGCAAAATATTCAGTAAAAAGGCCCTCATCTATTTTTTCAAATAATTAATTTATAAATATTTTTTTTTTGAATAATTTCATTATGCATTACATATTTTCATACTAATTTTTGCATGCTGAACATGAATTTGTCAACAAAATTCTAGAACCACGATTTTGGTCCACTGATGCTAATTTTTGCTGAAAAATTCTTGTTGGACTTTTTTGACAAATATGTCAAAAATTGTAATCATAAAAATCGCGATGCTGATCAGCACCTATGCGAAAAAATTGCATTTTTAATTTTTTTACTATTTTTTACATAACATACTCAACAGTTTGTCTACTTTTGAGATGAATTCGGTAAAAAAATTATTTTTAACATGATAATGTTTTTAGGCTGGTGTCTAATTTTAAAAAAGTTGCAGGACGCCACCTCAGTTTGACTATATAAGCTAACAATTAACGAAAAAGAAAACTTTATTAAAACAAGAATTACTATTTTAATTTTCTTAAAACCAAAAATTTTAATGACTTGGGTTTGTAACTTGGATAATAATTCACCTCGTGGTGAATAAAACCGGTTTTCACCAGCTGGTGAATAAAAAGTAACATAATTATTTTTCAAAAAAAAAAAAAAAAATTTTTTTCATCAATTTTTTTTTTCCATCAAATTTTTTTTTTCATAAAATTTTTTTCATCATTTTTTTTTTCATCATTTTTTTTTTCATCATTTTTTTTTTCATAATTTTTTTGTTTTTTTTTTTCATCAAATTTTTTTTTTCATCAATTTTATTTTTTTTTAATAAAATTTTTTTTTTTTTTTTTCATAAATTTTTTTATCATTTTTTTTCTTCAAATTTTTTTATCAAATTTTTTATTATCAATTTTTTTCTCACCAAAAAAATTTTTTTTTTCATATTTTTTTTTCGTAAATTTTTTTACATCAAAAAATTTTTCTTTTCATCAAAAAAAATTTATCAAAAACTTTTTTTCATCAAAATTTTTTTTCACCAAAAATTTTGGGTTCATTAAATTTTTTTTTAACATAATTTTGTTTTTCGTGAAAAAAAAATATTTTTTTTTTACCAAAACTACTTTTTCACCAAGTCTAAGCTTTTTTCATACAAATTTTCCATTTGTTTATCAAATGTACATAAAACAAGTGAGAGTGTTATATTCTTTGGTGCCGAATCTTTAATACTCTCCAAAATGTAAAAACACTTTTTTGCACTTATTTTGCACTCACTTACGAAATGTAAAGCTCTTTTGTTTTTTTAATGGGGTATCGACTGACATTTCAATTCGTTATGCATGGACTAGCAAAGTAAAATAACATTATTTTTTCCAAATCTTCCGGAAAACATTATCGTGATTTAATGTTTTGGGCAAGAGCACACAATTCGCAGGCATTTTTTATTCTATATCTCGAAATCAGTTTATCAAACTCAAAATAGTTCTATGACAATATTTGTAGGACATTTTCTACAAATTCTATAATAGTCGTCAATACTGTTTAATGCATATCAGGCTATATATTTACAAAAAAAAAAACTGCAAATAAGCAGATTTCCGTGACCTACGACCTTTCCTATGAATTATATCTCTATGAATTTGTATCCCCCTCTTTTAAACGTTAATACAATGGTTTATGCAAACATAAAGCTGGTTATCTCACATTCTATGGATGCACCAATACTTTACTGGGATATATGACAGAATTTGGTAAAAAAAAAATTTAAAAAACAAAACTTTGAAATATATGCGGGTCATTATTAGTGAAATCAATCATGAATATTCTTGACCCCCTCCGATATTGATGAAATTTGGTTAAGTTCTTACACTACTTAAAAAACTAACAAATGCAAATTTTCAGCCCTCTAAGTCAACAGGGGCCGAAAATACGGAGGATCAAAATTTCCCCCAAAATCTCCCAGTCGCGACACTTTACACCTTAAAAACTTAATATCGTTGGTTCTATTATAGCTAGAAAGCCAATTTTTGGTTTGTTTTGAAGCTCATAATATGCTCTATAAGACCTACCATAACCAAAAAATTTTGGAAAAAAAATAAGGGTTACCTCCCTTATTTTAAAGTCGTGATAAAGGGAGGAGAAAATGGGGAGGATGGTATCCCCCGATTTTTTTTTTTACTTGATAATCTTATAGAGAAAGTCCTAAAGAATATATTCTAAAATTTTTAAGTTGGGACAACAATGGGATCACTCAAAATCAAATTTTTTCACAATTTCCCCTAAAATCTCCAAATCGCAACACTCTTTAACCTTAAAAATTTAATATCATATGTGCTATTGTAGCTACAGAGTCCATTTTTGTTTGTTTTAAAGCTTATAGTACGCTCTACAATACCTACCTTAACCAAAAAATTTTAGAAAAAAAGGAAGGGTGCTCCCCTTATTTAAATGTCGTGGCAAAGGGTGGAGGAAATGGGGGGAAAGTATCCCCCGATTTTTTTTTTACTTGGTATTCTCAAAGTGCAAGTCCTAATGAACATATCCTAAAATGTTTATGTTGGGACAACAATCAGATCGACCAAAATCAAAATTTTTCACAATTTCCCCCAAAATCTCCAAATCGCGACACTCTTGCCCATTACAAATTTAATATCGTGGACTGTATTGTAGCTACAGAGTCCATTTTTGGTTTTAAAGCTCTTAATATGCCCTACAATATTACTATTACAAAAAAAAATAGGGGTGCCTCTTGTATTATAAGATCGTGGCAAGGGGTGGGGGAAATGGGGGGATAGTATCCCCTAATTTTTTTTTTTACCTTGTTTTTTTTTTTTTTAAGAGTAAGTTCTAGAGAGCATATCCTGAAAGTTATATCTTGGGACTCCAATGGGAGGCTCAAGAATGTCGAGTTTTGATGATTTTGGGGGAAAATTTTGAAAAATTTTGATTTTGGTCGATCCCATTGTTGTCCCAACATAAAAAATTGTAGACTGTGTTCATTAGGACTTGCACTTTGAGAATCCCAAGTAAAAAAAAAATCGGGGGATACTTTCCCCCCATTTCCTCCACCCTTTGCCACGACCTTCAAATAAGGGGGGCACCAATTCCTTTTTTTGGAAAATTTTTTGGTTTTGGTATGTCTTGTAGAGCGTATTATAAGCTTTAAAACAAAAAAAATTGGCTCTGTAGCTACAAAAGCACTTATGATATTAAATTTTTAAGGTTAAAGAGTGTTGCGATTTGGAGATTTTGGGGAAAATTGTGAAAAATTTTGATTTTGAGCGATCCCACTGTTGTCCCAACTTAAAAATTTTAGAATATTATCTTTAAGACTTTCTCTATAGGATTATCAAGTAAAAAAAAAATCGGGTGATACCATCCTCCCCATTTTCTCCTCCCTATATCTCGACCTTAAAATAAGGGAGGTAACCCTTAATTTTTTCGAAAATTTTTTGGTTTTGGTAGGTCTTGTAGAGCATATTATGAGCTTCAAAACAAACCAAAAATAGGCTTTCTAGCTATAATAGAACCAACGATATTAAGTTTTTACGGTGCAAAGTGTCGCGACTGGGAGATTTTGGGGGAAATTTTGACCCTCCGTGTTTTCGCCCACTGTTTACTTAGAGGGCTGAAAATAATTGTGCATTAGTTTATCACTTAGTGTTACAACTAAACCAAATTTCATCAAAATCGGAGGGGGTCACGAAAATTTTTAGCTATTTTTGATTGATATCACTAAGACTGACCCATGCACTACTTTATTTTCGTTACATCCGTTGCAATTGTTGTCTTTATTTCTTTCCTTTTCTTATTTACTTTATTACACAGAATTGTTGTACGTTTAGTGATACTATGGAGCATATCATTTGCCTTGGCAGCAGCTCCACTATTTCCCATGATATATTTTGGAAAACATTTTTATGGTACAAATGGTGTTTGTTTATCATTGCATATACATGATCCATATGCTAAGGTGAGTGTAAATGTGTGATTTTTAAGTAATATTTTTTTTAAATTTTTTTTTTTGAAAAAAATAAAAACAGCTTAAATGCTTGGGTGAGTTTTATGACAAAAAGCATTCAAATCTATACCAAATCGGGAAAGACATTATGTTAGGTGGCCACTAGGTTTCGAAAACATGAACATATTGGTATAGGACCCAACCAATAATATATATACGTGATTTTTGGTAGAGTTTTTAAGGATCTAGCTTTGCCTGTCTGTTAAAATCAAATTTTTAGCAAAACTTAGATGTCCTGAGGGATGTTTTAAATTAATAAATAGTTGGCATGAATCTTTACTGTTTGTATGTGAAAATGTTCGAAATCGGTACAATGGATCAAAAGTTACGATACAAGAAGTAAAGTCAACTCGAAAAATTTTTTAACATTCCATAAAACCAAAAAATTTAGAATGTGGTGATAATATTCCTAATCCTCGATTGATTTTTATAGGATCTAGCTTTGTTTGTCTGTTGAAATCAAGTTCTTAGCGAAACTAACATGTCCTAAGGACTGTTTGAAATTACTAAACAGTTGTTATGAAACAACACTGTTTGTATGTAAAATTGGGTGAAATCGGTCCAATAGAACAAAAGTCATAATAGAAAAAGCTTCTATGAAATACACATACAAACTGCGATAATTCGGCTTTTGAAACGCGTGTGTAAAAAATTTTTACCACAGGTTGTGTTTTTTTTATCATTCTTATGTCCCGTAAACAATGCCTTAACATAGAGTTTGAATTAGATTAATGGATCTGGGTATAAAAGACCCATAAGGGTCGCAGTGCCGGCCGTTAGGGATAGATCACCCCTTGAATAAAAATGCCTTAACATAAATGTCTTCTCATATTTGGAACAGATGATGTTAGAATACAGAATACTCGAATTACTATTTTATATCGCTTTTTTGTGTTGTTTTTTTTTAAAATGTCCTTTCATCTTTATCTATTTCCAGGGTTGGGAGTATTCAGCAGTCTTATTTATTTTCATAAATACATTTTCATTGATTTTCATTTTAATCTCTTACACCCGTATGCTGCAAACAATAAAAAAATCGGGTGGTGGTATGCGTAGCACTTTAAGTGGACGTGAAAGTGTCGTGGCAACAAGGTAAGTAACTAAGTTGGGGGCATAACTGACAAAATATATAAAAGGAAATGAATGTTTCTTAACACCCACTTAATTTTGAGAAGAATAACTAACAAAGAAGGGTTTTTAATACGCAACCAGCAATTTTTCTTTTATCTATGTAATTGAATTTTTGCGGTTTATGGTTTACAATTTTTATACCGTCCACTTATGAAGTACTCGAGTAAAAACGTTTTCATATATGTAATTATATATAATTTGATAAAAATTATATCAAATTATATATAATTATATAAAATTATATAAAGGGGTAAAATTTTCCAAAAAGTTGGATACAATTAATTAAAATTTTATCAAATTTTATAAAATTTTATCAAATTATATCAAATTTTATAAAATTTTATCAAATTATATATAATTTGATATAATTTTGTATAATTATATCCACCAAATCCTGGATATAATTATATACAATTTGATCAAATTATATATAATTTTATATAATTTTATCCAACTTTTTGGAAAATTTTACCGCTTTATATAATTTTATATAATTATATATAATTTGATATAATTTTATCAAATTATATATAATTATATCAAAAACTTTTTTACTCGGGTACTTATATAGTTATGAACGAAAAGGTAAGGCACCTCGACAATTTTGGTACATTCGACATAACCTAAAAGTACGAAATGCTTTAACTCGGCTGCTGGTTTACATATTTGGACAGAATTGGATATCAAACGGTATTTAAACGAGTGAAAAAATATTTTTTTACAATAAAATTTTATTTAATTTTTTTTTTTTTTTTTTAATATTGCCTTCAAAGTGTCAAGAGCAAGTTAGATTAAAGGTCTGTTAAAAAGCTAACTAACGATGGAAACAATATGCCAAAAATAATGAAAAATTACTTTTCTTTAACAAACAACTGCTATTGGGGTCATTTAAACAAAAATAAGAAAATACGACAGTTTGACTTGGCCGAATTCTTGAAAAATTCATACAAATGAATTTGAGAAGGAAAACACTTTTTCGTAACTGTTTTTTTTAACATAAAAAAGTTTTCTATTCAAATTTTTGCTAAAAAATTTTGAGAAATTTGCAGATTAAAAGACATTTTCCTACAGAAAAAGTCTCAGATTCTGAGACAGTTTTTCTATAGAAAAAGTCTCAGATTCTGAGACAGTTTTTCTATAGAAAAAGTCTCAGATTCTGAGACAGTTTTTCTATAGAAAAAGTCTCAGATTCTGAGACAGTTTTTCTATAGAAAAAGTCTCAGATTCTGAGACAGTTTTTCTATAGAAAAAGTCTCAGATTCTGAGACAGTTTTTCTATAGAAAAAGTCTCAGATTCTGAGACAGTTTTTCTATAGAAAAAGTCTCAGATTCTGAAACAGTTTTTCTATAGAAAAAGTCTCAGATTCTGAGACAGTTTTTCTATAGAAAAAGTCTCAGATTCTGAAACAGTTTTTCTATAGAAAAAGTCTCAGATTCTGAGACAGTTTTTTCTATAGAAAAAGTCTCAGATTCTGAGACAGTTTTTCTATAGAAAAAGTCTCAGATTCTGAGACAGTTTTTCTATAGAAAAAGTCTCAGATTCTGAGACAGTTTTTCTATAGAAAAAGTCTCAGATTCTGAGACAGTTTTTCTATAGAAAAAGTCTCAGATTCTGAGACAGTTTTTCTATAGAAAAAGTCTCAGATTTTGAGACAGTTTTTCTATAGAAAAAGTCTCAGATTCTGAGACAGTTTTTCTATAGAAAAAGTCTCAGATTCTGAGACAGTTTTTCTATAGAAAAAGTCTCAGATTCTGAGACAGTTTTTCTATAGAAAAAGTCTCAGATTCTGAGACAGTTTTTCTATAGAAAAAGTCTCAGATTCTGAGACAGTTTTTCTATAGAAAAAGTCTGAGATTCTGAGACAGTTTTTCTATAGAAAAAGTCTCAGATTCTGAGACAGTTTTTCTATAGAAAAAGTCTCAGATTCTGAGACAGTTTTTCTATAGAAAAAGTCTCAGATTCTGAGACAGTTTTTCTATAGAAAAAGTCTCAGATTCTGAGACAGTTTTTCTATAGAAAAAGTCTCAGATTCTGAGACAGTTTTTCTATAGAAAAAGTCTCAGATTCTGAGACAGTTTTTCTATAGAAAAAGTCTCAGATTCTGAGACAGTTTTTCTATAGAAAAAGTCTCAGATTCTGAGACAGTTTTTCTATAGAAAAAGTCTCAGATTCTGAGACAGTTTTTCTATAGAAAAAGTCTCAGATTCTGAGACAGTTTTTCTATAGAAAAAGTCTCAGATTCTGAGACAGTTTTTCTATAGAAAAAGTCTCAGATTCTGAGACAGTTTTTCTATAGAAAAAGTCTCAGATTCTGAGACAGTTTTTCTATAGAAAAAGTCTCAGATTCTGAGACAGTTTTTCTATAGAAAAAGTCTCAGATTCTGAGACAGTTTTTCTATAGAAAAAGTCTCAGATTCTGAGACAGTTTTTCTATAGAAAAAGTCTCAGATTCTGAGACAGTTTTTCTATAGAAAAAGTCTCAGATTCTGAGACAGTTTTTGTACAGAAAAAGTCTCAGATTCTGAGACAGTTTTTCTATAGAAAAAGTCTCAGATTCTGAGACAGTTTTTCAAGGACCCTCTTATTCAACATTCTAATTAAACTGAACCCCCTTATGGTATTACCAGAAATTTAAATATTTTTTACATTATTTATTTGCAGATTTGCTATAATCATAACCACTGACTGTGCTTGTTGGCTGCCAGTAATAATTGTAAAAATAGTTGCTCTATCAGGTGGGTGCCTTTAAATTTGTCCTTAAAAGTATTTACAAAAAAAAATTTACATAAATGCCTTTGCATTTTCATTTTCTTCTCCCTTAGGAGTTTCCATATCACCTGCTTTATATGCATGGTTAGCAGTTTTAGTATTGCCCGTAAATTCAGCTTTAAATCCCATACTCCATACTTTAACAACGGCTGTATTTAAACAACAGTTACGACGTTATTGCCAGGCATTACCTAACTGTTCATCTGTGTTCTTGGGTAGAAATCATACACAATTAGCATTTGATTCAGCTATTAGCACTAGTCTGGGACAATTTGGTAGCAGTAAATCATATGCGGGACGTAAACGTAGTTCACAAAATTTTTCGCAGCGAACGACATGTTCTTCTCAAAGATGTTCTTCTCAAAGGAGTTCTTCTCAAAGATGTTCTCAAAAATGTTCTTCTCAAAGATGTTCTTCTCAACATAGTGCCAGTCGTGTATGAGAAAGGCAGAAGTTTTCGTATTGGGGTGAGACTATGTTAAGTATAATTTGAAACGTTAATTGAAAATGGTATTAGAATTCATAAAATTCATTGTGATAGAACTTTAAGCTGCTATTATAAAAACTGAAGTATTAATTTAAGAAGACTTGTGCGATTATCTTCGAATTCCATCAATATTAAAGTTGTGATTTATTTATATTTTTTTTTTATGAAATTTTAAAATTTTAGCTTAAGTATATTAAGTATATTAGTGTATATTAGGGTGGAGAAAATTTTTCTTTTTTCGAATTTCAAAATCTTCATGGTCGGCTTTTTAGGGTCAGTATTAACACAAACAAATATTGGACCTGTAGGGTAATGTACTTGGGTTCCCTTTTTGACTTAAAATTCGGAAAGTTCCAAACAAATTGAAAAAATAAAGATAAAAGGTAAAAAAAAAAAATTTAACTTTGTTCGGAACTTTCCGATTTTCAAGTCAAAAAAAGGAACCCAAAGTGAAAAAAATTTTTTTTTTCTTCTTTGCTGAATTCTTTGTCGTTTATTTCTGAAAAAGTGTTTTTATGGTAAAAAAAAAGTTTTTTTGGTCTGCAAATTTTTATACCCTCCACTCTAGTGTTAGAGGGTATATATAAGTTTGTCATTCCGTTTGTAACACATCGAAATATTGGTCTAGGACCCCATAAAGTATATATATTCATGATCCTCGATCGATTTTAAGTCGATCAGCTCAATCGGTCCAGTGGTTGAAAAGTTATAAGCAAAACCCGGAATTTCAGATTAGTTTCATCTTAAATGCCACGTGTTTAAACAAGTTTTAAAAGCATTGGTGGTAACTTAACAATGCTTTTCAAACTTGTTTAGTTTTTAAGCAATGCTTTTTAAACTTTTTTAGTTTTAAAAGCATTGGTAACTTAAAAATTACACATCAAAAAAAAATTTACACTAAAAAAATCGTACACTCAAAAAAAAAAAAAAGTTTTTTTTTTTACAAAAATTACAATATTTTGTGTACAGACGTATGTGCATTCACTCAGATATATTTTTATAGTAAAAAAAAACATTACACTCGAAAAAATTTTACACTCAAAAAATAAAATTAGTAATTTTTCTTCTTTTTTTTTAAAAGGGTCAAAAAAAGTTTTTTACTCAAAATAAAATATTTCTAATCAAATTTGTTAATTTTTTCACGTTTAAAAATGTACTATCCTTTAAAAAATGCATTTTGGAGGGTATTTATAGATTCGGCAAAGTCGAATTTAACTTTTCTGCTTGTTTTTTTTATTTTTATTTTTTGTTCCTTGTTTTGCAAAAAAATATTTTTAATTAGTTTTTTGCTGAAAATAAACGTAATATTAGCTCAGTCTTGAGAAGATGTATTTAAAAAAAAAAAAAAACAAGTAAGAACAATATAGTCGGTCAATACCGACCATATAATACCCTATACCAGAGTTTCCCGGAAAATGGGTCCCATGGACCGATTAGATCAATATTTTGTTAAATCTTTAATAAGTGTAAAAAACACTTACAAATCGATTTGTTGCCAATAAACCGCTTTAACTGAATATCGGGCGAAATTTTCAGATGGGGCCTAAGCCCAAAAGTGGTCTGATGATAATCAGATTTGATAAGGTTATTAAAGTACGCGTTTAACATACATAAACAAAATTTTAATTAAATATTTTCTATTTTCATGAAATTTGAGAGATTTATATGAAAATCGGGAAGGTGGGTTGTATGGGGACTACAAGAAGAACTGATCCGATTCCTTCAAAATTCGGAATGGTGATTTGTGAAGATAAAACACGTTTACCTGCCAAATTTCGAAAGATTCCTATTATAATACGGTTATTAGAGTCATTTGAGCCAAAACTTAAGAGGACCTTTGTATGGGGGCTAGGTCTAAATATGTACCGATTTTTTCCAATTTCAATAGGCTTCGTCCTTGAGCCAAGAGAGACTTAAGTTTCAAATTTCAAGTCAATTGATTGAAAATTACGACCTGTATCGTGTCTACACCGTTTACATGGACAGACAGACGGACGGACAGACGGACGGACATCGCTAAATCGACTCAAAAAGTGATTCTGAGTCGATCGCTATACTTAAAGGTGGGTCTATGGCCAATATTTCGGGTAGTTGCAAACATCAGCACAATCTCATTATACCCTGTACCACAGTGTGGTGTAGGGTATAAAAAGTTATTTTTAAGATATTTTTTTAAAACAATTTTTTACAGACAAATTTTTTTTTTTTTTACCATAAAAACACTTTTCCTGTAACATTCAAACATATTCGGCTAAAAACTGTTCAACATTTTTTTTTTTCACTTTGAAACTTTTCGATTTTCAAGTCAAAAAATGAACCTAAAATGACAAGAAAATCTTATAACTATTATTTTTTGCTACCTCCTATTTGACAAGAATTTCTTATAATTTTAAAAGCTTTTTACAAATAATTTTGTAATTTTACAAGTTTTTTGCTAATAAAATTGTAAATTTACTGTTTTTTTGACGCTATAAAACTTACAAGGAGGTCTCATGATTTTACTAGATTTTTTACTTCTATTAACGAGAATTAATAGAATTCCTAGTAAATATAACGAAATTTTTTGTAATTTTACAAGCTTTTTACCAATAAAATAGTAAATTTACAACTTTTTTTGGCAAAATAAAACTTACAAGGAATTCTCGTGAGTAACTAGATTTTTTTTGTAAAAAAAAAGTTGAAAATTTGTAAAATTACAAAAAAATTGCAAAATTGCAACAAAAAAAATAAATTTAAATTTCGATCGAAAATTTTTTGTTAAATAACAAGGAAAACTGTTAAATATTTGTAAAATGGGATTACGAGACTTTTTCTAGTAATTCGACAAGGTCTTTTTTTTTTTTTTGTGTGTGGTCAAGTCCAATATTTTTGTGTGTTTATATAGAACCTAAAAGGCAACTTTTCCGACCCCGACGAAATTCGGAAAACAAATAAAATTTTCTCCACCCTATTGTACATACAGTGCCAGTCAAAAGTAATAACACAGAGCTATAGTAGATGAAATTTGTAAAAGACAAAATTCAAAATACCAGACATTTTTTATCAAACGAGTATTTTTCTTATAAAGTTCTTTGTAGGTAATTTATTAAGCTTTAATTTAAGCTTTAAAGCGTCCAGATTGAGCTTATAATAAATGCACTACGAGGGTCGAACTGGAAAATTATAATTTTTATAGACATTTTTTAAAAAAATTTTAGAAAGTATTTAAAAAATTTTGTTTTCAAGTTCAACATACACAATTTAAACAAAAATTCCTCTTATTAATATTCATTTATCAAAAATTTTTTTTAAAGACCAAAAAGAAAACTTAAAATTTTTTAAATGCTGTAGAAAAAATCCGCATTTTATGACCTCCTATTCTTTTAACCACCAATTTTTTGTAAACCCGGTTTAAAATGTTCGTATATGGAAACATATACGAGGATATATCGCTACATATATGAAGATATATGACCATATATGAACCATATATGAACACATATGTACATATATGAACATATGTGTGGGCATACATAATTCTGTATGAATCATATACGTCCATATACGTAAAGTGAATCATATATCTTTATATATGAATCATATATCTTTATATATGAATCCATATATCCTCGTATATGTTTCCATATACGAACTTTTTTCACCGGGAACAAAGAAAAGATTTCATTGCTTATAAATTTTAGTTCACCTTAGCGTATTGTAATGAGAAATGAAACTAATTTACCTTTTTCTAGGTTAACACAAAATTGGTGTTCAAAAGAATTGGAGGTCATAAAATGCGAATTGTTTCTGCAGCATTAAAAAAAATGTATTTTTTTTGGTCATTAAAAAATTTGTTGACAAATGAAATTTTTTTAAATTTTGTATGTTTAAACTTGGAAATTTTTTTTTAAATACTTTTTAAAATCTTTTTAAGAAATGTCTATCAAAATGATCATTTTCCAGTTTAACACTCGTAGTACATTTATTATTAGCTCAATCTGGACGCTGTAAAGCTTAAATTAAAGCTTAATAAATTACCTACAAAACACCTTATAAGAAAAATACTCGTTTAATAAAAAAATAACTGGTATTTTGAATTTTGTCTTTTACAAATTTTATCTACTATAGCTGTGTGTGAATACTTTTGACCGGCACTGTATATTAAATGTAAGTAGTTAATTAATTCTAGTGTATTTGATAACTCTCCCGATTATTTTTTATCACTTTTTGTTTGTTTATATAAATTCTGTGGTAATAAATGAAAAATATATATAAATAAATGCAAAAGCTTTTGAATTGATTAACATTGGAAAAATTCACAAATCCAAGGCCTTAATCCAAGGAACATGCCCACCGAATACCCTAAAGCTATCAAAGCCTTAGTTTTTAAATAGCATCAAAAATAACAGTAAAATAACAATTTTTTGACTTGATTAATTGATTAATTGATTGAAAGAGTTGCAAAAATTAATAAAAGTAATAAATAATGTCGGCCTCAATTCGTGGAACATACCCGCCTAATATAAGAAAGCTCTCCGAGCTAGAGTTTTTGAGTTGCTTTAAAAATAGCAGTTATAAATATTATCTGGACTTAATAAATGTTGAAAACGGGAATTTCTCGGTAAATACTGCCGATACGACAAAAAGTTTCAGACACAATAATGTTGATCTGGATCAAGGAGCATGCATGACAGGTTAATATTCGAAAGCTTTTTGAGCTTCTTTCAGTTGTAATAAAATGGCAGTTAAAAAGCTCATTTTGACTTAACAATGTTGGAAACGCATTTAGTTCGGTAAATACTACCGATACCATAAAAAATTTGATAAAAATAAGGTCGGCCCTAATTCAATGAATATGTCCTCCAAATACCAAAAAGCTCTACGAGCTATAATTTTTGAGTTACATCCTAACTTTCTGTAAAATTTCCCCGTTTGACTTTATAATCGTTGGAACTTATATAGCGCGGTAAATATTAAAGATAAAATAAAAAGTCAAAAACCATTAATGTCGTCCTTATTTCGAGGTTTATGTCCGTCAAATACCCGAAAGCTCTACGAGCTATAGTTTTTAAGTTACATCCTAAACTTTCTGTAAAATTGCTCGTTTTGAATTGAAATACATCGGAATTGATACGAAAAGGTAGGTGCATTTCTTTTCTATATATCTTAAAAACAGTTGATTCAATGAAAAATATAAATTTTGCATCTAATGAAATATTACTACTTGTTTAGCTAACCCAAGTGAAAAAGTTTTTGATATAATTATATATAATTTGATAAAATTATATCAAATTATATATAATTATATAAAGACCCGAGTAAAAAAGTTTATATATAATTATATATAATTTTATAAAATTATATCAAATTATATATAATTATATAAAAGGGTTAAAATCTTAAAAAAGCTGGATAAAATTACATAAAATTATATATAATTTTATCAAATTTTATATAATTATATATAATTTTATCCAACTTTTCTCCGTTAAATTTAACTTTTTCATACAAATTTTGACATAAGGCAACGTTAAATCGGCAGTTAGCAGCAAACTTTTCATTGAGTAATCCGCCCATAAACAATTATCACTTATTGCCACAGAATTATAAATTTACGAATTTCCTATACGAACATAAAAACTATGTAAGATGGTAACCCTTAATTTTAACTGTCAATATTTTTTTTTTTTAACAATTTCTTGTCATTTTAAATTCAGATCTCAATGTTATTGTTAAACTAGTTTTAAAATATATTTAATGTAATTTAATAAAATTATGGCGTTTTCTTTTCTGGAAAATAATGTCGCACTTTCCGCATTTTTTTTTTCTTTAATGACTCTTTGTGCACAGTAATGAAAAGTAAGCATATACATGTTTGGTACTAAAGGAAAGGTATTTTTGTGTTTTATCTTACTGTTTAAATAAAATGTCGAAACACGCTTATTTTATGTAATAAAAAATATCAAAAACCCATAAATTAAGATTTGTTGGATTAGCTCAACTGAGTATTTGTTGAAAATGCTTGATATGGCATAAGATAGGCCTTGAAAATACTTTTCTTTTGATACCAAACATGTCTATATTGAGTCATTAAAGAAAAAAGTGCAGAAAGTGCGACATTTTTTTTACAGAATAGAAAACGCCATTAGATAACAGAATAAAAAATTTTTATGAATATTTATTTTTGTCAAAGCAACAATTTATTATGCCCTGCATGACTCGGTGGTGGACCACTCTTATGGTGCTTCATTTCTTAGAATAAATTAAATTTTAGTCCTTTTTTTAAAAACTTACAATAGAAGTCCATTGAAAGGTACATTTAAAGCAGGGCTGCCAGACTTGGGGATTTATCCCCAAAGTTGGGAATTTAATTAGAGAAATAAGGAAGAGAAATCTCATTTGGGGTTTGTGGACTTTTATGGGGATTTCAAAAATTATTTTCGGGATTTTAGGGGATATTCAAAATTGTATCTATTTGATGCAAGAAGCTAAATTTATTATAATCTACGATTTTTAACAAAAGTTTTAGTGAAAATAACTCTTTACTACGAGATTACGAAGCGCATTCAGTAAAACGTGCATTTATCGGCTGTAAAATGTATGTTAACATTGTCAAAACCCGCTAATAAACTCGTTTGGGGATTTTTTAATTGCTAAATCTACAAAATAAAATTGAAAAATTACCATCCATAATTTTTTTTTAAATATTAACAAAAACTGTTTGCGTTATTAAAAAAAAAAGTATTTTTTGATTTTTTGGGGATTTTTTGGGATATTTTGTTTTATTTTTGGGGACGACGGAAAAAAGTACCTGGCGACGCTGATTTAAAGGGTAAACATATTTCACGAATATTCTTTGCGTCGAATTACATTTTTTTTCATCGAAATTTTTTTTTCATCAAATTTTTTTTTTCATCAATTTTTTGTTTTCATCATTTTTTTTTCATCAAAATTTTTTCATCAAAATTTTTTTTTTCATAATTTTTTTTTTTTATAATTTTTTTTTTTTTCATAATTTTTTTTCAGTCATTTATTTTTTATCAACAATTTTTTTTGTTCATCAAAATTTTTTTTATCAATTTTTTTTTGCTTTTTCATCAAATTTTTTTTCATTAATTTTTTTTTTTTCATAAATTTTTTTTTTCGTCAAACTTTTTTTTTAATAATTTTTTTTTTTCTATCAAATTTTTTTTTTCATTAATTTTTATACCCTCCAACTATGGGGGTATACTCACTTTGTCATTCCGTGTGTAACGCATCGAAATATCGGTCGGGGACCCCATAAAGTATATATATTATTAATCAGTGATCGATTCTAAGATATTCTAGCGATGTCCGCCCGTCTGTCCGTCCGTCCGTCTGTAGTTAACACGATACAAAATAAAGCTAAACTCACTCCTCAAGTTTGGCACGAATATGTCTTATGGTCCTAGGCAGGTTAAGTTCGGAAATGGGAAAAATCGGACCAGGGGGAAAAAAGTTCCACCTTGTAGAACTAAACCAACCACTGAAAAATATCAGTTTTTAACATGATTTTTTGTCTTTTTGTTTAACAAATGCAACATTTTTATGCTACAAGAAGTTCAAAGTGGACCATAAAAATTAGAAAATGTCGTTTTTTTCGGTCCGCCCCTTTTATGGGCGTAGAATAAAAATAATTTAAATTATGATAAACTTGCATTTCTGAAGTGCAAAAAGCATAACAATGAATTTTTAAAAGCATATGTATTCGAGAGGAAATTTGTCCCATTCAATCACCACGACCCCCCACAAAACGCCCCTGATTTTTTTTTATGTTGGAGGGTATAAAAGATTCGGTGTAGCCAAATTTAACACTCTTACTTGTTTTTTCATCAAAAATTTTTTTTTCATTAATTTTTTTTTCATAGTGTTTTTTTTTCATCAAAATTTTTTTTTTCATCAACATTTTTTTTGTCAATTTTTTTGCTTTTTCATCAATTTTTTTTTCATCAATTTTTTTTCATTAATTTTTTTTCATCAAAATTTTTTTTCATCAAAAATTTTTTTTTCATAATTTTTTTTATCATGTTTTTTTCATTAATTTTTTTCATCAAATTTTTTTTTATCAAATTTTTTATTATAAATTTTTTTCTCACCAAAATTTTTTTTTTTCATATTTTTTTTTTCATCAATTTTTTTTACATCAAAAAATTTTTCTTTTCATTAAAAAAATTCATAAAAACTTTTTTTCATCAATTTTTTTTTTCACCAAAAATTTTGGGTTCATTAAATTTTTTTAACATAATTTTATTTTTCGTGAAAAAAAAATCATTTTTTTTACCAAAACTACTTTTTCACCAAGTCTAAGCTATTCGCATAAAAGTATATAATATATTCTTTGGTGGCGAATCTTTTATACTCTCCCATTTTTTTTTTCATTAAATTTTTTTTCATAAAATTTTTTTTCATAAAATTTTTTTTCATCAAATTTTTTTTTTTGCAATTTTTTTTTCACTAGTTTTTTTTTATCAAAAATTTTTGTTTTCATCAAAAAAAATTTTTTTTTATAATTTTTTTTTGCTTTTTCATCAATTTTTTTTTTCATTATTTTTTTTTTTTCATAATTTTTTTTTTCATCTAAATTTTTTTTTCATAATTTTTTTTTATCATATTTTTTTCATAAATTTTTTTTCATCAAATTTTTCAAAAAATTTTTCTTTTCATAAAAAAATTCATCAAAAAGCTTTTTTTCATCAAAAATTTCTTTTCGCCAAAAATTTTGGGTTCATTACATTTTTTTATACCCTCCACTCTAGTGATAGAGGGTATATATAAGTTTGTCATTCCGTTTGTAACTCATCGAAATATCGATCTGGGACCCCATAAAGTATATATATTCATGATGCCCGATCGATTTTAAGACATTCTAGCGATGTCCGTCTGTCCGTCTGTCCGTCTGTCCGTCTGTCCGTCTGTCTGTCTGTCTGTGGAAAATGCTCTCGCGGACAAAATATTGCACAGAGATGACTGAAACTTAACTTATATATTGGAAGTTCTCCCGAGAAGTTTGGTATTGCATTTGAGCGATATCGGTTCAGCGGTTCAAAAGTTATGAACGAAAATGTAAGCATGCCTCAAAAATTTCAGTACATTCAACATAACCTAAAAATACAAAATGCTTTAATTCGGCTTCTGGTTGACATATGTGAACATAATTGAACACCAAATAGTATTTAAACAAGTACAAACATATTTTTTGACAAAAAAAGAAAAAAATCGCGGATTTTTTTTTACCAAAATTTTTTTTCGCGGAATTTTTTTTCAATTTTTTTTTTTTTTAAAGTAATTTCCTTTTAAATAAAGTTGTTTGCAATAATCTTTTTGAAATTGTGGAGGGTATCACTACATTCGGCAAGGCCGAATTTAACTTTTTTACTTGTTTAACATAATTTTGTTTTTCGTGAAAAAAAAAAATCATTTTTTTGTTTTTTTCCAAAACTACTTTTTAAGCTTTTCGCATAAAAATTTTCCATTTGTTTATCAAATGTACATATACTCTCCAAAATGTAAAAACACTTTTTTTGCACTTTTTTTTGCACTCACTTACGAAATGTACTGCTTTTTTTGTTTTTTAATGGGGTCCTCGACTGATATTTCAATTCGTTTTGCATGGAATAGCAAAGTAATATAACATTATTTTTTTTTAAAAAAAACTTTGCTTTGGCAAGTACAACCAAATCTTCCGCAAAACAATATCATGATTTAGTGTTTTGGGCAAGAGTTTCGCAGGCTTTTTTTTATATTTGGCCAAAGTGGTGTTAAGTTATACAGTGCCGGTCAAAAGTATTAACACAGAGCTATAGTAGATGAAATTTGTAAATGACAAAATTCAAAGTACCAGACCTTTTTTTGTCAAACGAGTATTTTTCTAATAAAGTTCTTTGTAGAAAATTTATTAAACTTTAATTTAAGCTTTATAACGTCCAGATTGAGCTAATAATAAATACACTACGAGGGTCGAACTGGAAAATGATAATTTTTATAGACATTTTTTTTTAAAAAAATGTTGGAAAAAATTTTGATTTCAAGTTCAAACATACAAAATTAAAAAAAAATCCACTTATTAATATTCATTTGTCAACAATTTTGTTTAATGCCAAAAAAAAAAACTTAAAATTTTTAAATTCTGTAGAAAAATCCGCATTTTATGACCTCCAATTCTATTGGACACCAATTGTTTGTAAACAAAGAAAAGATTTTATTGTTTATAAATTTTAGTTCACCTTAGTGCATTATAATGAGAAATGAAAATAAAAAACTGGTGTCTAAAAGAATTGGAGGTCATAAAATGCGAATTTTTTCTGCAGCATTTAAAAATTTTTTAGATTTTTTTTGGTCATTTAAAAAATGAATTTTTTTTTAATTAAGTGTGTTTGAACTTGGAAAAAAAAATTTGAAATCCTTTTGAAATTTTTTTAAAAAATATCTATAAAAATTTAATTTTCCAGTTCGACCCTCGTAGTGCATTTATTATAAGCTCAAACTGGACGCTATAAAGCTTAAATTAAAGCTTAATAAATTACCTACAAATGACTTTATAAAAAAATACTCGTTTGATAAAAAAGGTCTGGTATTTTGAATTTTGTCTTTTACAAATTTTCTGTGTAAATACTTTTGACCGGCACTGTATATTTAAATTAAAGCGAATTCCTAACAAACATGTTGACAAATTTCTGTCAAAACTTTCTTAAACTTTAAGTATAAATTTTAAACTTACAACAAATGTGTTAAAAAGTTGTATACAAAAAAAGTTTGTTCTTTTACAACTCTTTTCTTTAAAAACAATCTACATTGTAACGCATTTACACTCGTAAAAATAATAACTTTTGTTTATAATAATAATAAAAATGTCATAAATAATTTTACAGCTCTAAAAGATATGTATGTAAAAGAAACTTTGTAATTTATATGTTTCCATCGTACTAGAAGTTGACTTTGTGATGATTTTTGTTGACAGTTTCTTAATGAATGACCCTTTTTGTAGTACTTACACTCAAAAAAAAAAACCTTGTGAAATGACAAAAAAAAAAAAATATATTTTTTATTTTTTGGTACCTCGTATTTGACAGGAATTTCTAGTAATTTTACAAGCTTTTTACTAATGAGTTTGTGATTTTACAAACTTTTTACCAATAAAATTGTAAATTTACAATTTTTTTGACGCGATAAAACTTAATAGGAGGTTTCGTGACTTTACTAGATTTTTGCTACCTCCTTATGTACTAGAATTCCTAGTAAAAATTACAAGCATATGATTCATTCCACACCAAATGTCCCGCTACAAAAAAACATGTGTCCAGTAAATTTCTGAATAGGTTGTTTGGATAGCCCTATATGGAACTAAGAAAATTGCGTTTTTGGTTTTTAAAATTTTCATAAACTGGGCTTAGGAGGCGTGGTCAAATATTGGAAAAATGGTAAAATTTTTGGCGAGTTGCCTTGATTAAATATTTATCACATTAAAACGGAATGCACCACAATCTCAAAAATTTTCATTCTTATATAGTTTTGTATGGGCTATCGATTAATTTTTTTTTTTTTTTTGGAAAATTTTCAGAAACCGTTCTAAAATTTTCCATTTTTTAAAAAAGTCAATTTATCAAAAATCCGGCCACTTTTTTTTTAAATTTTTTTTTTTTTTAAAGTTTAGATGTTTGTCCATCCACACAAGAAAACTCAGAAACACGTTTTTCGGTTTTTTTGTCGAGAAAATCGCGTTTGAATTTTAAATTTCATAACAATTTTGTAATTTGCTTGTATTTTCTTGTTTCAACAGAGCGTATGAGAAATATTTATGCAATTAATATTACTCATTCGCAACGTTAAAACAAGAAATACAAGCAAATTACAAAATTGTTATGAAATTTAAAATTCAAACGCGATTTTCTCGAAAAAAACGAAGAACCTGTTTCTGAGTTTTTTTGTGTGGATAGACAAACATCTAAACTTTCAAAAAAAAAAATTAAAAAAAAAGTGTCCGGATTTTTGATAAATTGACTTTTTTAAAAAATGGAAAATTTCAGAACGGGTTCTGAAAATTTTCCAAAAATAAAAATTTTAATCGATAGCCCATACAAAACTATATATGAATGTTAATTTTTGAGATTGTGGTGCATTCCGTTTTAATGTGATAAATATTTAATCAAGGCAACTCGCCACAAATTTGACAATTTTTCCAATATTTGACCACGCCTCCTAAGCCCACCCAGCAAAACTTAGATTACCAAATAAGGTATAAAATAAGGTATAGGATCTCTTATTTTATACATTTCAGCATTGATGATTTTAACAGGCGATGAGACTCAAAGTAATGCATCCACATTATCACAAAGAATACCAGTAAGGTATAAAATAAGTCATAAATTTATAACGAAGAATACGAGTATGGTGTAAAATATATGATATTTTATAGGTTACGAGAAATGAAATAATATAGCATACCAGAAGATAATATATAAGGTGTTACGAGTAGCGAAAAAGTAATTTTGTATTAAATTTACTCACGTGATTGTAAGTGAGTGTAAGTAGATAAAATATGCTCGTGAGTGTGTGTCGTTAGAAATTTCCTTTCGTGAGCCCATCTCTAGTTTAAACTTATGCATTTTTTTATAAAATAATTATTTTTTATGTTGTTGTAATGCATTATGCATCCAATTATAAATAATGCATTATTTCAAACTTTCAAATAATACATAATGTAACCAAATATAAGTCATCCATGATTTGATGTTTAGAAATAATAAATATGAAATACATTTTTTGCAATAATCATGCATTACGTAGCAAATTATTAGTAATGCATTATTTTTCACTTGAAAATAATACGTTATGGAACAAATGTTTGGTAAGACATTATAAAATAATGATACAAATAAGTTATATACATTACCTGGTAATGTGTTATATAATCACTACCCATTACCAAAGTTTTGCTGGGCAGTATTTAAAAAATAGAAAAACCAAAAACGCAATTTTCTAATTCCCATATAGGACTATCCATACAACCTATTTAGAAGTTTACGGTACACATGTTTTTTTTCGCTGGACATTTGGTGTGGAATGCCTCATATGTAACTTCTTCAAAAATTATCCAAATTTCAAAATTTCTTTGATTTTTCCAAATTGTTCTCAAAGGTATGCAAATGTTAAGTATGTTATCTAAATATATTAAAAAATATAAAAACGCGATTTTGGTCTTCAGATGCTGATCAGCACACAAAAAAAAAAACTTTGTCAAATTACTAGGAAAAGTCTCCTTATCCCATTTTACCAACATTTGACAGTTTGCCTTGTTTTTTAACAAATCGAAATTTAATTTTTTTTGTAATGTTACAATTTTTTTGTAATTTTACAAATTTTCATGATAATTTTACAAAAAAATCTAGTAAATTCACGAGAATTCCTTGTAATTTTAATTTCGCAAAAAAACTGTAATTTTACAATTTTATTGTTAAAAAGCTTGTAAAATTACAAAATTATTGGTAAAAAGCTTGTAAAATTACTAGGATTTCTCATAAAATAGGAGGTAGCAAAAAATCTAGTAAAATTACGAAATCTCTTTGTAAATTTTATCGTGTCCAAAAATTTGTAAATTTACAATTTTATTGGTAAAAACCTTGTAAAATTACAAAATTATTGGTAAAAATCTTGTAAAATTATTATGAATTTTTGTGAAATAGGAGGTAGCAGACAAAAAAAAGTTACAAGTTTTTCTTGTAATTTTACAAGGCTTTTTTTGAGTGTAAATTTTGTTTACATAACATACTTAACATTTCCCGACTTTTAAGACCAATTGGGTTAAAAGGCAGCATCAGAGGACAAAAGTCATGGTTTTGGAATTTTTTAATTATTTTTTCAATAAAGTACGCAAAATTTTCGAATTTTTAAGCCGGATTTGTTTGAAAATTTCGGACATGAATTTTGGCCGAAATACGATTTTTTTCAACTTTGACCGCTGGTTGCCAACTGAAGATGACCTTGCAAATTTTTTTCATAAATTTTTCTATAATCAGCTCTAAGGTGGCTGTCGTTTGGCAGGTATAACGACACGAAATTCGAAAGTTGAAAATTTGACGGGACGTCTTAATTGTGAGTCCAAGAGGACTTTAACATTTTTTTAAAAATATATTTAAGCCCTGCCTCAATAGTTTTGGCAAAAAAAAATATTTTTTGTGCACGAAAAACAAAATTATGTTAAAAAAAATTTAATGAACCCAAAATTTTTGGTAAAAACAATTTTTGATGAAAAAAAGTTTTTGATGAAAAGAAAAATTTCTCGTTGTAAAAAAATTGATGGAAAAAAAAATTTTTGGTGAGAAAAAAATTGATAATAAAAAATTTGATAAAAAAATTTGATGAAAAAAATTGATGAAAAAAATATGATAAAAAAAAAAATTTTGATGAAAAAAAAAAAAATTGATGAAAAAAAAAAATTAATAAAAAAAAAAAAAAATTTGATGAAAACACTAAAAAATTGGTGAAAAATAATTTTGATGAAAAAAAAAAATTTATGAAAAAAAAAAAATTAATGAAAAAAAAAAAAATTGATGAGAAAAAAAAATTTTGATGAAAAAAAAAAATTGTTGAAAAAAAATTTGATAAAAAAATGATGAAGAAAAAAAATTTGATGAAAAATAAAAAATTTGATGAAAACAAAATTTTTTTGTTGAAAAATAATTATGTTACTTTTTATTCACCAGCTGATGAAAAACGGGTTTATTTACCACGAGGTGAATTATTATCCAAGTTACAAACCCAAGTTATTAAAATTTTTGGTTTTAAGAAAATGACAATAGTAATTCTTGTTTTCTTTGTCGTCAATTTTTAGCTTATATAGTCAAACTGAGGTGGCGTCATGCAACTTTTTTTTTTAAATTAGACACCAGCCTAAAAACATTATCATGTCAAAAACAATCAGAAAAGTGTCCGATTTGGCATGGAATGCCACATATATATTTTTTGAAAGAAAATTAAATTTTTTTAATATACACAGATACCTTTTGGGACCCCTTCTATGTGAGTATGATGTTTGATGTATGATTGATTCAAAATACTCGCTTTTATCAAAGTTATGTGTTGTGGAAAAACCTTCACGTGTCCATGTCAAATTCAATCTGTTACTGTTGTCCATGTTGTACATATTTTGACAAGTGGTTTTGATTGTATTTTCAAAAAGGAACTTTGGTTTTGTTTATGCAAATTAATTAGTTGGTATTTAAAACCACACAAAATATGCGAAATCCAATGAAAATTTTTTAATTTCAAAATATCGATTTTATGATAAATATCAAAGAACTTGCTATCAGATTGTCATTGCGGAAGATTTGGGTGTACTTGCCAAAGCAAAGTTTTTTTTTAGAAAAAATAATGTTATATTACTTTGCTATTCCATGCAAAATGAATTGAAATATCAGTCGAGGAATTAGAATTAGCACATTCTTTATATATTTAAAAAAAAAAAATCAAGCAGATATAACTTCACATAAAAAAAAAATTCCAATGAACGACTTTCAGAGTATGTATGAAAAAATTCATAAAATTTATTAAGTTTTTCATAATACTTACAAACTTTTTCATAGTGTTTATGAATAAATCATAACATGTGAAATTTAAGAAAATTAAAAATTTTTTCATAAATAATATGAAATAGTTCATAATTTTTATGTATTTGTACATAAATTCTATGAATTTCGTTCATTGGAAAATATTTTTTTTCTGTTTTTAAATTAAATATTAAACAGTGATAAAAAACTTTCATGCATCTAAAAATCGAAAATATATGCCTATAAAGTGCATCTGAAAATCCAAAATATGCACAAAAATGCCTGCGAATTTTGTACTCTTGCCCAAAACATTAAATCATACAATGTTTTGCGGAAGATTTTGGTGTAATTGCCAAAGCAAAGTTTTTTTTAGAAAAAATAGTGTTATAAGTATTACTTTGCTATTCCATGCAAAACGAACTGAAATATCCCAGGAAAATTTTTCAGAACCGATTCCGATAACACTTGTTCAAGAACAGGTTCTTCGGTAATCAAACACTATTACACTTTAATTATTCAGAACAAGTTATGTGAATATTATTGTGAAGCTTGTTCAATGCAATCTAAATTTCATAACATTTTGGTTCTCAGGAATTAAAAAAAAATTATGTATCAAAAAAATTAAAAAATAAATATCATTTTTTTTGTGTTCACCAAGAAAAAACACGAAATTCTATGAAAATATCAGGATATAATCACGAAAATTGTTGATACGAAGGTAAGTAAATTAAATTTTGATTGTCTGGGTCCGGACAAATACTAATAAAATAATGTTTTTCATTTTTGTTTGCAGAAATGTTCTGATGTATCTGATGTATCTTTATTGCAAGGCCCAAAATTCAATTTTAGAGGCGAAAAAGGATGTATGTGTGTTAAAAAAAATTAATATACGATGTCATATAGGATTATCTTTATCTTTTTTTAATAAATTAATGAAATTCAAAATATTTCTTTAATTCTCATTTCTGTTCTAAAGAAATCTAGAACCGGTTCCGAAGAACAAAAATGTGTTCCAAGTTTGCTTACAAACACCTGTTGCTTTTGGGACAATCCCTTTGTTAAAAGAATCGGTGTTGCACAAGAATTAGAACAGGTTCTAGGGAAGTATAAGTTGTTCCACAAGCGGTTCTTTGCAACCGAAAATTTTGCTGGGATCAGTCGAGGACCCCATTAAAAAACCAAAAGAGCTGTACATTTCGTAAGCGAGTGCAAAAATAAGTACAAAAAAGTGTTTTTACATTTTGGAGAGTATAAAAGATTCGGTACCAAAGAATGTACCACTCTCACTTGTTTTATGTACATTTGATAAACAAATGGAAAATTTTTATGCGAAAAGCTTAGAGTTGGTGAAAAAGTAGTTTTGGTAAAAAAAATGATTTTTTTTTCACGAAAAACAAAATTATGTTAAAAAAATTTTAATGAACCCAAAATTTTTGGTGAAAAAAAATTTCATGAAAAAAGTTTTGATGAAAAGAAAAATTTCTTGATGTAAAAAAAATTGATGAAAAAAAAATTTTTTGGTGAGAAAAAAATTGATAATAAAAAATTGGATAAAAAAGTTGATGGAAAAAAGTTGTTAAAAAAATATGATAAAAAAAAAAATTATGAAAAAAAAAATTTATGAAAAAAAAATTTATGAAAAAAAAATTAATGAAAAAAAATTTGATAAAAAAAAAAAATTTTGATGAAAAAAAAAAATTTGATGAAAAAAAATTTGATGGAAAGAAAATTGATGAAAAAGAAAAATTTGATAAAAAAAATTGCTAAAAAAAAATGATGAAAAAAGAAGTTTGATAAAAAAAAAAAAATGATGAAAAATAAAAATTTGATGGAAAAAAATAATTTGATGACAAAAAAATTTATGAAAAAAAAATTTTGATGAAAAAAATTAATGAAAAAAAAAAATTGATAAAAAAAAAATTGATGAAAAAAAAAATTTTGATAAAAAAAATGATGAAAAAAAAAGTTTGATGAAAAAAAATTTATAAAAAAAAAAAATTTATGAAAAAAAATTTATGAAAAAAAAAAATGATGAAAAAAAAAATTTGATGGAAAAAAATTTGATTTAAAAAAAATTGATGAAAAAAAAAATTGATAAAAAAAAAATTTATAAAAAAAAATGATGAAAAAAAAGTTTGATGAAAAAAAAATTGATAAAAAATAAAAATTTTATGAAAAAAAAAAAAAAAATTTATAAAAAAAAAATTCATGAAAAAAAAAAATAATGAAAAATATTAATTTTATTATATTTTTTCGGCGTAAGCCAAGTGCATTTAATTTGTTGTTTGTGTTTTTCTGATTGAAGAAGAAAATTGTGTCTTCTAAAGATTAAATTAAATGTGGATTTACCCTAGACCATGGTTTCTGTAGCCACTTCTACGTCATCAGTAGGCAATTACATTAAATTGATTATTTTGATATTTGCTAGAAAAATTCTTTATATGTTTTTTTATCAACAGACTAGCCTGACATGAGCTTCGAACCGGTGTCGTTAAAATCTCTCATGTTTTGTAAGCCGAAGCCATAACCACTAGGCTATACTCGGTGTATAAACATCAGTGACTAAACGTCGTTTGTTTTTTAACTCACAGTAGGTTTCGTATGTGACGTATGCAGAAAAGCTTTTTCTCTAACTCAAGCAATGCATTTAATCTAGAGACCAACAACAATTTTCTTAATCTTTCATTTACTTTATTTTATGCAAACTTTACTATAGCAGAGAATTTTTTGTTCTTCACACTACAGTAACGCATAGTTAAAGTGAATTGCTCACACGAGCGACATTTGTCAGTATTTCTATTTTATTATATTTTTAATGAAAAAAAAAAAACTTGATAAAAAAAAAATTATGAAAAAAAAATTGATAAAAAAAGTGATAAAAAAAAAAAGGTTGATGAAATAAAAAATTTTATGAAAAAAAAAAATTGATGAAAAAAAATTGATGAAAAAAAAAAATTTGATGGAAAAAAAAATTGATGAAAAAAAAAATTGGTGAAAAAAACAGTTTTTTTGTTGAAAAATAATTATGTTACGTTTTATTCACCAGGTGGTGAAAAACGGTTTTATTCGCCACGAGGTGAATTATTATCCATGTTACAAACCCAAGTTATTAAAATTTTTGATTTTAAGAAAATGAAAATTGTAATTCTTGTTTTCTTTTTCGTTAATTACACTGTGCTACAAATGAGCAAAAATAAAATATGCAGGGGTTCTCATATGAAAATTCGGGTTGGTTGGAGTCCATAGAGTACTGATATACTCATAGTTTTTCTGGATCACTTCGTTAAGTACGTTTTTTATTGGCAAATGTGTTGAAAAACGGCAATTCTTAAATTACAACTTTAAAAAATTATTACTTTGTTAGTTTGCAACCGATTTTCGATTTTATAGATTTTTTTTAAAGGTATAAGTCTTACCTTTTAAACAAAACAAAAATATTAAAAATCGATCAAGAATTGGCTGAGCTACGATCGTTTAAGTTAAAAAAAATCAAATTTTTTGAAAAATTTGTCATGTTCTTTATACTCTAAGTTGAAAGTGCATCAATTAACAATTTTTTTTTTTATTTTTGTATAAAAGCATAGTAAAGTAGCTTTCCAAAACACCAAAAAACATAACAATCGGTTAAAAAATGAATGAGTTATGCTAAGTTTCGTGATAGGACATTTTTAATTTTTTTCAGAAATGCTTGTAATTCAGGTATTATTCATAAATCTTATTGCTAGTAGTAATTTTATGTGCCTATGCATATAAACAAGAGATGGTAACATAATTAGATTTGTGCGTGATTGACACATGATCACAAGTGAGCGTGATTTAATCAATTTTACTCACGTCGTTGTGAGTGAGTGTCAGTGGAATAAAAAAGTGTGAGTGAAATAAAAAAAATTTCAGAACCCGTTCTGAAATTTTCCATTTTTTAAAAAAGTCAATTTATAAAAAATCCGGCCACATTTGTTTTTTTTTGTAAATTTTTTTTAAAGATTAGATGTTTGTCTAAGAGATGGTCACGTGAGTGAATTTTAACTTTCATAATATTTTTTCTTCTAACACTCACTCACAATCACGTGTGTAAATTTAATACAACTCACACTCTTCTTATTTATACTAAAAATAATTTCAAAAATCTTCCAAAATTTTCAGCAAAGTCTAAAATTTTACATTTGTTTTGATTTTTTCGGGACGAAATTCGAAGTTAAGCTAAATTTTACATTTTTTTTGTTGCTTTT
This sequence comes from Pegoplata infirma, assembly GCA_963921195.1. NCBI lineage: Eukaryota > Metazoa > Arthropoda > Insecta > Diptera > Anthomyiidae > Pegoplata > Pegoplata infirma. The sequence goes on from CAWUER010000322.1 coordinate 139,840, forward strand.
TTTGGAATGAAAGGAAATATGAAGAGAAAATAAATCACGCAAACTCACGCTCACTCTTTCACGCAATAATCTTTCTCACACTCACTCACAATCACGTGAGTAAAATTGAATTCAGTCACACTCACGCTCTTATCTGCTCATGTTCCCATCTCTAGTTTGTCTATCCACACAAAAAAATTGTAATGTGTTTTTTTCGTTATTTTCGAGAAATCGCATTTGAATTTTGAATTTCATGACAATTTGGTAATTTGCTTGGTTCAACGTAGCGTATGACTAATGCAAATATTAAATAGTCATTCGCTACGTTGAAACAAGAAAATACAAGCAAATTACAAAATTGTTATGAAAACTAATATTCAAATGCGATTTTCTGAAAAAACATATGTCTGAATTTATTTGTGTGGATAGACAAACATCTAAGCTTAAAAAAAAGTGGCCGGGTTTTTGATTAATTGACTTTTTTTAAAAATGCAAAAATTTCAGAACTAATTCTGAAAAAATTCAGAAAATCGCATTTGAATATTAATTTTCATAACAATTTTGTAATTTGCTTGTATTTTCTTGTTTCAACGAAGTGAATGACTACTAAATATTTGCATTAGTCACACGCTTCGTTGAACCAAGCAAATAACCAAATTGTCATGAAATTCAAAATTCAAATGCGATTTCTCGAAAATAACGAAAAACACACATTACAATTTTTTTGTGTGGATAGACAAACTAGAGATGGGAACATGAGCAGATAAGAGCGTGAGTGTGACTGAATTCAATTTTACTCACGTGATTGTGAGTGAGTGTGAGAAAGATTATTGCGTGAAAGAGTGAGCGTGAGTTGATTTTTTTGCGTGAGTTTGCGTGATTTATTTTCTCTTCATATTTCCTTTCATTCCAAAAAAAGCAACAAAAAAAATTTAAAATTTTGCTTAACTTCAGATTTCGTCCCGAAAAAATCAAAACAAATGTAAAATTTTAGATTTTGCTGAAAATTTTGAAAGATTTTTGAAATTATTTTTAGTATAAATAAGAATATCGTGAGTGTGAGTCAACGTTAGCGTGAGTGACTCTTGCATCGGCGTACGTGAGTGTGAGTTGTATTAAATTTACACACGTGATTGTGAGTGAGTGTTAGAAGAAAAATTATTATGAAAGTTAAAATTCACTCACGTGACCATCTCTTAGACAAACATCTAATCTTTAAAAAAAAAATTACAAAAAAAAAACAAATGTGGCCGGATTTTTTATAAATTGACTTTTTTTAAAAATGGAAAATTTCAGAACGGGTTCTGAAATTTTTTTTTATTTCACACTCACTTTTTTATTCCACTGACACTCACTCACAACGACGTGAGTAAAATTGATTTTCAATCACGCTCACTTGTGATCATGTGTCAATCACGCACAAATCTAATTATGTTACCATCTCTTGTTTATATGCATAGGCACATAAAATTACTACTAGCAATAAGAATTATGAATAATACCTGAATTACAAGCATTTCTGAAAAAAATTAAAAATGTCCTATCACAAAACTTAGCATAACTCATTCATTTTTTAACCGATTGTTATGTTTTTTGGTGTTTTGGAAAGCTACTTTACTATACTTTTATACAAAAATAAAAAAAAAAATGTTTAATGATGCACTTTCAACTTAGAGTATAAAGAACATGACAAATTTTTAAAAAAATTGGATTTTTTTTAACTTAAACGATCGTAGCTCAGCCAATTCTTGATCGATTTTTAATATTTTTGTTTTGTTTAAAAGGTAAGACTTATACCTTTCAAAAAAATCTATAAAATCGAAAATCGGTTGCAAACTAACAAAGTAATAATTTTTTAAAGTTGTAATTTAAGAATTGCCGTTTTTCGACACATTTGCCAATAAAAAACGTGCTTAACGAAGTGATCCAGAAAAACTATGAGTATATCAGTACTCTATGGACTCCAACCAACCCGAATTTTCATATGAGAACCCCTGCATTTTTTTGGTGTAGCACAGTGTTATTAGCTTATATAGTCAAACTGAGGTGGCGTCCTGCAACTTTTTTAAAATTAGACACCAGCCTAAAAACATTATAATGTTAAAAATATGCATTTAAAAATGATTGTTTTAACAAAAAAATTGGGTTGTTAACACAAAATATAATTTTTTTTAAATATTTGAAGCCCTCCACAGTTTTTGAAAAATTCTTTGTTGCTAGAAATCATTTTTAATCAGTAAAATATCTTGTTTTTTAGAAACATCACAAAATTTTCCGTTTTGGTAAAAAAAATTTTGAGTGAATTTTTTTTTTTTAATTTATAAAAAAGGAATGTGAAAACTTATTTACACTTACCCTTCCAGCTAAATTTTCCGTTTAAAACAATTAGTTTCAGAACCCATTATGTTTTCTTGCAATCGATTATACTAAATGTTCCAGAATCAATGGCTTTTTTTGAAATTGTCCCAAAAAAAATCGTTTTTAACGCAAGTAGTTTTCGGAAAAATAATTTTACGTTCAAAATTTTTAACATGATAATGTTTTTAGGCTGGTGTCTAATTTTAAAAAAGTTGCAGGACGCCACCTCAGTTTGACTATAAAAGCTAACAATTAACGAAAAAGACAACAAGAATTACTATTTTCATTTTCTTAAAACCAAAAATTTTAATAACTTGGGTTTGTAACTTGGATAATAATTCACCTCGCGGTTCATAAAACCGTTTTTCACCAGCTGGTGAATAAAAAGTAACATAATTATTTGTCAACAAAAAAAATTTTTATTTTCATCAAAATTTTTTTTTGGCATCAATTTTTTTTTTTCAAGTTTTTTTTTTCGTCAAACTTTTTTTTATTAATTATTTTCATAAAATTTTTGTTTTCATCAATTTTTTTTTTTTCATAAAATTTTTGTTTTCATCAAACTTTTTTTTCATAATTTTTTTTTATCAATTTTTTTTTTCATCAATTTTATTTTCATAAATTTTATTTTTCATCAAATTTTTTTTTTCATCAAATTTTTTTTTCATTAATATTTTTTTTTTCAACATTTTTTTTTTTCATATTTTTTTTTTTTCATCAAACTTTTTTTTTCACAAAATTTTTTTTTCATAAATTTTTTTTTTTTAATCAAACTTTTTTTTCCTCATTTTCTTTTTATTAACTATTTTTTTCATAAATTTTTTTTTTCATCCAATTTTTTTTTCATCAATTTTTTTTTTCATTAATTTTTTTTTTTTCATCAATTTTTTTTTTTTCATCAAAAATTTTTTTTCATAAATTTTTTTTTTATCATATTTTTTTCATAAAGTTTTTTTCATCAAATTTTTTATTATCAAATCTTTTATTATCAATTTTCCATTTGTTTATCAAATGTACATAAAACAAGTGAGAGTGTTATATTCTTTGGTGCCGAATATTTTATACTCTCCAAAATGTAAAAACACTTTTTTGCACTTATTTTTGCACTTACTTACGAAATGTACAGCTCTTTTGGTTTTTTAATGGGGTCCTCGACTGATATTTCAATTCGTTTTGCATGGAATAGCAAAGTAATATAACATTATTTTTTCCAAAAAAACTTTGATTTGGCAAGTACACCCAAGTCTTCCGCAAAACATTATGATGATTTAATGTTTTGGGCAAGAGTACAAAATTCGCAGGCATTTTTCATTATTTTGCTGAAAGTGTATAAAAAGAACTTTGCCGAAAAATTACTGATAGGTTCAGATTCTAAGAAAAAAACAGCATAAATTTATTGAACTTTATCAACTCTCATACAAATAGATACCAATAGATATTTAATATAATGATTGATTAAAAACTTGATATTGTCCTATGTGTATTACACACATGGCAATATTAAAAAAAAAACTGCATTTTATTCTTATTCGTGTCAATTTTATTGGAATTTTTCCCTTGTCGTGGTCGATATTTATTTACATACATTTACATTTCCTTTTGAAGGTTTTTCAAACTACTACCATAAAAAACACACATCAATTGGGAAATAAAGTTGTTTAAAGAAACTCTACAAACATCTTTCTTGTTGTTTAAAAATAATATTATTTGTTGCTAAAGAATAAAGAATTTTAAGCAATACATCAATGTATACACAGCTAGTCATGCTAAAACAAAAAATTTTATATCATGCTCTAAAATTTTTCTATAACTCACGTTCAAATACGTTTTTTTTAGAAATAAATTGAATTTCTTTTTGGCAGCAAAAAATGTTAAGGGGGGAGTAAATGAAAAAGGCAGCCTTAATGAAATCAATTTTTAATCAGCTGTAAAAAATAAATACGCAATAGTTTTTAATTCTTTTTTTTTATTTGAAAGATAAATTATTGTTATATTTTTTAAAATTTTATAACATAAAATTTGGTCAATTGAAATTGTTGAATGCAAGATCGGCATGCCCAAAACATTAAATCATGATAATGTTTTGCGGAAGATTTGGGTGTACTTGCCAAAGCAAAGTTTTTTTTAGAAAAAATAAAGTTATATTACTTTTCTATTCCATGCACAACGAATTGAAATATCAGTCGAGTACCCCATTAATAAATCAAAAGTACTGTACATTTCGTAAGTGAGTGAAAAATAAGTGCAAAGAAGTGTTTTTACATTTTGGAGAGTATAAAAGATTCGGCACCAAAGATTAAACCACTCTCACTTGTTTTATGAACATTTGATAAACAAATGGAAAATTTTTATGCAAAAAGCTTAGACTTGGTGAAAAAGTAGTTTTGGTAAAAAAAAATCATTTTTTTCACGAAAATCAAAATTATGTTAAAACAAGTGAGAGTGTTAAATTCGGCTTTGCCGAATCTTTTATACCCTCCAAAATGTAAAAAAAATATTTAAAAAAATCCAGGGGCGTCTTTTTTTTGAGGGGGGGGGGTTGGTGGGAGACGTTAGGGGGCACCTTCCCCTTGCGATTTTGAACTTCTTCTGAGATAAGATCGTTGCATTTGCTTACCAAAAGTACAAAATCTCTTGGGTTGGTTTAGTTCTCCAAAGGGGAACTTTTTTCCCCTTGGTCCGATTTTGCCCATTTCCGAACTTAACCTGCCTAGGAATATAAGACATATTTGTGGCAAACTTCGGAAATCTAGCACTTTTATTTTGGACTGTATCGTGTCCTCTACAGACGGACAGACGGACGGATGGACGAACGGACGGACATCGCTAGAATGTCTTAGAATCGATCACTGATCAATAAGATATATACTTTATGGGGTCCTAGACCGATATTTCGATGCGTTACACACGGAATGACAAAGTGAGTATACCCCCATACTGTGGTTGGAGGGTATAAAAAAGTTTCATTAAAGAAAATTTTGAAGAAAAAAAGTTTTTGATGAATTTTTTTATGAAAAGAAAAATTTTTTGTTGTAAAAAAATTTTTGGTGAGAAAAAAATTGATAATAAAAAATTTGATGAAAAAAAATTTATGAAAAAAAAAATGTTGATAAAAAAAATTTTTTTGATGAAAAAAAAAAAAATTTGATGAACAAAAAAACAAATTTGATGAAAAAAAAAATTTGATGAAAAAAATTATGAAAAAAAAAATTTTATGAAAAAAAAAAAAATTAATGAAAAAAAAAAAAATTAATGAAAAAAAAGTTGGATGAAAAAAAAAAAAAAAATTGATGAAAAAAAAAAATTTGATGGAAAAAAAAATTTGATTGAAAAAAAAATTTGATGAAAAAAAAAAAAATTTTTGTTTCTAAGGATCGTATAATGTTTTTGTAAAACAAAAATCTTCCGTTGACGTCACACACTTAACATGTTTGTAATGAAATACTACGAACCAACTTCTGCTGTTAGTTTGTCAAGCACACTCAAAGAACTGGAAAACAATTTGTCATAAAAGTTCGTCCAATGAAACTTTTTAATGAAGTTTTCATAAATATTATGAAAATTTTCATAAATATAATGAAATGTTTCATAAATACTATGAATATTTATGAAAAATTTCATAGATATAATGAAACAGTTTCATTGGACGAACTTTTATGATGAGTTTCATTATATTAATGAAGCTTTTTCTTTGTGTGCAGGGCGATAGCTCAGATGGTAGAGTATTTGCTTTGCAAACTGATGGAAAATTTGACGAACGTGGGTTCTATTCCAATCAAAGTTAAGTCTGTTAATGAAAAAACATATAGAAAAAACAGTCTTACAAAAAATAAAACAATTTAAATCTAATGTAATTTTCTTCACTGATGACGTAGAGCTGGCTACAGAAACCATGGTCTGGAATAAATCCACATTAAAAATAATCTTTAAAAATACAATGTTTTCTTCTTCAATTACAAACCCTTAATAAAAAATTTTTTATTGAAAAATAATTATGTTACTTTTTATTCACCAGCTGGTAAAAAAAACGGTTTTATTCACCATGAGGTGAATTATTATCCAAGTTACAAACCCAAGTTATTAAAATTTTTGGTTTTAAGAAAATGAAAATAGTAATTCTTGTTTTCATTTTCCTAATTGTTAGCTTATAAAGTCAAACTGAGGTGGCGTCCTGCAACTTTTTTAAAATTAGACACCAGCCTAAAAGCATTATCATGTTAAAAAAAAATTAAAAAAGAAAAGAAGTGGCCAGATTTTTGATAAATTAACTTTTTTTGACAAAATAAGAAATTTCAGAAGGGGTTCTGAAAAATTTTTAAAATAAAATTTTTAATCATTTTACCATTTTTTCAATATTTAGCCATGCCTCTTAAGCCTAGGTTTTGAAACATTAAAAAACAAAAACGCTATTTTCTTAGTTCCATATAGGCCATCCATTCCACATATTTGACATTAATAGGACACATGTTTTTTTCGCTGTACAATTGTTGTGGATGCATGTATGTTACTAGGTTTTCCATCTCCTATTTTATATCATGTGTATTAATGCCAACATGTTGCAACATACGAAATCAAATTAAAATTCTTGCGGCTGGTACTTGCAAAAATTTATTTTCAATAAAAACAAGTGAACAAGTTACACCGTCCGACAGTCAATATTAAACATGAACCGGATGATATGCGTCTGAAAGTAGAGATCAAATGGAGTAAAACTGCATTTACAGTTTTTCATTTCGTGATCCTGTTTCCTTTTAAAAGGACTTTAAAGTTTTAAAGGATATAATTTGTAAAATATTTTCGAAGTATTTGTACTTGTCCTAGAATGGCACTGGTGTTGGCATATAAAGGGGAGGATCTTCACTAATTTTTCCATCTTTTTATTTTACCATATTAGAATAAATGGATATCAAAATATTTTGTTGAAAATTTTGAGTGATAAAGTTTTGAAACTTTATCTCCTTTTTGCTGATATGTAAATATAATAAAATAGGAAAATTATGGGAGATCCTCCTCTCTCATTTGTAGAAGCATCATAGGACAAGTGCAAATATTAAAAATATATTTTATAAAATTTAATCCTCTATAACTTTGAAGTCCTTTAAAAAGGAGACATGATCACGAAATGAAAAACTGTAAATGCAGTTTTACTACACTTACAGGCCTATTCACAGTTATGACTGGTTATGACTAATTTTTATTATTTTCAAACTTCATATTCCCTGTGTTTGTTGTAAACACAATCATACAAAGTCTCAAAATTAAAAATTATTTGTCAATTTTAAGACGGTGGGTAGCAGGTCTTTTTTTTAAAATTTTCAAACAAAATTTGAATTTTTTTATGATTGTTTACAACAACCACATGGAAAAAATTGAGTTATGATTGAGTTATGACTTTTTTTGTGAATAGACACCTTAGTCTCTAGTTTCAAACGTATATTTTCCAGTTCGTGTTAAACGACTTTTTACATTTTTGTCGGACGGTGTTATATTTGACTTGACCGAATCCATGAATACCCTCCTTAATTTACAAAAAAACATTTTTGTGATTGTAATTTTTACAACTTTAAAAAAAATTGTATTAAAATTTTTACTAAAAAAAATTTTGTTTTGAAAACAAAATATTTTAAAAGCACGTATTTCGCTGGTATTGAATACCAAACTGAGCGGTTATATTTTTAATATTTGTGCAAGTTTTTAAAAGCCTACAAGTTGTCTTTCGATACTTTACGTGTTACGATCGAGAATAATGAACACATATTCTTTACAGGATCCTAGATCTACACAGAAAAAATTTGAAACGAATTTCAATCAATAAAAACGCGGATTCAATCAATTTTTTGATTGAAATTCCTCCAATCAAAAAAATTGTTATATCCATCATCAAATTGTAGGTGATTGATTGAAAATTTTCTCAATCAAACATTTTTTCGATTTTGATCAAATATTTGATCAAATTTTTATGTATACTGAATCAAAATAATGATTGATTCAACAAATAAATTGTAAGCTTATGACAAAATTATCAAAAAATTCATCTTTTTTGCTTTCCAAGATGTTGCCAACAATAAAAAGGTAAACCCCGATTATTTTGTATATTTTTGAATTAATCTATTTAAATAAATTAAAGCGAAAAAAAACTGGTATGTTGAAAATTTGTAATTCGACAGTTAAAGAAAATAACAATAATTTTTTGTGTGTATATTTCGAGGTGTTACAAATAGAATGACAAACTTATGTATACCCTCTATTACTAAGAAGAGTGTATAAAAAGGAACATATTTTTTATGCCTGATAAATTAAATGATATTTTACAAAACATTTAGGGGAGCACTATAAAAGTGGTTATAAAGCCACTTTTTGCGGTTTTTAACAAAAAGTTAAATAAATTTAAAAGCAGAGGTTCTCAAAGAAACTATTTTCACAAAAAAGCAACTAAAAATATAATACTGACAGTTCTATGAAATTCTTGTAAAGTTTTTAACCTCTAGGTCTGGTTTTTTAGAAAAAGTACCTAATTTTAGACAAGTACTTTTTTTTAGAAAGAATTTCTTTTTTAGAAAAAGATACTTTTTTTTAGAACAAAGTACTTTTTTTTCTAAAAATGTAGTAAAAACTTTACTATTTTAAAAAAGTACTTTTTTGTCTAAAAAGTATTTTTTTTTTCTAATAATTACTTTTTTTTAACATGATAATGTTTTTAGGCTGGTGTCTAATTTTAAAAAAGTTGCAGGACGCCACCTCAGTTTGACTATATAAAAGCTAAAAATTAACGAAAAAGAAAACAAGAATTACTATTTTCATTTTCTTAATACCAAAAATTTTCGTAACTTGGGTTTGTAACTTGGATATTAATTAACCTCGTGGTGAAAAAACCGGTTTTCACCAGCTGGTGAATAAAAGGTAACATAATTATTTTTAAACAAAAAAAAAATTTTTTTTTTCATCAATTTTTTTTTTCATAAAATTTGTTTTTTTTTCATCTTTTTTTCCATTAAATTTTTTTTTCCATAATTTTTTTTTTCATCATTTTTTTTTTTTTTTTTCATTAAACTTTTTTTTATATTATTTTTTTTTTTATCAAACTTTTTTTATTTCATCATTTTTTTATCATTTTTTTTTTTTTCATCAACTTTTTTCATCAACTCTTTTTTCATCAGTTTTTTTTTTCTTCAATTTTTTTTCTCAAAAAAATTTTTTCATCAATTTTTTTGTTTTTTCGTCATCAATATTTATTTCATTAATTTTTTTTCATCAATTTTTTTTTTTGTCATTTTGTTTTTTATCAATTTTTTTTCATCCAATTTTTTTTTCATCAATTTTTTTCTTAAAAAAATTTTTATTTCATCATTTTTTTTTATCAATTTTTTCAAAGTTTTTTTCATCATTTTTTTTTGTCATCAATTTTTTTTTTGTCATCAAATTTTTTTTTTCATCAATTTTTTTTTTTCATCAATTTTTTGTTTTTTCATCAAATTTTTTTTATTAATTTTTTTTCCATAAATTTTTTTTTTTCAATAATTTTTTTTTTCATTGATTTTTTTTTCATCAACATTTTTTTTTCATAATTTTTTTTTTTTCATAATTTTTTTTTTTTCATCAAATTTTTTTTTCATAATTTTTTTTTTTCATCAAATTTTTTTTTTATCATATTTTTTTTCATCAATTTTTTTTTATCAAATTTTATATTATCTATTTTTTTCTCAACAAAATTTTTTTTTTCATCAATTTTTTTTTACATCAAAAAAATTTTCGTTTCATCAAAAACTTTTTTTCATCAAAATTTTTTTTCACCAAAAATTTTGGGTTGATTAAATTTTTTTTAACATAATTTTGTTTTTCGTGAAAAAAAAATCATTATTTTTTTCCAAAACTACTTTTTCACCAATGTACATAAACCAAGTGAGAGTGGTATATTCTTTGGTGCCGAATCTTTTATACACTCCAAAATATAAAAACACTTTTTTGCACTTTTTTTTTGTACTCACTTACGAAATGTACTGGTCCTTTGGGTTTTTAATGGGGTCCTCGACTGATATTTCAATTCGTTTTGCATGGAATAGCAAAGAAATATAACGTTATTTTTTCTAGAAAAAACTTTGCTTTGGCAAGTACACCCAAATCTTCTGCAAAACATTATCATGATTCAATGTTTTGGGCAAGTGTACAAAATTCGCAGGCATTTTTAACTTCTAGGCCAGGTTTTTTAGAAAAAGTACCATTTTTTTTTAATTAAGAAGCACTTTTTTAGAAAAAGATACTTTTTTTAGAACAAAGTACTTTTTTTTCTAAAAATGTAGTTAAAACTTTACTATTTTAAAAAAGTACTTTTTTGTCTAAAAAGTAATTTTTTTTTCTAAAAAAATACTTTTTTTTCTAAAAAGTACTATATGTTCTCAAGTAATACTTTTTAGGAAAAAAGTATTTTTTTTTCTAAATAAGTACTTTTTTACTGAAAAAGTACGTTTTTGTCTTAAAGGTCTTATAGTTATAGTCTTGACTCAAATCAGTACGCCCAAGTTTTTATATTTGTTTTTTTTTTCTAGAAATTACTCTATGAAAACTTTTTACTATGGGAAAACACTGTTAAAGCACTCAAAAAATGTTGGTTAAACTAACAAACTCAATTAGAATTCCCGTAAAAACAACTATTGAAAAACAACTGTTAAAAACAACTGCCACGCACTGTTTTAGTTATTTTGCATAAAATTTAGTTGACTTCAAATAACTTTTTTTCACACATTATTTTCTTAAAACCCACAAGTTTGAAGAAAATAAGAAATTCTGAGGACTTTTTCGCTTAAGTTTTGATAAGTCTTCATGTTTCTTTTTTTAATCGCCCTGATGTCCTGAGCACTTTTTCCAATTAATTCTGATAACATTACCTCATCGAATATCTCAGAATCATTTGGATTCGTGCAATTACGTTATCTTTCTTAAAATTCATTTTCCCGTAAACGTTTTGTTATTTTTTATATTTTGTGCGCCTTTTTATATAAATTTATGAAGATCAAATTGTATACCAAAAACTATCCTGGCGACTTATTTTATGGAAATTCAAGTTGTTATATAGAATTTTCGAATGAAAATATTTTTTATGTTCAAAAATCAGTACAATCAGTACATATTTTAAAAAATCAGTACAAATCAGTACAAGGTTTTTTGATCAGTACACGTGATCTAAAATTAGTACATGTACTGATCAAATCAGTACGAATAATGGTCAGCCTACTTATAGTACTTTTCTAAAATAGTACTATTTTACCAAAAACCGTGATACTTTTTCTAAAAAAAAATAACACTTTCTCTCTAAAAAAGTACTATTTTTCTTGAAAAAAAGTTTTTTCTAAAAAAGTACTTTTTTTAAAAAGTACTATTTTTTCTTAAAAAATTATTTTATTTCATAAAGCAATGGGGGCCGGTGTCACTTGTGACCCCTCTAATACTAACTGTAAACAAATTGGAAAAATCTAAAAAAAAATCCAAAATTCATATGCGTACTAGACTGGCATTTTTTTGTCAACTTTCGATTTTCCCAAGTGTCTGGGCAAATTTTAATTGTCCTAGGTCTAAAGCTTTTGTGGTACAAATTTGAGGTCAATCGGATTAAATTAACCCGTGGCGCCTGGCGGTCAAAGTTTTGGATTTTTGAAAAATTTTTCAAAATAAAATTAAAAAAATATTTATCTTTAGACGCATCATATTTGTTATTTTCGATGCGCTGATCATGAATATAAAAAAAATTAAAATCGCCCTATCGGCTTTCGAGATATCGCCATTTCAAATTTGTAAAAAATTGCGGTTTTTTCCTACGTTCAAGAAATTTGTTAAAAAAAGTCTCAAAAATTCATTCCGCCGACCCTTTGGTAGAGCTTGAGACAATCTTTCATTTAAAACTAATTTGAGCCAAATCCGATAATGTTAAGCCCATCGATCAAAGTTTTTTATTTTTAGAAACTTTTTACCAAAAACCCTAAACTTTGATCGATGGGTGTCACGGGTTAAAATGATCAGATTTGGCTCAAATTAAGCTTAAATAAAAGATTGTATAAAGCTCTATGAAAGAGTTAAAATAAAGAAATTTTTAGAGTTTTTTTGAAAAAATATCTTAAACGTAGGAAAAAACCGCCCATTTTGCAATTTTTTGATAAATTTTAAATGGTGATATCTCGAAAACCGTTTGACCGATTTTAAAAATTTTTTGATATTCGTATTCAGCATGATAAAATTAATAAAAAATAATGTATCGCAAGATATATTTTTTTTTTTAATTTTTCCAATCCAAAATTTTGGTGGAAATTTTGCAAAAGTCCAAAATTTGATCGAAGGGCGCCACGGCTTAAAATGATCGAATTTGGCTCAAATTAGTTTTAAATAAAAGATTGTCTCAAGCTCTATAAAAAAGGTAGGCGGAATGAAATTTTGAGACTTTTGTTTAAAAAATTTCTTGAGCGTAGGAAAAAACCACCATTTTTTGCAAATTTAAAATAGCGATATCTCGAAAACTGTTCGACCGATTTGAATTTTTTTTTATATTCGTGCTCAGCACATCAAAATTAACAAATATGATGTGTCGAAAGATACATTTATTTTTTTATACCCTCCACTCTAGTGATAGAGGGTATATATAAGTTTGTCATTCCGTTTGTAACACCTCGAAATATTGGTCGAGGACCCCAGAAAGTATATATATTCTTGATCCTCGATCGATTTTAAGACGATATAGCGATGTCCGTCCGTCCGTCTGTCTGTCTGTCTGTCTGTCTGTTGAAAACACGCTAACTTTTAAAAGACTTTACGGAGACTCCTGAAGTTTGGCATATATGTTGGGCATTTACCTGGTCAGGTTGGTGTTGCAATCCAGCGAAATCGGTCCAGTGGTTCAAAAGTTATAAGCAAATGAGTGAATTTCGGCAAGGGTTTTTCTGGAATTTACGAGATAAACCACACGGTAACTTTCGAACGACAATTCTGAGGGTACTGAAGTGTGGCATATATATTTGCCGTTCCTCTGGTCCGGTTCTTTTTAAATTTCAGCCAAATCGGTTCAGTGGTTCAAAAGTTATTAGCAAGACCGTAAATTTCAGATTAGTTTCACCTTAAATTCACGTGTTGAAAACCCGTTAAACATGTTTTAAAAACATTTGTAAGTCAAAAAAATATTTTACAAGGTATTTTTGTCACACAAAAATATTTTTACACTAACACAAAAAAAAAATACGCTCAAATAAAATTTTACACTCAAAAAAAATTTTACACTCAAAAAAAATTTTACACCAAAAAAAAAAATTAGTAAATTATTTTTTTTTTCAAAAATTAATAAAAAAAGTTTTTTACACAAAATAAAATATTTCTAACCAAAAATATTATTTTTTTCACGTTAGAAAATTTACTATCACTTAAAAAGGGCATTGTGGAGGGTATTCACAGATTCGGCCACGACGAATTTAATTTTTCTACTTGTTTTTTTTTTTAATTTTTCAAAAATCCACAACTTTGACCTCCGAGCGCTACGGGTTAATTAAATCCGATTGGCCTCAAATTAGTACCACATGAGGTTAAGGCCTAGTAGAATAAAAAAATGCCCGGACTTTGAAATTCGGAGAAGAAATTTTACTATACAGACAAATGCCATTCTAATGCGTACGTAGTTATTGACTCGAGTTCCTTTTTTCCAACTGCTCTATAAGCATTTTTATTTTTACTGATAAAATTTATTATAAAATTCATTAAATTTTGCTGCAAAATGTTTTTTTTACCAAATTTTCTGAAAATAATATCGTATATTTTATTTTAATTAAAATTTTAATTGTTTTTTTAATTTAATACCAATTAAATTTTTAATTAATATAATTAATTGTTTGATTAAATTTTCAACATTATTTTAATTAACATTTTAATTGTTTTTAAATTTAATTAATATAATTAATTGTTTAATTAAATTTTTAGCTTTACTAATTTTTTTTGTTTGTTTTCGTGCGCGAGTGTGTGTTTTTCTCTTCAATTGTATTACACAAAAATAAAAATATATAAGTATAAACAGTTTGTTGAAATTAATTTTTAATTTTTAATGTAGTTTTTTGAATTCTCATTTTGTTTATAGTTTTATGTGTATGTATGTAAAAGGTGTATAACCAACTTTATAAAAAATTATCACACTGACAATGGCGGTTATTCATAAAAACTGAAATATATTTAAAATAGGTTTATTTGACAGATATTGCAGTAATATTTGTTAAATAAACCTACAATAGGTCTGTATTGTAGGTTTATCCGTACATCCAACATAACCTAAAAATACAAAATGCTTTTATTCGGCTTCTGGTTGACATATGTGAACATAATTGAACAGCAAATGGTATTTAAACAAGTACGAACATATTTTTTGACAAAAAAAAGAAAAAAATCGCGGATTTTTTTTTTTACCAAAATTTTTTTCGCGGAAATTTTTTTTTTTTCAAAAGTAATTTGCTTTTAAATAAAGTTTTTTGCAACAATCTTTTTGAAATTGTGGGGAGTATCACTACATTCGGCAAGGCCGAATTTAACTTTTTTACTTGTTTATACTATTTTATTTAAAAAAAAATATTTTTTTAATTATTTATTTTTTAAAAAAGGTATTATTTTTAAATAATTTATTAAATTTATACAATTAAAATTTTAATTAGTTTCCAGTTTTTTTTAATAAAATTTTTAATTTATATAATTAAAATTTTAATAATTTTTTTTTTTTAATTTTACTTAAATTTTCAATTTGTAGTATTAAGTTTTTAGTTAACTAAATATCCATTTATTTTTTTTAATGACACACAAATATTTTAAATTTATATAAGCATTTTAGTGATAGGTGCGGATTTAATTAATTTTTTAATTAAATCTAAAAATTTTTTCAATTACATTTTTTTTATTTTTTCTGTGTATAAGACATAAAAAAATCCTCGAAGTATACATTTTTAATTAATTTTATTATACAAGCCAACCAATATTTAAATATTATTAAGGAAAATATAGAAAGTTTAAGAACCCCTTCCTTGGGAAATAAATTGAAAATACATTTTATGCAATGTTTCAAAACAGGAAGTATGTTGAAAGGATTTTATTTTTGGTTTTTTAACTTTGGTTAACGGATGTAACAGTTGAGTCTCTTAAAAAATGTTTGCCTTAAATTATAAACCAAACTATAACACCGTCCGACAAAAATTAAAAAAGTCGTTGAACACGAACTGAGTAAAATACGTTTGAAAATAGAGACTAAATAAAGAAAAACTGCATTTACAGTTTTTCATTACGTGATCCTGTTTCCTTTTAAAAGTACTTCAAAATTTTAGAGGATTAAATTTTATAAAATATTTTTGAAATATTTTTACTTGGCCTAGGATGCCGCTAGTGATAGAAGAGGAAAGAGGAGGATCTCCATTAATTTTTCCATTTTTTTATTTTGACATATCAGGATAAAAGGATTTAAAAACTTTATCAAAATATTTTTTTGAAAATTTTGAATGATTTTGAGGATTTATTTTTGAAAGGACGAAAAAGGAGGTAAGTTACCTCCTTTTTCCCGATATGTTAAAATAATAAAATAGAAAAATTAGGGGGCATTCTCCTCTTTCATTTGCCATCACCAGTGCCATTCTAGAATAAGTACAAATATTTCGGAAATATTTTACAAATTATATCCTTTAAAACTTTAAAGTCCTTTTAAAAGGAAACAGGATCACGAAATGAAAAACTGTAAATGCAGTTTTACTCCATTTGATCTCTACTTTCAGACGTATATCATCCGGTTCATATTTAATATTGGCTTTCGGACGGTGTAAATAGTCTATACCTTTGCATTAGAGTGCCATTTTTTCTTAAAATTTTGATTTTTTCAAGTTTTATTTTACTAGATCTGAAAATTATAAGGTACAAATTTGAGGCCGATCAAATTAAATTACACCGTGCCAAAAAAAAAAAAAAACATTTGTGAAAATTATCAAATATACCGTTTACTACGAAAGTTATTCAGCTTTAAAGTCAAGCTATTAAAATCAATTTTTATTTTGATAAAAATTAATCATGACTTTAAAGCGATGCTATGGACGCCCTATATCTATTTATTAAAATCGACATACGTTTTTTAGACCCGTGGAAGTGTTCTTCTTTATGTCTTAGCCAAAAATTTTTTGAAAAGCGGGGAAAAAAATTAATTTTGTAGCACCAAAATGAAAAATCTTACACTCTACAGAAATGGCAGAATTAATTACAAAATGTGTTTTTTTGTCATACTGTGCGTATAAGTGATTTTTTTTAAATTCTGACATTAATCATACGCAATGTTATCATGTGCTAAGACTACTAATAAGACATGGGTAGTAGGAGATTTTGATCCACGATATGTTGCACTCATTTTCCATGAAAAATCTAACGCTGAATCTGAAAATTCACTCTAAAATTTTAGAAGTAGAAGAGTTTTCGAGATATTGCCAACTTTTAAAATTTTCATCTTTTTCAAAAGTGGTTTTACTTAAATTAAAATATCTCCGGAACAAATTGATGGATTTCATTGTTTTAGATTTTAAATTAAAGGTAATTTAGATGTCTATCAACCCTACACAAAAAAATTTTTCAGTTTGGTTATCGCCTTAGAAGCTATTAATCGATATATCGACAATTTTACTTTATTTTTAGAAAAATTTGGGGGGAAAAAATAAATTCTATTGTAAATTTTAGAAATAATTTTTTTTTATTTATTTCTCTCTTTACAGTTCAAGTCAAATCTATTACAAAGAAAATAAGATGCTTTTTACGAAAATCCGTTAAAAATTGTAGAAGTTACATGCATTTGAGTAAAAATGCGAAATTCAGTTTTTATACATTTTTAGTTAATTGATAGAGATTGGCAAAGGGTATATACTAGAGTTGTCAATTATTCGACTTTTAACTTTGTTCGAATAATTCAAATAATTGTTTTTCCTCGTTCGATCAAACGATTAAAGACCAAAAATTATTCGATTAATCGAAGAGAATAACGAATAAAAAAATGATTTTAAAAAATATTTTTATTAACAAAAAAATAAACGATTCATATAAAATAACTTAAAATAAGAAAGTTAAAATTTTTATTAACGAAAAAATGCATAAAAAACTTAAAAATAAAATATTTAAAAGTTAAAAAAACTTAAAAATTGAATAACTGAGATCACTTTTAATTAACGGATGTCGATTTTAATACTTGTTGAGAAATAATTCAAATACAAATTATTATTTGAAGAATTCAGACAAAATATATCATAAATGATTTTAATTTTTGTCAACTAAGACAATTTAAGTTGTTCTTAAGAAATAATCTTTTAAAAATAAAAGTTTACTCAATTTTTAAGTAAGAAGAGCATACAAAAGTTTATCTAATTTTTCTGTTCTTTTTTCAGATTTCCCCAAATATACCATATCGTCTGATATATCGCTGAAGTCCTTTTTATTTTCTGAATTTTTAATATGTACTTTGAATTGAATTATTTAACTCGCATAAAAGATTATTATTTTCATTACTAATAACTTCCTCTATTTCAATACTTTTATCTGAATTATTGTGATTACTTTCAACATAAAATAATCTGGAGTATAATTCATTTGCATATTATTTTGTTTCGCTTTTTGGAGAATATTTTAAGAAACTTTCATTGCTCGGAAAATTTCCAGAATTTAGAAAAATTATTACCGTATTTAACATTTTTATACGTCTCTCATTAATTCTTATTTTAATACGTTTTAGTAAGTCTGATGCAAAAGAATTATTAATTTTTCCTAATTCTATAATGGATGTGCTATCCAGGGCTATGGCTACAATATATTTTAACTTTCCTACATTTTGTATAAAATCTTTCAAAATTTATTAGAATAAATTAAATTCTTAGCATTTATTTAATTTTTTAATTAAAAAAAAATTGTTCGATTAATCGACATTAATTCATCGATTTATTCGTTATTCGAAAATCGTCAGTTTTGAATTATTCGAACAAGAGTTGGGTTTTATTTGATCGATTAATCGAATTATTCTTAATCGACTGACAACTCTAGTATATACCCAAATGGTTAATACCCGGTAAAATAGGTATATTGGGTAGAAATAGTTAAATACCCGGGTATTTTTCAAAAAGGTGGTTATAAACTATGTTGTAGAAAATTTGGTAAACAAAAACATTTTGCAGCAAAATATATTGAATTTTATACTAACAAGGGAAGTATCTCAACCCTTATGAACCGATTTGCCTGAAACTTAAAATATATATCAAGGAGACAATTCTAAGGTTGGGGTGTCTCGGCTTATCGGCCATATCGGGGATTTAGGGGTTCAAAACATGGGTCAAAAAATAGCGAAAAACTCGTTTTTTGGATTTTTCAGCCATTTCTTTTTAAGAAACTATATGATGTTTTCATATGAGAAGAAAGGTTTTTTTAATGCCTATCCAATGGTGGCATAACCTTTTAAAAATTCGGTTTCTTTAAATATTTTTTTCAGGAAAATGTTTAAATTTTGGGGGGTACTTATGTGAAGACATAGACCTACGATATCCATATGGATAAGAAATAATCTTTATTAAATTTAAGTCGACCCGTATTTTTGCCCTAGATGATATTCCTGTTAGTTCTGAAGTTATCAAAATTTTCCCGAAGGTCCACATGGTTTCATAAGGGGACAACGAAATTTTTAAACACCGATATGGCCGATAAGCCGAGACACCCCAACCTTAAAATCGTCTCTTTAATATATATTTTAAGTTTCAGGCAAATCGGTTCATAAGGGTTGAGATACTTCCCTTGTAAGAAAGAGTTCTTTCTTAAAAAAATAATACTTTTTTAGAAAAAATAGTGCTCTCCTAGGAAAAGTAGAGAAAACTACTTTTTAGAGAAAAGTACTTTTTAGACAGAAATTATTTTTTTTTTTTAAAAAGTAGCGTTTTTTTTTTGTAAAATAATACTATTTTAGAATAGTACTATCTCACCTTTAAAACAAAAACGTACTTTTTCAGGAAAATAGTACTTATTTTGAAAAATGGTACTTTTTTTTCCTAAATAGTATTATTTAAGAAAATATAATACTTTTAATAAAACACGTGTTAATGTTAACATTCTAATCAAGACTGACTTTTATTTCATTTGTTATTCATATTCAGTTTTCAACAGAGTTGCCATATTATATTAATTAGTTCATTAAAAGGTAATAATATATTAAGATGCGACAACTTTTTTATAAAATAAAATAATTTTTTGAAAAAAATTTGCTTTTTAGACAAAAAACTACTATTTAAAAAAGTAAATTTCTTACTACTTTTTTAGAAAAAAAGTACTTTGTTCTGAAAAAGTACCTTTTTTAAAAAGTACTTTTTTCTACAAAAAGTAGTTTTCTCTAAAAAAAAGGTTCTTTTTCTAAAAAAGTGTTTTTTTCAAAAAAATAGGTATTTTTTCAATAAAAATTACTTTTTTCTAAAAAAAGTTACCTTTTCTAAAAAAAGTACTTTTTAAATGTTGTTTTTTATTTTTAGTACCAAATGGTTCATAAAAATAAAATTTATTTTTTCGGCCTTTATATATGTATATATATTTTATTAGTGTTTTATTCTAGCTCGAGGCTCAAAAATATTTCTATTTATGATATTGTCATAATAGAAAAAATGAGATAAGTAACTTTTTTAAAGCAATAAATTAAAAATACTCTATTATGACAATATCATAAATACAAATATTTTTGGGCCTCGAGCTAGAATAAAGCTCTAATCGACTATATATATAAATACTTTTTTCTAAGAAAAAAGTACTTTTTTTTCCAAAAAAGCACTTTTTCCTAAAAAAATACTTTTCTAAGAAGTTCTTTTCCTAAAAAAAAGTACTTTAATACATACTACTTCTTTAGCAAAAAAGTATTTACTTTAAAAAAAAAAGTAGTAAAAAAGTACTTTTTTTAGAAAATGTGTTTTTTTTTTTTTACAAAAAAGTACTTTTTTTAGAAAAAAGTACGGAAATGGTTTCAGAATCTAAGACTTTTTCTATAGGAAAAGGTTTTAGAATCCGATACTATTTCTGAATGAAAAGGGTCTCACAATCTGTGACTTTTTCTATAGGAAAAAGGTCTAAGAATATGAGACTTTTTCTGCAAAAAAGGTTATAACGAACTAATTCTAAAGTCCCGATGTTTTGGCATAAATTTTCACACAAAATACTTCTTTTATAACGAACTCGGTTATAACGAATCCTCGGGTAAAACGAACTGCTTATTATGGTCCCACGAACATAATTTCGTGTGTATTTACCTTTTTATAACGAACTTCCATAAATATTTTGAATTGTGCGGCAATCATGTTTACCAAACTCACAAAAAGTTAACAGTTTTTGGTTAATATTATAATTTTTAAAGATTTTTTTATATTTTTAATGTTTTCTTCTCGATAATTAGTTTATTTGTAAAAAAAATCAAATGAAATGAAGTTGAACCTATATTTTTTTGGAAATAAAACTGGGTTGATATAAAATATACCCCGTTTATAGCGAACTTGGCTTATAACGAACTATTCTTACTGGTCCCCCGAAGTACGTTATAACCGGGTTCGACTGTATATGAATCTGGGACTTTTTCTTTTTTAGCATCTGAGACTTTTTCTATTGGAAAAACGTCTAAGAATCTGAGACGTTGTCTATAGAAAAAAGGTCTCAGAATCTAAATTTTTTTCAGTATGAAGCAAGTCTAATATCTTAGATCTTTTTATAAGAAAAATATCTCAAAAATGCTTTAAAATATGAGACTTTTTCTATAGTAAGAGGTCTCAGAATCTGAGACTTTTTCTGTGGAAAAAATTCTTAGAATCTGAAAATTTTTCTTTACAAAAAAAGTCTCAGATTCTGAGAAATTTTTCGCAAAGAAGAAGTCTAAGATTTTGATACACTTTTCCTATAAAAAATTGTTTCTTCATGAAAATTTCTTAACATCTGATATTTTCTGTTTAGGAAGAATTTCTTCTATTGAAAAATTATCAGATTTAGACTTCTATACGTCAAATGTGTTAGAATCTGAGAATTTTTCTATTTATTGGAAAATGTACAATTTTCTGTTAACACAAATTAAAAAAATTATCTAAACGAAATATGGTCATAAAAAACAAACCTCCTTGAGCAAAAACTTATAAATTTGTAGATTTTATAGCTTTCCCATCACTTTTCTTTTTTTGCAAAAAAAAAAAAAACGTTTTTTCTCTTCCGACGTTTTTTCTCTTCCTGTTTTTTCTCTTCCGACAATGGTGAATTTATGATTTTGTTTTATTCGAAGTAAAAAAAATCCCCCTAAACCCAAAAGCTGTAGCCGCCATTGATCCTATCGAAGATATAGATATTGTGAGACATTTTTCATTTAGTAAGTCTCTGATTTTAAGACATTTTATAGCCAGAAGGCATCTCTTAGAATACTTTCCTGATATACCAATTTATAGTGGAAGTCCAGTTTCCTACTATAAATTTGGTAAATTTTAACAAGTTTTGATTAGAGTGGCAGAATTATTTACAAAATGTTGTTTTTGTCATACTGTGCGTATAAGTGATTTTTTTTTTTTTTAAATTCTGACATTAATCATACGCAATGTTGTCATGTGCTAAGGCTACTAATAACACTAGTTTACAGAGATTTTGATCCACGATATTTTGAATTTATTTTTTATGTAAAATCTCGCGATGAATCCGACAACAAAAACCAAAGTGTCAAAGGTTGAACAGTTTTCGAGATATTGCTAGCTTGTCAAGTGTTCAACTTTTTGAAAAAGTGTTTTTAATTAAATAAAATTATCTCCGGACCAAATCGATGGATTTTATTTTACTTAAATTAAAGGTAATTAAATGTCTTATAAATTCTACATACAACATTTTTCAATCCGATTGTCGCCTTAGAAGCTATTAATCGGTATAACAACAGTGTTGCTTAAATTTTACAATTAATTGAAAAAAAAAAAAAAAATCGATTATACCCTGCAAAAATAGTCATTACCACTTCTCAGTGGAGTGCTTTAAAACTATAACAAATGTAATGAAATACAACAAAAATAACAAAAAACACAAGACAAAAACACACAAACAGTTTTTTCTACTCCAGAATACATAGATATTCAGCTCTTAACTCATTACCTATCGCGACACCTCCATACAAATGTAAGTAGATATTCAGTAGATAAGAACTACTCCAGGGAAGTAGTTGGAAGTTGTTTGAAAGCTCGGAGTACTTCTTATCTACTGAATATCTACTTACTTTTGTATGGGAGTGTCGCGGAAGGTAATGAGTTAAGTGCTGTATAACAACTTTTTATGGAGTAGAAAAAACTGTTTGTGTGTTTTTTTCTTGTGTTTTTTGTTATTTTTGTTGTATTTCATTAAATTTCCCAGCAAAAAATAAGGAAAGTAGTCCAAATCAAACCACTTCTGAAGTACTCCAAAAAAAGCAGTTAACCCCTGATTTATTATTCAAATGGAGATACTTTTTAACAACTTCCAAAAATTGATATATAATGTCATAAATTATGGCTTGCACCACTTCCAAATATAGACATTAGTATGCACTTCCTCACTAAAGAAATCTCCACTATAAAACTTCTTTAAAAAATTTGGATATTATCAATAATTATTTAATAAATATTGGTTATTTTACAAATGGTTTATATTTAAAAATTACATGAAATAATTCAATTAAGGAATGTATTTATAAATTATATTAAGCTTCTTACTAGAGTTTTTCTTTTCCCGGACTTTTTCATTTTCCGGGAAAGCGGGATTCATTTTTAAATTTCCCGGGATCCCGGGAATTCCCGTATAACTAAAAACCCAAATTTTTTGTCAAAAAAATATATAAAAACCTTATGAATGTTATTACACTTTTTATAATGTTTATTAACACCATAAGAATCTTATTTAGTACCTTTAAAACAGAAAAAAAAAAAATAAGTTTCGAGAAAAAAAGAACAATTTGTTACCCAGTTTTTATAAAAAAACGGTCCAAATATATCGAAATCATTTAAAAGTATTTTTAAGGGAACATGTTATTTCACATCGCTTTATCTGTTTTAAATAATAATAAAAATTCATCATTTATTCTAATTCATTTCAGTTCATTTTTACAATTGGTTTTCAACGCTTTGCCTCTAAAATACAATGAAACTGATTCACAGAAATGCCTCTATTATGTTTCTGAAACTTAATGTAACTGTTTCAGAGAAATGAAATTGTAAGAAAATTTACCCCAAAAATTATTAAAAAAAATTAAAAATCCTGGTTTCTAAAAAAAACTGTCAGATTTTATAGAATCATTTCCAGAGACATAAATATTTTCTAAAGAAACAAATAATCATACTGCAAATTTTTATAATGCAGTTCTCAAAAGAAAATTTCTTAGCTTCTGAAAAAAAAAAGTATCAGGATCTGATAAGACAGCCCAACAAAAAGCAAATGAAAGCATAATAAAACCCTTGACACTTTTTTTTGGTTTAGCGCTAGATTTTTTTACACGCATTTGAAGTTGGCGAATTTTTATTATAATTATAATAATAATTGCTTAAAAATTGTATACGGCGTATAATTAATTTTGTAATTGCCTTTTAATAACAATCATACGCAACGGTGAACAGTGGATTATTTTTATTATTAATTAATTAATTATTATTAATTTCGAGCCTATGTTTAGACCAGGGCCCCTATTGTAGGATATGTTTAGTACACAAAAGCTTTAATTGCTTTAAAATGCATGTAAAAAATAATCTAGCGCTGAATTAAAAAAACGCCTTGATGGCTTTCTTATGTAAAATGTAAACTTTAAATTGCTTTTGGTTTCATTCTATTCCGATTCCGAAATTTCGATTCACTGTGTAATTATATCCTATCGAAATTTTGATATTGTGAGACTTTTTTCATTTCGTAAGTCTCAGATTTCACTAATTTTTTTAGTTAGAACGTCTCTCTTTTTGGGCCCTCATGGTCCCTGCGTACGTTTCTGTCATCAATTATCAAGAATTTATATAAAATCTCTAAAAAATCACATACTAAATAATCAATAGAAGTCGAAAATCAACAATTTCAAAGAAACTAAAATTCCCGGGAATTCCCGCTCTATTTCCCGGGATTTCGGGATCGAAAATTTACGGGAATTCCCATCCCGGGAATTCTCTACTTCTTACGTATAGTAAGGAAATATCATGAAAATTCAGAATATTGGGTTTGATTTTTGTTTTCTATAGCTTTTTTTTGGTAATATCCAAGTTTATGACTATTATAAACTCGGTTTTAGCAATAGCACTGTTTTCGCATAACCGTATATACGCTTACCTATACAAATTTTAAACTATCCACGCTTATTTTTAACTTGTATAATTATTGGCATTAAATTTAAGTTTCGATAAAAAGTGAAGCAAAGTTCGCATTTGAAAATAAAATGTTTTTTTCCGTGTTTGCTTAAATAAACTTTGACATTCAACAAAAGTGGTGCCAAAAAAATTTTAAATTTTAATTTTAAAATATAAACGGTTACGCGAAAACAGGGCTAATGTTTCTTGCTATCAAAATATATGGTTAAACGAATCATAAAACAATGTTTCAACTAAACCGTGTTTTACCATAGCAATGCGAATGTGCTATAATCCCGTATTCTCATACACGTCTTTTAATTTTAAATTAAACGACTCGTTTAGTATTTATTCCATTACAGCGAAATGACACTATATGGTAATAGAATGATGAGCTAAAACGAGTCGTTTAATTTAAAACGAGTCGTATACGATTCCTCCTTTTTTTCTTTTCCTTCCTTTTTCTTTCTTTTTTCTTTTTTTTTTCTTTTTGAAATTTGGTCTGGGGGGGTAATTTCCCCTTTCCCCCCCTTGTACCCGCGCTTGTTATTTTATTTTTACTACATTTTTATTGTTTTGACTACAAATGTTAGTAGTTTTTACTACATAAGTCAGTTCTTTTGTGTCAGTTAAAATAACTAACATTGTTAGTTGATTTAACTGAAAAAGTAGTTGACCCCAAAACAAAGTAGTTATTTTAACTGACATTTTCAGTTGATTTTACTAACATAATTTTTTGAGTGTAGTGTTTAATCACTTCTTAAATATACAATATTATGCATTCGCAATGAAGTGGTTAATAAGTATACTCAAAAGTTCAAAGTTATAGAATAGTATGAAGACCACTTCATATGTACTGAAAAACGAGTTGAAACAACTACTTACTTGCTGCGACAACTATATGAAAATGTAATGAGATATTCAGTAGATATTCACTACTCCAGAAGCAGGAGAAGTCCTTTTTATCATTGTTCTAAGTAATGTTTTTTTTGCTAGGTTGTTATAGTTTTAAAGCACTCCAAATAGAAGTACTCTGCACTTTTTTTGCTGGGTATCCATAGAATCTATTCATCTATATATCGACAACTTTACTACAATTTAAACGAAATTTAGAAGAAAAAGTAAATTATATTGTAAATTTGACTACACTTAAATTTTTTTAATTGAAAAAAAAAAAATCTATTATATCCATAGAATCTATTTGTTTAGCCATTGCAGTTATTGATTTCAATACACTACAAAATCAAATCAAAATATTCAAATTAATTTCCCCACCTTAATTTTTCTTTAATATTTAATTAATTTTAAACATAACGTAAAATTATGAATTGCCAATTTCACTTTTTAATTGTCAAATCAATTGTCAAATTATAAGGGCTGGGGAAATTTTAATAACTGTTTAGTTTTAAGCTCTTTAGTTTTAATAAATAAATTTACTCTTGTTCTATAACCCGAAAAACACACATCGTTTAATTTTATAGTGCGAAAAAAAGTCCCTAAAAAATAAATAAAAAACTTTTATAATTAGTTTGCCAACCCGAACAATTTTAAACCGGCAACGACTCCGTAAAAAATCTTACGGAAAAACACTATTCATCTATATATCGACAACTTTACTTCAATTTAAACGAAATTTAGAAGAAAACGTAACTTATATTGTAAATTTGACTACACTCAAAAAAAAAAAAAAAGACTACACTCAAAAAAAAAAAAAAAAAACTGTAAAGTTACTAAACAATCTCGTGATTTTAAGAGGCTATTCTCGTAAAATAGGAGGTAGGTAAAATTCTCGTAAAATAACGAATATTTCCTCGTAAAATTGGTAAAACAAACAATTTTATTGGTAACAATATTGTTTTAAAACCAATTTTTGGTAGTGATAATTTTTAATCCTCAAAAATCACTGAAAAAAACAAAAAATAGCTGAAAAAGAAAATAGAAAATTTTCAACAAAAATTTTATAACTTCGAACATTTTATGAAAATTTTTTTTAAAATTTTTTTTTAATAATTCTTTACTCCAAAACGCCAATTTTTTTTTGTTAAACATAAATCCTCGTAATAAAATCATTTTTGTAAAATAACAGTTTTTTTTTTGTAAATCAACGAGAATCCTCGTTAAAAAATTTTGTCAACTTCTTTCTTAAATGTTTTTCAATAAAAAATGTCCGGGCCTTGAAGGAAAAGGAAAGGAAATTCTTTTAGAATGTGCGTTTTATAAAAGGTGCTTTTTATAAAAGGTACTTTTTATAAAAGGTACTTTTTATAAAAGGTACTTTTTATAAAAGGTACTTTTTATAAAAGGTACTTTTTATAAAAGGTACTTTTTATAAAAGGTACTTTTTATAAAAGGTACTTTTTATAAAAGGTACTTTTTATAAAAGGTACTTTTTATAAAAGGTACTTTTTATAAAAGGTACTTTTTATAAAAGGTACTTTTTATAAAAGGTACTTTTTATAAAAGGTACTTTTTATAAAAGGTACTTTTTATAAAAGGTACTTTTTATAAAAGGTACTTTTTATAAAAGGTACTTTTTATAACAGGTTTTTATAAAAGTTACATTTTATAAAAGGTACTTTTTATAAAATGTACTTTTTATAAAAGGTACTTTTTATAAAAGGTACTTTTTATAAAAGGTACTTTCTATAAAAGGTACTTTTTATAAAAGGTAATGTTAAAAAAGGTACTTTTTATAAAAGGCACTTTTTATAAAAGGTACTCTTTATAAAAGGTAATTTTTATTAAAGGTACTTTTTACAAAAGTTACTTTTTTACAATGTGCTTTTTATAAAAGGTACCTTTTATAAAAAGTACCTTTTATAAAAAGTACCTTTTATAAAAAGTACCTTTTATAAAAAGTACCTTTTATAAAAAGTACCTTTTATAAAAAGTACCTTTTTTAAAAAGTACCTTTTATAAAAGGTACCTTGTATAAAAAGTATATTTTATAAAAAGTACCTTTTATAAAAAGTACATTTTATAAAAAGTACCTTTTATAAAAAGCACCTTTTATAAAAAGCACATTTTATTAAAAGCACCTTTTATAAAAAACACCTTTTATAGAAAGCACGTTTTATAAAAAGTAACTTATATAAAAAGTACCTTTTAAAAAAAGTTCCTTTTATAAAAAGTACTTTTCAAAAAAGTACCTTTTAAAAAAAGTACCTTTCATAAAAGTACCTTTTATAAAAAGCACCTTTTATAAGAAGTACCTTTTATAAAAAAGTACATTTTATAAAAAGTACATTTTATAAAAAGTACATTTTATAAAAAGTACCTTTTATAAAAAGTACATTTTATAAAAAGTACCTTTTATAAAAAGTATCTTTTATAAAAAGTACTTTTTATAAAAAGCACCTTTTATAAAAAGTACCTTCTATAAAAAGCACCTTTGATAAGAAGTACCTTTTATAAAAAAGTAAATTTTATAAAAAGTACCTTTTATAAAAAGTACCTTTTATAAAAAGCACCTTTTATTAAAAGCACCTTTTATAAAAATCACCTTTTACAAAAAGCACCTTTTATTAAACGTACCTTTTATAAAAAGTACCTTTTATAAAAAGTACCTTTTATAAAAAACACCTTTTAAAAGAAGTACCTTTTATAAAAAAGTACCTTTTATAAAAAAAGCACCTTTAATAAAAAGTACCTTTTATAAAAAGTACCTTTTATAAAAAGTACCTTTTTTGCTTTTATAAAAAGTATCTTTTATAAAAATACCTTTTATAAAATGTGCCTTTTATAAAAATTGCCTTCTATAAAAAGTACCTTTTGTTAAAAGTACCGAACGTACACTTTTTGATACTTTTTGAAACTTAAAATTTGAAAAGGTTCGCCTCTCGGAAAATAAAGGGATTAAAAGGGGTAAAAAAGTGTACTTATTTATTTCCTGATATAATGGTCACAAAAACTTGTAATTTGGAATGTAAAATCCTTCGGTGAAAAAAAAATGATTGGGAAAGTACTTTTTGGAAATTCCGTTTCTTAACGGGGATAAAAAGTATACCTTTTGTACTTTTAATATTTGCTGAAACAATGATCCTAGGTAATTAAAATGTGGATTATAATATAAAAGGTACCAAAGGTATCCTTCTGTGAGAAAAAACATTCTGGAAGTGGTACTTTTTGGGAATTTCATTTCTAATGGGGGCAATAAAGTGTACTTTTGGTACTTATTTTGTTCCTATAATAATGACCTTAGAAGAAGGATATTAAACAATATCGAAAGATATTTTTTACTCAAATTTTTCGTGTTTAACTTTTTTTACGCCATATTTTTTACTCTTTATATTTTTTCACTCAAACTTATTTTTTTGAATCCAATTTCGAACGAACGTAACGTACTAGCGAAGTTATTCAAATTTTATTGTTTTAATTATTCATTGAAAAATTTTCTTAACCCGGCTAAAAATGAATTTTATATGAGCATATATGAACACATCTGACCATACATCATTAATTCGAAAACATATATGATCATATAAGAACATACATTAAAATTGGCGCTTATTCAATATATGACGATATATGGTAAAACATATGATAATATGCGTTCATATATTGGCCCATCCTTACCATAAATTATCATATACGATCGTACATGAGCTTGTATACATTATTTTTAGCCGGGAAGTAACACTTAAACGTCCTCAAGTAAATAAAACAAACACTACGTATTTTATTTTTATTTTTTAAATCGATAGGGTAATTCTGATCCTTTTATTATCCGGTATTTAACATAACCAGTAACGAAGTTCCGGCGGGCGTGCTAGTAAACTATAATTTAATTATATTAAAATAATAATTTCAACTCTTTGAAAACTTTTGTAGATTCTAAAATTAAAGAGCTTTTATAACGTTCAATATTATTATATAGAACTAAGTCTTGGTAATTTTTATTTGGTAGAAAATCACGATAATGTTGTAATTCAGCGATAGTGTTGGACAAAAACAAAGGTTCACAACTTTCAAACCAAGATAACGGATATTGATCACCTAACGTTAATGCTTGTTCCGTATTATGTAGACATTTTGCATGTATATTATATACACATAGAGCTGTAAAACCTTGGTAGCACTCTCTAACCGTTTCCATTTGTTTAGCTTCTTTAACGACATCATGCCAAGTTGTAAAATTACCCAGGGGTATTATAGCGTTATCAATATTAATTGATGCTATGTATTTATATTTATTCATATTTTGATAGAAACACTCATTGTTGAGTATCATTTCATTCAGAGGTTTTACCAATTTTGTCGGAAGCCAATGCCTTAATTGAGGATATCCAACAATACCACCAACCGATCTAATCGGTTGTATTTCTACAAATCCCTGTTTTACATAATAATTCAAAACCGTTGCAACATTTGGATGTGAAGGCACTTGACGAAAATAAACTTTATGCACTCCCAATATGCGCATCATTTCCAACCATTCCACCAAACGTTTTGAAATATCCACATAAGGAAACTCAAAACCTCTGGCACATACTGCAAATGATTGTTTCCCACCTTCAGGTTTATCATAAATTACTTTCAATGCATTTTTAGCTGCGTCGCATTCATTTTCTACAATAGTCACTGCTTTTGGTATTGCTGTTCTATTGGATTCCTTTGGTAAGTCACAGGTCAACAGGTAAGGGTAATATACTCCAACTCTATTTTCCCATTCTACATACCATATTAATTTATATTTCATACTTGTAATCACTGGCTGTCTATCATTTTCATACCAAAATTGACAATAACTTGATGGGAACGGTGCATTTATTTGATTTATCATAGCCAAAATACGTACTACTGTGTCACCATTACCAATTGCTTTTCGATCATCATAATATGCTCCTAATAGTTGAATGGTTATATTTTTTATGTTAAATGTTTGCCAATCGTCGTTGTAGTAATTTAATGTTTTTAAATCGGGAAATTGTGCGCATGTATAATTGTTGAGATTTGGTAATTTATTATAAAGTAAACTGTAGGCAAATGGTACATTTGGTAACTTGCTATCAAATTCCGCTTGCAATTCATCATTTGAAGGTTCTGAAAAATGTTATTTTATAAAAAATGGGTATTAATTTCCAATATTTATGATTTTAAAATAGAAATAAAGCTAATTAATTGTGACCATATAACGATCCTGTTGTCTAATTTTAAACAAGTAGAAAAGTTAAATTCGACTTTGCCGAATCTATGAAATTAACAATTTTGATTAGAAATATTTTATTTTTGTAAAAATCTCTTTTTTTGTCATTTAACAAAAAAACATTACTAATTTTTTTTTTGAGTGTAAAATTTTTTCCGAGTGTAATGTTTTTTTTTTACTGTAAAAATATTTCTGAGTGCATGCACGTACGTATGTACGCAAAATATTGTAATTTTTGAAAAAAAAAACTAATTTTGTTTTTGCGTAAAATTTTTTTTGAGTGTAAAATTTTTTTGAGTGTAAAATTTTTTCGAGTGTAATTTTTAAGTTACCAATGCTTTTAAAACTAAAAAAGTTTAAAAAGCATTGCTTTAAAATAAAACAAGTTTGAAAAGCATTGTTTAGTTACCACCAATGCTTTTAAAACTTGTTAAAACACGTGGCATTTTAGATGAAACTAATCTGAAATTCAGGGTTTTGCTTATAACTTTTGAACCACTGGAACGATTGAGCTGAAATTTATTACCAAACAGACCTGGGGAACGGTTAAGGTACATGCCAAGCTTCAGCAGTCTCATTATTGTCTTTCGAAAGTTATCGTGTTTTTTATCTCGTAAATTCGCGAAAAACCCTTGCCGAAATTTACTCTTTTGCTCATAACTTTTGAACCACTGCACAGTGGTAAATTCCGGACAAAACCCTATAACTTCTTTAATTTTTTTTATGTAAACTTATAAAATGTTGTAGGTACCCAGGCAGAAACTGCCAACCGTTCCACAGAAAAAGTCTCGGCAAAGCACTTTATTTCTTGTGTATAAGGTAGTGTGAAAAAAAGTGCTTTGCAAGCGCTTTGCCAATGTTTTCTATTTAAATCCGTTCAAAGTATAATTTGTAATTAAAATTTATTAATTTTCATAACAATTGGTATATTTTTCATTTCCCTGCAGGATAAGTTATTGGTCCTTGATAGTTCTCGTGATATGTCAGTTAGACACAATGCCTATGACAAACTTGACACCTTTTATATGAAAACGCGTTTCTTTTGTGAGGAAGTGTCTTAAACTCCGGATACATCACATGTGAAATGTCACTAGGTCTATCCCTTTTTCGTGTTTTCTACGGACGGACAGACAGACAGACAGACGGACGGACATCGCTAGATCGACTTAAAATCGATCGAGGATCATAAATATATATACTTTATAGGGTCCAAGACCCATATTTCGATGTTTTAAAAACGGAATGACAAACTTATATATACCCTCTATCACTAGAGTGGGGGGTATAAAAAGTTGAAGGACGCCAACTCAGTTTGACTATATAAGCTAACAATTAACGAAAAAGAAAACAAGAATTACTATTTTCATTTTCTTAGAACCAAAAATTTTAATAACTTGGGTTTGTAAATTAGATAATAATTCACCTCGTAGCAGGCGCGGATCCAGCTCTTGGCTTTGGGGCGGGGGGAAATTTTTTTTTACTCAGTTTTTTTTTTTTTGCAGGGATCCTCTGGTAGGATTTGAATCATTAGTTAAGGTTTTTTAGTGTTTACCTCTTGTTTATTTTGGTGTTTTCTATAGAAACATTTTCAAATTTTAAAAATTTATTCCTATAGAAAAGGTTTAAGAACTTAAGAATATGTTTGATATTTTGAAAATTTTTTTTTATTGTAAAATTATAGATATTGAGAAATTTTTCTATAGAAAAAATATAATTTTCTGAGACAAATTTTTTAAAAAAGACTGAGAATCTCAGAACTTTTTCCTACAAAAAATTCTGAAACATTTTCCTATGGAAAGGTCTCAATATCAGAGATATTTTCCTGCAGAAAAAGTCTTAGATTCTGAGACATTTTTCAAACCCGGGTGAAAATGGCCATGTATGTTCATATATGATGCATATATGGATGTCCATACAAGTGCATATCCGTAATTTGAGGGTACATGTACATTAATGATCATACATTGTCATACATGAATTTGTATGTTTTTTTTTTTTTTTTTTTTAACAAATTTTCTTTTTTATTGAATCTTTCCCTTAAGGAATTTACAATAAGTGAACAAATCTTAAATCTATTTTCTTAATGGTTAACTGCCAGCGCAGTCAAGCCAATTTTTGTGAGCAGGAGTGTATAAATATGTTAGCTTCGAGCAATGTCCAGGGTGTCTAATCTTCTTAGACGTTGATGCCCTGGATATGTAAGTAAATTTTGAGCTAAGCGGTTAGGATGAGCGGTTAGTTTAGATACGTATTTGATACTATGCGTTTTAATTTCGTCACGGACTACTGGGATATTGAGATCTTTGTGGATATTAGAATTACGTATGAACCATAGGGCACCAGTGATAAATCTTAATAATTTTGATTGTCTTCTTTGTAGTTTGTCTATGTTCGAGGCTGAGGCTGTTCCCCAGAGTTGAATACCGTATGTCCAAATGGGTTTTATTATGACTTTATATATAAGCACTTTAAAGTCCAAACGAAGAGTAGAGTATTTATTAAGAAGCCAGTTTAACTGAGCAAGTTTTAGATTAATTTGAATTATTTTAGAATCTATGTGATGTGCCCAAGTAAGACGTCGATCTGCATTCCGAGATACTTAACATGATTTTGATGTGGTACTACAGTGTTATTAATGGTAAGATTGGGGCAATTTTCCCTTTTAAGAGTAAAGGTTACGTGAACACATTTTGAAGCATTCACTTTTATTTTCCATTCGTCGAGCCATTTTTCTACATTGTAAATATGAGACTGCAATTGGAAATTTGCCATTTTGGGACTTTGGTGGACGCTCATAAACGCCGTGTCATCAGCAAATGTGAAAGTGTGAGTAAGTGGATGAGTTGGCATATCTGCGGTGTATAGAATATAAAGTAATGGACCCAGTATACTACCTTGGGGTACTCCAGCACAAATTGTCCTACTTGATGATTGACAATTTTTAGATTTTACTATGAACGATCTTTGTGAAAGATAACCTTTTAGTAGTTTGTGGGTATTGGATGGCAACAGAGTTATTATTTTATATATAAGACCGTCATGCCAAACTCTGTCGAATGCTTGAGAAATGTCTATAAATAGAGCTGAGCAGTATTGTTTGGCTTCAAATGTCATCCTAATGAGAGTAACAATGCGGTGGACTTGTTCTATCGTGCTATGTTTTTTTCTAAAGCCAAATTGATGCATGGGAATTAATTTATGTACCTCTATGTGGGATGATAATACGTTGTAAAGGATTTTTTCGAAGAGTTTTGATAGCACCGATAATAAACTAATTGGCCTATATGATGTTGCAAAACTTGCGTTTTTTCCAGGCTTGGGAACCATTATTATTTCCGAAATTTTCCAAGAAGCAGGGAATACACCAGTACGTAATATAGCGTTGAAGATGAACAAAACAATTTTAAGCGCACCATCTGGTAACTCACAAACCATTTTTGGAGTAATCCTGTCCAAGCCTGGAGACTTTTTCACATCGAGGCTTTTTACGTTTTCTTTTAGAGTAGAGAATCGAATTTTTATAGGTGAGGAAATTGTATCGTTTATATGTGGAAGATTTATTGATGAGATTGTATCATTGGGAGTAAAAACTTTTTCTAAATGATCAGCAAAAGTTTCAACCTTCTCAGTGCTGCTTTTAGCCCATGTTCCATTTTCGTTGCGTATGGGTGCTTCATAATTTGTGGGATGTTTTTGCTTTTTTGAAGCCTTCCACAAATTATAGTCTGAATTTTTTGTTGGTTCTAAATTTTGTAGGTAGAATTTAAGAGAGGACTCCCGAGTAAAAAAGATTATATATAATTTTACTTATTTTTATATAAACATATATTATTTGATAAATTTATACGTAAATTGTTTTGCTATCATATAAGATTATATATATTTGCACTTCGTATTTTTTTCTTATATAAAATTATATAAAAGAAAATGTTAAGTTATACATAATAACATATGATTAAAGTTAGTTTATATAATTACATATGAAATATAAATTTCTGTCTGTTTTTTTATATAATTTAATATAACAAAATATTTGAAGACATTTTATATAAAACTTTATGCAACTTTTTTCTGAATCATATGTAATCTTATATGAGTAAAATTAAAAAAAAATCTAAGTCCTTTATATATAATTTGATATAACTTTTGAAAATTTTTCTAAGTCTAGAATTTTTTTTAAGTTCCAAACCTAAACCTTAAACATTTGTTTTAAAAATTTTATATGTTATTATATATAATGCAAAATTTATGAAAAAAAATCTAAGTTCTTTATATATAATTTAATATAATTTTTTTTTTGGGTTTTTTTTGGATTTTTTTTTATTTAATTATATATAATTGCATAAATTTTTCTAAAAAAGGGGCCAATTTTCGCATCAAATCATATAAAATTATATTAAAATCACATCAAATTATATCAAATTTAATGCAACTTTATATGGTTTTATCGACTCATTTTTCGCATCAAATTCTATATGAATATATATGATGTCTTTATATAATTAAATATAAACATATATAATCTTTTTTACTCGGGCTCCTTATTTTCTTTCAGAACACGATTTAAATTTCTTTGACATTGTTTCAGTTTACTTTTAAGAGCAGGGGATCTTGTTTGTTGCCACTGTCTACGAATATTTCTTTTTCTATTACGAGATCTTCAACACTTTTTGAGCTGAAAAAATTGCGTTTCTTATTGTTTTGGGACTTTGGAGTAGCCACTGTTACTGCCGAGGAGAGTGTTTTTGAATACTGATTTATGGCTTCTTGGATTTCTTCACCGGTTTTTAATGATAGGGTTTGGGGTAAATGAGAGCTGATATACATTTTGTATTTGAGCCAGTTCGTTCTTCTGTTGGGAAAGTGATTTGTTTCCATCAATAAACTAGGATTGGATATGACCAAACTAATAACAGTTGGAGAGTGATCAGATGACAGGTCCAGAGAAGAAACTATCGAAATGTGTTCTCGTTTTATGTTTTTAATAACTGCGAAATCAATTAGGTCCGGGATTTTATTTAAGTCTGAAGGCCAATAAGTAGGCTGACCTCCAGAGACCACATCAAGGTTTGATGAATTGATTGCATTGAGTAGTTGTCGTCCTTTTGGAGTGATGAGTCGGGAACCCCAATACGTATGTTTTGCGTTGAAATCCCCTGCTACAATGAATTTATGACCAAGTGTAGAGAAAAAACTTGTGTATTGTTGTTGAGTTATTTTGTGTCTGGGAGGACTGTATATAGACGAGATTGTAATGTTAATATCTGTCAGAGTTAGGGATGTAGCTTGTATGTGATCGGTTTTATACTCTTGCAATGGGAAGTGTCTCACTCTATTACTAATTATAATAGCAGTACCACCACATGCTCTGTCACTTGGGTGTTTAGTGTAATATGTCGAGAAATTGTTAATTCTAAAGCAATTTTTAGAGGTGAAGTGGGTCTCAGAGACTAATAATATGTCGATAGCTTGTATTTTAAGAAAAGATTCAACTTCTCTTTTGTGTTGGCTTAAGCCGTTGGCATTCCAGAAACAAATTTTTAATGGGATCATTTTTTTTCCAAGATGGCTTGCATAAGCATGCCTTGATTTCTAAGCATTTCTTGCATCATTATTTGCATATTATTCATAAAGTTATTCATAGTGTTTACAAGATTTTCGATGGAGACTTCTAGAGGGTTTCTCTGAGAAGAGGTTGAAGGTCCTTGCGTGATACTAGCGTATGAAATATTCTCATCAATAGTCGATGAGCTGGATTGTACTTGGGATGGGTTATTGAGATTTGTTCTGATTGTTTGGGAACTAGGAGTAGTGTAAGGAATACTGTGGGTTAGTCTTGGGAAGTTGGATGGTTGATATTGATTCCTATTCGTTTTTTGTAACACGTTTCTTCTAATTTGACTATAAACTGGGCATCCTCTATAATTGGCCGTGTGGTTTCCACCACAATTGCTACATTTCTTTAACGAAGGATCAGATTTTGGTATTGTGCAATTTGAACTCTTATGAACTTCACCGCATATTACGCATACTGAGGGCAATTTACATTGGCGTAGATAGCCCTGTCTGGGGGGGGCTTAGCCCCCCCCAGAAAAATTTTAGCCCCCCCCCAGAATTTTAATCATTCACAATTTTTTTTTAATAATTTAATGATTTCATTAATTTTTGCAACAATAAATAATAATAATGAGCCTTTAGGACTCGTTATGATTATTCTACGAGTCTTAAGGACTCGTAATGATTATTACATTAGATGTAATAGTTTTTACCATTGAAAAATAGTCTGAATTATTGAAAAAAGTTTTTATATGAATCTGATGTTTTTGTCAGTAAGTAATAAAAACTTTACCGAATCTTAGGGGTTTAACTTCAGGAACACATTTTAACTTCTTTGATTTAAAAAAGTTTCTAAATTCTAAGGGGGTTTTTATAGACAAAAGTTATTGGAAGAAAGAATCTGAGAATTTTGACTAATAATCATCAACTTTTGCAATCATCACAACTTTTTCTTGAAAAAATCATAGTAATCTAATGATTTTATTATAGGAAAAACATTAAAAATCTTTCATTCTCAAAGCGTATCTGGGAGTTCTAAATTTCCGAAAAATTTTCAGAATCAAAATTTGTTAAAAAAAATATGAATTTTTTACCGCTTTCGGGGGCATTCGTTTCTAGGTCACCCAGACGCATGTTAAAGGGAACGCTTCAGGAATAGGTCTGGGTTTTTCTATTAAAAAAAAAAAAAAAAAAAAAATCTAGGGGGGCTTTAGCCCCCCCCAGAAATGTTGGCTTCCTACGCCAATGGCAATTTACAATAACCTTTTGTGTGGCCAAATTCTTGACAGTTAAGGCATTGGGGTAGGCCATTACGTTTTCGGGGCTCTTCTACAGTTATTCTTCTGTGAAGAAGATAGCGCAAGTTATAAATTGGATGTACTTCGTTCTTTTTTATTTTGCTTGAGTCAAAAGCTATTTCTACTCTAAATAAGGGCTGTGGATTTTTATTTTTATTAATAATGTTTTGAATAGATTTTACTTCATATCCTTGTTCCTGTAGAGCTTCTTTTATTTCCTGTGTGGGAACGTTACTTTCAATTCCTTTAATAACTACCCTAAGACCCTTTGAACTTTTTAATTGAAAAGTGTAATAACTTTTTCCCTCAGAATCAAGAAATGTTGTGATTTTCCTATTATTTTGTTCAGTGTATGTTTTTATTTTGGTTTCGAGTACGTTCCCTACACGTAATGATACAACATAAAAGTTGTTTTTGCCTACAAGTTGAGATAATGAGTTAACTAGGGTGTTTGAATTCTGTTCACGTAAATGAATCGGCGGTGGTATTGGCTCATTCTTTTGTTCTGTTTGAGTATCTTCATTTTCATCAGTTTCTAAGATAGAAAAACGGTTTTCATTGGGCAAGTTTACAGGATCTGTATTTTTCTTAAATTTTTGTGAGGATTGCATTTTTGAGGAATTTGAACTCAGCTTACGCTTTGTAATTGTAATATAACGATCAATACCAGTTTGAGGTTTTATGTTATTTACTTTATTTTCTTGTTTTCTTAATTGAATTTGTTTAGGTATAGCACCTTTTGAAGCGACCATTGCCGATTGTTGAGTGGTTTGATCATTCGATGAAATTTGTGCATTTGCATTATTTACGCTCTGGGTAAGAGATATATTACTACTTACCATCTCTCGCTCACTTGTTATGAGAACTTGTGGATTATTTATTGTATTTACTGTGTTAACGTGTGTGTGAGAACTACATGTTGACATTATCGGTATAAGAGATGAGTTTGAAGTTGTCACAGTAGTGGTTGTAGATGATTGGGTTGTTACTGTTGAGCATGTAGTAGAGCTAGCTAATGTAGTTACTGGGCAACTAGTTGGAGTTGAGGGTAAAGGGAAAAACGTTTGATTTGAAGTTGTTGTAATTGGTGTTTTACATTGTGTAGACCAAGAAAGTGGAGTAGTTGGAGGGGGGATATTTGAATTTAACATATTAAAATTAGAAGGAGACGCTATTTGCGCGGGAGAGTATGCATTTGTTCTTAGATTGAGCTCATTATTGTTGTTGTTGTTTGGAGGAGAGCGCCTTACTGGCATTTAAATAATTTAATAACCACTGTTCACTTATTATTTTTGTAATAATTTTGTTTTCTTTATTTTATTTTATTTGTGACCTTTTTTTCAGTTTTTTTTTTTTTTTGAAGTAACATTTGTTTTGTTATTTCAGCGTCTTTTCGCTATTTTTATTTTTTTCCTTTATATTTTTATTTTTTAAAACACAATTATTTATCAGAATTGTTTAAAAACACGTCCGTGCACCATCGATTATAAAACACAAAAAAAAAAAAAAAATTTGTATGTAAATTTTTTTTGGTATTTTTTTTCCATAAAACGTCTATTAATTGAAATTTTTTCAAATATAAATAATTTGTACTAATTTATGACACTGATTTTTTAATAAAAACTAACGAATATTTTAAAAATATACTTTGGACTTTATGATACTTTAGGATAATCAAAGCTTCGAAGAATTAACCACTTTTCGAATGAATTCACAAATAAAATACATTTGATTTTTGTAGTCACTGAATACAATCATCTTTAAATATCAATATGTCTTGGAATGGATTCGATTTTTACCATTACATCGAATTCTTGTTTATAAGAATTTTAAAAACTGAATGCATTCTTTATTTCAATTATTTATTATTCATGAGACTTTTAAAAATCGAATTTATAAAAACTTACGCATTCAATTTCAAAGTCGAATGAAAAAAAAAACGAATTCATTCTATATTTTAAAATCAAATGTAAATTCATTCCGTAAATTGTGATTGGGGAATGCAATCATTAAAGTTTAATTCAGAACACCAAATCTTATTAAGGGATGAAATCCTTCGCAGCTCTGACAGTATTACCGTCAGAGTGTTCGAATTTTTCTAAATTTGGTTGTTTACGTTAGTGCCTTTCATATTCGCCTATAGAATACAAAAATTATAATCAATCTTGATGATGTATTATTGTCCAACCGAACGACTTTTTCAGACTGAACCCATACATGAACTTCGTCCAATTTTGCAAAGTTCTGCCGAACCTAACCTTTAAAAAAAATTGTTTTTAAGACATGTATGCTATGCAGATGCATAGCATATATGAAGGAGTATGACATATGTATACCTATCCACACATAGTTGCATACATTTACATATATGGAATATTACATTACTTGTGTATGTTCATATATGCTCCCATATATGAAATACATTTCCATATATTGTTCATATACTATCATACATGGAATCATGTATGAGCATGTATGAACATACATGTTCATTTTCACCCGGGAATAGAAAATTTTTCTCAGATTCCGGGATATTTTTCCTAAAATTCTTAGAAGTCTGAGGCATTTTTTTCTGTAGAAAAAGTTTCAGATTCTAAGTCATTTTTCATTTCGAAAAAGTCGCAGACTCTAAAAAATATTTTCTAAGTATATAAAACCTCACAAACTCTGAAAATGCCTGAGATTTTTTTCCAAAAAACAAGAAAAAATTTTAGATTCCAAAACACTTAAAAAAAAAAAGAATTTCAGATTTCGACACATTTTCCTAAAAAAAGTCACAGATTCTGTGTAATTCTTCCTATAGAAAAAATCTCAGGTTCTATTTCATTTTCTCTATTGAAAAATTCTCAAATTTTCCCTGAAGAAAATTTTCTTAATTTTTCTACAGAAAATTTAAAAGTTTCCCAGACTATTTTCCTATATAAAAATTCATAGATTCAAAAACATTTTTCCTATAGAAAAATCTTAGAAATTACTTCTGGAAAAATTCTCACATAATTTACATTTTTTTCTCTTTTTCTCTTTCTTTCTCTTTCAGTTTTTTTACAAAGCAGATTTTTTCTAATAAAAAATTCTCAGACTTTTCCTACAGAAAAATTGTTAGATTTTGCCTTTAAAAAATTGTTAGATTTTTCCTAAAAGCTTCTCAAATTTTTTACAAGAAATTCTAAGAAAAATTCCCAAATTATTCGTATAGGAAAATTCCCAAATTTTCCCTAAAGAAAAATTCACAAATTTTTCTTATAGAAAAATTCACAAATTTTTCCTATAGAAAAATTCCCAAATTTTTCAACTAGAAAAATTGTTGCATTTTTTCTAAAAAAAGAATTTTAGTATTTGGAGACTTTTTTCATACAGAAAAATTTTTGGATTCTTAGACATTTATGATAGAAGAATTTCTATAAAAAAATTCTGCTATAGAAAAATTCTCTTTTCTTTTCTTTCTTTTATTTTCTTTTCTTTTCTTTTCTTTTCTTTTCTTTTCTTTTCTTTTCTTTTCTTTTCTTTTCTTTTCTTTTCTTTTCTTTTCTTTTCTTTTCTTTTCTTTTCTTTTCTTTTCTTTTCTTTTCTTTTCTTTTCTTTTCTTTTCTTTTCTTTTCTTTTCTTTTCTTTTCTTTTCTTTTCTTTTCTTTTCTTTTCTTTTCTTTTCTTTCTTTCCCCCCCCGTGGATCCGCGCCTGCCTCGTGGTGAATAAACCCGTTTTTCACCAGCGGGTGAATAAAAAAATAAAATTTTTTCATAAATTTTTTTTTTCATCAAATTTTTTTTTTTTTTTCATCAAAAAATTTTTTTTTTTTCATCAAACATTTTTTTTTTTTATAAATTTTTTTTTTTGTCAAATTTTTTTGTTTGTTTTATAAAAATTTTTTTTTCATCAATTTTTTTTTTCATAAAATTTTTATTTCATCAAATTTTTTTTTCATTAAATTTTTTTTTTCATCAACATTTTTTTTCATAATTTTTTTTGTTTTTTCATCAATTTTTTTTCATAAAAATTTTTTTTTCATAATTTTTTTTTTTTATCTTTTTTTTTCATGAATTTTTTTTTCATCAAATTTTTTTATCAAATTTTTTATTATCAATTTTTTTCTCACCAAAAACATTTTTTTTTTTGTTTCTTTAATTTTTTTTTACATCAAGGCAATCTAAGGTCATCAAAAAATCGTTTTCCCAAACACTTGAAACGTCGTCTTAAGTATTTGGGCAACGATTTTTTGATGACCTAGATTGCCTAAACAGTGTCCCTTTGACATCTCTAGCAGAATACCCTAGAGAATCGGGGTGGTTTGAGATGTAGAATTTTGTATATCAGAGGGGAGTAGGGAGACAACTTTAGGGGAATCACAATGGGCCTTATGGCCTCCGAGTGAATTCGCCTAATTGGCGATTTTACGAAACCTACACGATATTTTATGTATCTTTTAATTGAACGATATTATATATTAACTTACCAGTTAAATTTTTAGAATAAAATTCACTTTTCCAGAGTTGCCAGCTATCATTTTTATAAACAAAACTTGAAAAAGAAAAATTGTAAAAAGTTCAATTTATTAGTGTCATTTCATCATACTCTCTAAATCTAAAAAAAAATTGTCAGGCTGCCTTCACTTAGCAATAGAGAAATATTCAGAATCTAATTAACAAAAAAAAAGTTTTTAGTCTGGGTCGCCACGATTTGTTTTTGTTAAATATCTCCGAAAAAATTATGAAAAATGCAGTCACTCCCCTTAAACTTTCTTTTTGCGGCTAAAACTTTGTTATGTCTGTCTGTCCTTCCGTCTGTCACCAAACAATTTTGAGAAAGACAATTTTTCCCCTAAGCTTTCCGGAGCAAAAGTTAAAGCTGATGTTTTTAACCCTAAAATAAAAAAATTACAAAAACAATGTTTTTGCAGGAAAGTAAAGTTATTTAATGTTTTTTCGGTTAAATTAATTGAAAAATTATGTGTTTTTTTTTAACCAGACTTAAAAAACGTGTTACATAGTGTTATAGAAAAACCAGAAACCAAAACCAAAATTTTATAGGTCGGTTTATTTTGTAAACGGTAAATTCAACGTTTTTAAACTAATTTTGATAAAAGGCTTCATTAAATGTCTCCAATAGCGGTTCTACAAAGAGGCAGAGAAGAATTTTTCATTCAGAAAAACATTATGCCGGTATAACTGAACATTCAGTAACCAGATAATTTTAACTTTCTAATGCACAGGGCCAATTCTTTGTGGCTTTAGTATTTTTTAACTGTTTTAAAACATCGTGTTTTTTAAAGATCGTCTTCTAATTACACTGTGCTAGTAAAATTAACTGGTAAAGTTAATTCGGGTACGCTAAATTCAATGGTACTAGCCGTTTTCGAAGTTAGTGCTTGTATTCGCCATATTCA
The DNA here is from genome assembly GCA_963921195.1 of Pegoplata infirma. Lineage (NCBI taxonomy): Eukaryota > Metazoa > Arthropoda > Insecta > Diptera > Anthomyiidae > Pegoplata > Pegoplata infirma. The sequence continues at coordinate 182,900 of CAWUER010000322.1, forward strand.
CGATTTAAAATTGTAAAGCTAAAGTACAACAAAACTTAAATTTGTATGCTTTTGTGATAGTTTTTAAATATAAATATGGGGGTTTTCGTGTCAACTGACTTCCGATCGGGATGAAATTTGCACCAAGGTTAGTCCTATTGGATAGTAGTTCAGACACAATTTTTCAACGAGATCGGTCAAGAACTCTCTGAGTTAGAGGGGGTCGAAATTTGACATTTTGGCAAAAGAGGTGTTGATTCTCATCCATGTAACTTCTTACCTATTGCTTTTAGCAAAATATGTCCCGAAGAGTTTAGATAGCTATTTCTTCAGTCTTTCGAAAAAAAATATAAAAAAAATAAAAAAAAAATTTTTGATTTTTTTTCTTAAAAATCAAAAACTTTTTTGACTTTTTCTCAAATTGGGCCCTTTTTTTTTTTTGATTCAAAAGAAAGCTTAGGTGATTTCCTTTAAGAGCTGTGGGGTCGCTTAGTGGGATGCGAGTGGGACATCTATGAAAAATTTTTTTTTTTAACTTTGGAACACAAAAAACGGTTCTTCAATTTGCACTATTAGGCGTGGGATAGCTAACCAGTTTTCGATTTCGATCCGCGATACCCTCTAATTTTTTTAGGTTCGAAAAAGAAAGCACGAGCCAAAAAATGGGGGCGGTGGGGAAGGGCCATATGGCCCCTCATTGGGGTCAAATTTGGGCGTAAAGACCCGGGTGAAAATGACCATGTATGTTCATATATGATGCATATATGGATGTCCATACAAGTGCATATCCGTAATTTGAGGGTACATGTACATTAATGATCATACATTGTCATACATGAATTTGTATGTAAAAATTTTTTTTTTGTATTTTTTCCATAAAACGTCTATTAATTGAAATTTTTTCAAATATAAATAATTTGTACTAATTTATGACACTGATTTTTTAATAAAAACTAACGAATATTTTAAAAATATACTTTGGACTTTATGATACTTTAGGCTAATCAAAGCTTCGAAGAATTAACCACTTTTCGAATGAATTCACAAATAAAATACATTCGATTTTTATAGTCACTGAATGCCATTATTTTTAAATATCAATTTTCTTTGGAATGCATTCGATTTTTACCATTAAACCGAATTCTTGTTTATGAGAATTTTAAAGACTGAATGCATTCTTTATTTCATTTATTTATTATTTATGAGACTTTTAAAAATCGAATTTATAAAAACTTACGCATTCAATTTCAAAGTCGAATCAAAAAGAAACCGAATTCATTCTATATTTTAAAATCAAATGTAAATTCATTCGATAAATTGTGATTGGGGAATGCAATCATTAAAGTTGAATTCGGAACACCAAATCTTATTAAGGGATGAAATCCTTCGCAGCTCTGACAGTAATTCCGTCAGAGTGTTCGAATTTTCTGCTAAGTTTGGTTGTTTACGTTAGTGCCGATCATATTCGCCTATAGAATACAAAAATTATAATCACTTTTGATGATGTATGATCATTATTGTCCAACCGAACGACTTTTTCAGACTGTATGGACATGAACTTCGTCCAATTTTGCAAAGTTCTGCCGAACCCAACCTTTAAAAAAAATTGTTTTTAAGACATGTATGCTATGCAGATGCATAGCATATATGAAGGAGTATGACATATATCTATCCACACATAGTTGCATACATTTACATATATGGAATATTGCATTACTTGTGTATGTTCATATATGCTCCCATATATGACATACATTTCCATATATTGTTCATATACTATCATACATGGAATCATATATGAGCATGTATGAACATGTATGAACATATATGGCCATTTTCACCCGGGGAGGTAGAAATCCTCAAAAAGCCCCAAAACTCCCCTAGAAACGCCCCTGGAGGGGTGCAATGTGAGACCGACCTCGAATAATTTTCTGCCCCCAACATTTTTCTTGAACATACCTTACCCCTATTTCCATTTCCTAAGGGGGCTCCCATACAAAATGACATTTTTATAAAATTTGCTCCTACCGCTCTAACTGTCCATAGGGTGCCCCTAGAGATGTAAAATGTATGACCGACCCCCAATATTTTTTCAACTCCAACATTTTGTTAGAATATACCTACCCTTTATTTTCAACTCTTAAGGGGGTCCCCATACATTTTTTTTTATTTTTTTATTAGTTTTTAAAAATACATGTTTTTATAATGTATGGGAGCCCCTTAAGGAGTGGAGATAGGGTGTTATGATGTTCGGACAAAATGTTGGTAACTAAAAAATAATGGGGGTTGGTCGTAATTTTTGCCTCTCTAGGAGGCACGGTAGGAGCGGTAGGAGCTGGTTTAATAAAACAAATTTATAAAAATTAAAAGAAATGTATGGGGACCACCTTAAGGGTTAAAGATACATTGTAGGTATGTTTGCAAAAAATGTTGGAATTAATAAAATAATGGAGGTCGGTCATACATTTGGCCCCACTAGGGGCACTTTAGGGTAAGTTAGAATGGTAGGATCAAATTTTTTAAAAATGTTTTGTATGGGAGCCCCCTTAGGAAGTGGAAATAGGGGTAAGGTATGTTCAAGAAAAATGTTGGGGGCAGAAAATTATTGGAGGTCGGTCTCACATTGCACCCCTCCAGGGGAGTTTCTAGGGGAGTTTTGGGGCTTTTTGGGGATTTTTACCTCTTTACGCCCAACTTTGACCCCAATGGGGGGCCATATGGCCCCTCCCCACCACCCCCATTTTTTGGCTCGTGCTTTCTTTTTCGAACCTAAAAAAATTCGAGGGTATCGCGGATCGAAATCGAAAACTGGTTAGCTATCCCACGCCGAATAGTGCAAATTTAAGAACCATTTTTTGTGTTCCAAAGTTAAAAAAAAATAATTTTCATAGATATCCCACTCGCATCCCACTAAGCGACCCCACAGCTCTTAAAGTAAATCACCTAAGCTTTCTTTTGAATCAAAAAAAAAAAAAAAAAAAAGGCCCAATTTGAGGAAAAAGTCAAAAAAGTTTTGGATTTTTAAGAAAAAAAATCAAAAATTTTTTTTTTATTTTTTTTATATTTTTTTTTCGAAAGACTGAAGAAATAGCTATCTAAACTCTTTGGGACACATTTTGCTAAAAATAATAGGTAAGAAGTTACATGGATGAGAATCAACACCTCTTTGGCCAAAATGTCAAATTTCGACCCCCTCTAACTCAGAGAGTTCTCGACCGATCTCGTTGAAATTGTGTCTGAACTACTATCCAATAGGACTAACCTTGGTGCAAATTTCATCCCGATCGGAAGACATTGGTTTCAAAAGTTGTGTCAGTTGACACGAAAACCCCCATATACTAAATGCATTGTTTTTTTCGCGAAAAAAAAAATTCGCAAAAAAAAAAAAAATTCCGCGAAAAAATTTTTTTTTCGAAAAATTTTGCGAATGTTATGTATCGTTATCTACACATTTTCATAAATTAATATTAAAATAAAAAAAAAAATTCACGAAAAAATAATTCAACTATCGATTTTATCCAAAAAATGAGGTTATGAAACATAATTTTTTTTATTTTTTTTTTCTCTGGTGCCTTTTTTTACAAAACCGGATACATTACTTCTAAATGTTGCTAGCCTCCTAAAAAAAATATTCGCGGTCAAAATTATAAGTTCAAGGGTCACTAAGATGACCTTTAAAGTAAAAATTCTGAATTTTCCGTGCTCCAACCTCAATAACTCGATAAATAAGCGATGTATGAAAGTCTTGTTGAATCCGTTAGATATGTCTTTAAAACACCTTTCATTTAAAACTAATCTGACAATTGTCACTTTAGTAGAAATGTTAAAAAAAAAATAAAAAACTAGGGAAAACTCAGTTTTCCCCTAATTTTACCGAAAATTGAAGGAGTGCATTAGGTATTTTTTTTTTTTTGTAAAGTTAAAGTTAAAATTTTTCAAGCTTTTTACAAATTAAATTGTAAATTTACAAACTCACTTACAAGGAATTCTCGTAACTTTACTAGATTTTTTTCAGTAAAATTTGGACATTTATGAAAAAAATTGTAAATTTACAAAAAAAAAATTAAATTTCGATCGAAATTTTTTTGTTAAGAAACAAGGAAAACTGTCAAATATTGCTCAAATGGGATTACAAGACTTTAACTAGTAATTTGACAAAGTTTTTTTTTTGATTGTATAAAAATATCTCAAAGAGTCTGTAGTTTACCTGTCCATCACATTTTGAAGTTTTAGACTTAATTCATATTTTTCTTTAAGCTGCTTTTCAAAGAATTCAGTTTGATTGGTTTGTTGCTGAGAAACAGTTTTCAGAAGTTCATTTTTTTCCTTAAGAAGCTTTTCAATGAATTCAGTTTGATTGGTTTGTTTCTGAGAAACAGTTTTCAGAAGTTCATCTTTTTCCTTAAGCTGCTTTTCAAAGAATTCAGTTTGATTTGTTTGCCTCTGGAAAATATTTTTCAAAAGTTCATCTTTTTCCTTGAGCTGCTTTTCAAAGAATTCAGTTTGATTGGTTTGTTTCAGAGAAACAGTTTTCAGACGTTCATCTTTTTCCTCAAGAAGCTTTTCAAAGAATTCAGTTTGATTGGTTTGTTTCTGAGAAATATTTTTCAGAAGTTCATCTTTATCCTTTAGCTGCTTTTCAAAGAATTCAGTTTGATTGGTTTGTTTCTGAGAAACAGTTTTCAGAAGTTCATCTTTTTCCTTAAGCTGCTTTTCAAAGAATTCAGTTTGATTGGTTTGTTTCTGAGAAATATTTTTCAAAAGTTCATCTTTTTCCTTAAGAAGCTTTTCAAAGAATTCAGTTTGATTGGTTTGTTTCTGAGAAACAGTTTTCAGAAGTTCATCTTTTTCCTTAAGCTGCTTTTCAAAGAACTCAGTTTGATTGGTTTGTTTCTGAGAAATATTTTTCAGAAGTTCATCTATTTCCTTTAGCTGCTTTTCAAAGAATTCAGTTTGATTGGTTTGTTTCTGAGAAACAGTTTTCAGAAGTTCATCTTTTTCCTTAAGAAGCCTTTCAAGGAATTCAACTTGATAAGTTTGCTTTTGATAATCAATCTTAAGCTCCGAATTGCAATCATTTATTTTCGTTTGTATATTCTTCAGTAATTCAGATTGATCGTCAAACCTATATTAGAAATAAATAATACTTATAACAACATACATAATCTTTATAAAAAAGAAAAAAAAAAATAACCCTTAAAAGGTACACGATTCTTCATAAAACAAGCTAAGATACTAAATTCGTTTATGAAAAATCTCAAATGCCCATCATAAACTTTGAAAGAAAAATGACTATGACAAGGTGACCAAAGTCATGATCGCTTTCTAGCAGGGATATTTAAACAGGAACCACTTACTTACTAAAGAACAATTCTTATTATAGAACAATTTCTTTCGATTTTTATTTAATTTTGTAGTGCGGTAGTGTACTCATGATTAACCCAAAATTATAAAAAGTTTAAGCGTTGCAATTTTTTGACGAAACTTTTAGGAAAGATTATATATGGGCAATTCCAAAAAATTTCGCCCCATTGTTCGGAAACATACACAGAAAAAAACGAATTGTTATATTGACCCCCATATTTGTGAATACAATTAAATTTTTCACTGAAAGTGCTCCTATACGGAAATTTGTAATATCAACTAACGTTTGTAAATATTAATTGTTGAAAAAACAATTGATAAATGAGTTTGTAATAGTTTTCCTAAATTATTATTTGTATTGACAAACGTACAAAATCTTAAATTTCTTTTCAACAAAGAAATTCAACAAACACAAAACGTAATTTGTTGATCTAACAAATGAATAAAAAAATAAATTTTGTTTTCAACAAAGAAATTCAACAAACACAAAACGTTAATTGTTGACCTAACAAAAGAAAAAAAACACAAAACGTAATTTGTTGATCTAACAAATGAATAAAAAAATAAATTTTATTTTCAACAAAGAAATTCAACAAACACAAACGTCATTTGTTGATATGGTAAATTAATTCAACAAACGAATTTGTGATATCAACCAACAGTATTAGTTGTATTGACAAATTAAAACTTTTTTCATAGAAAAAAAAAATTAAAAATAAATTGATTAAAAATCGAGATAAATGTAAGAGAATATTAATATTGATATTAAACAAAAGTATTTTGTTAGTCATTATTCTTTTTTATAACACTTAAGAATGTATTTTACCTTTATCGTTTTACCGTTTTTGTCTTATGTTAAAAATTCTTTTTTTTTTTCGTTTGTTCTTTCTTTCTTTTTATATACACATGTTTTAGTATTGTTTTAGACAAACATAGCAATCGGTAAAAACTTGAAAAGCAAATTCTTTAAAAAAATTATTCCAAAAATAAAAAGAAAAAAACAAAACAATAGTTAACAAAACAAAATGTTTATAAAAAAAGATTAATTTGTTTTCGAAATACATTTTTTAATAATATTTTCAAAGGAATAATTTCAATTGCTGCCGTACCCATTGCTAGCTCAGATAAAACTAAATTCATTTCATAATCATTTTTTTTTTTTTTAATTGTCTTCTTTCTTCATTGTCTGCTTTTTTAAAAAGAAGTACAGGCACAAATAAAAAACAAACTACATGACGAGAGAGAGCATGTTGTCTTTACAGTATGTTTGTGCTTTTGTTTTATGCTTTACAAAAGCTACCAAATTCTTTATAGACAGCAATTGTTAAAAAAAAATTTACTATTTTGTTAGAGTGACAAAGTTCTTTATACTTATTGATTTAAATTGTTGAAAATATGACTTTTATTTGACAAAGTCGTTTATTGACATAAATAGTTGAAAAAAATCAGTTTTATTTACAAATTATTGAACATTAATAACAAACGGGTTATTTGAAAGCTAAAAAAATATTTTTCTTTGTCTTATTGACAAAATGCCACTAATGATTTGTTGAAATTTTCCTTTAATTTTGAAATAAAATTATTTGACGTAGTTTGTTAAAAACAAAATCGATTTTTTGTGTTATTGACTAACGGGATGCCGTTTTTACTAAATGTTTGGCTGATATCAGTTTAGGACATTCACAATTGCTGTTTGTTGACTTGAATTTTTTTATTTTATTTTCTGTGTACCTTTGGACGTCACTGAAATAGATATTCACGTTTATATGAGATATTCTGCATACTTGGATTTTCAAAATTCGGTGTAGTTTTTAAATTATCGCGGGTCAAAGTATGACTTTTTTTAGCAAAAGTGAGAAAAAATAGTATCCCGATTATCACAAGTAACGGCTCATATGAAAGCTTAATTCTTTTTCTTTTAGGAAATATTTTCAAAAGCATACGGCGCACATTGGGTTGAACACTATCAAAACTGAGGATTAATTCAAAATTTGAAGTTGGTATATTGTAATATGTAATATTATGGGTTTAAAGAGGACAAAATTCTCCATCAATAACTGTCAAAATTAATGTTCTAAGTTGTTTACTTTTTTTGCTATGCTCTCTCAAAGTTTAATAATTTTAATTAATTTAGTGTACAGTGGTAAGAAGTGAAAAACGAGATATTTCAAGTGATTTTTTTTTTGTTTTCAACTAAAAATAAAAATTTTTGTAAAATGGATTCACAAACTACAGGTATTTAACTATATTATTGACAAGCGGTTGTTAAGATAAAAGTTGAAAAAATTGTTTTAATAATTTTTTAAAAAATATCCTATAAATAGGGTATTTTTTACATATATGTTGAGTTTTGGTTGCTACTCTGATGAGCTCGGGCGAAACTGAGAACAAAGTGATAAAATATAGGATTTTTGCTTTAAAATCCATGAAAGAACCAATGCCAAGACTTGCCAATACGAAAAATATAAGGGATTCTTTTTAAACGTCTCCAGTGCAAAAAAATTATATGCTCGAAATCTTAATAGCTAATACTTGTTTTTGTTTTAGTTTTTCGATTGTCTTTATGTTGTTTACCGTTTTTGTTTATTGCTATTTATTGTAAATATTTAATATAATTATAATAACAAATAATTTGAATGATCATATATATTAGAGTGGGGTGTAAAGCTACTATTTATCGAAATTGGTAATGTTTTTGCTTAAAATACTAAAAAGTACATATCCCATACAGTTTTTGAAAAAAAAATTCGCGAAATTGTTTAAATGTTTAAATTACGTCGGTATCAAATTTTGTTCACATTTCTCAGCCAGCAACCAAATTAAAGCATTTATCATTTTTAGGTTATGTGGAATGTACCAAATTTTTCGAGGTGTCTTTACATTTTCGTTCATAACTTTTAAACTGCAACACCGATATCGCTCAAATGCAATACCAAACTGCTTAGGATAACTAGAAGTAAATATGTTAAGTTTCAGTGATATCTGGTTAATATTTTTGCCATGATCGCGGTATAAAAAACAGCATTATTTATATTACAAATTGAGCATTAAAAGTTTTTAAAGTGCAAACACTTAAAATATCTAAACAGCTGCAAGCTTTAAAATTTGTCATAATGGATTTTCAGTCCACTCTATTGTATATACTCAATTAGAAATACAGTGCAACCTCGCTTAACGCAACTAATAGATTAAGGCTGCTGCAAAAACCCATATTATTGTGTAAATATACGTATTCAAAATGTATTCAAAATGGTCAACTCAATTTAATTATGTATGGCTTCTTCTATTTTTTGCAGTTTTTGGAGTAATTTGTTCAGTTTAACTGTTTAATTAAAAAAACAAAAACTTTAGTCGTACAGTTTAAATAATTTATTGAAAAAAAGTTTACAATGCCTGGTATGCCATAAATTTCAGAAATTTTTGAAATAGCTGCAGTAAAAAAAAATTAAAACCAAATAAAATAAATTAAAAATACAACCTGCACAATGAAAAGAATATGATTTTTAAATAAAAAAAAATTGTATTTCCTTTTTTTTGAAGAAAATGAAAATTTTTTTTAATTTTATGAACCACAAAAATAAAATTTTATAAAAAAAATTATTCTAATAATAATACGTACTTATTTTTTTTTAATTTATAAAAAACGCATTAAATATTCTTTAATTTGCAATTTGATTCATTAATTTATCGCTTTTGCTTCCAAAGTTACCGCAAAAATTGTGACTCAAGATAAGTTTTCCCAAAAATCGAAAAAGTGCCTAGCAGGTTAAAAAATTTGTTTTCCATATTTTTTTTTCAAAATAGTAGTTTTTTGTTGATTAATAAGTATCCATCAATAAAAAATTATAATATTGCAAAATTACGGCATCCCTGAATTAATCCCCATTTTGCCTATCGTTCAACCCACTGTGCGGCGTTTTGTCAGAAGTGTTGCAAAAATTTAAAAGCGTTTTATTTTTGCGAATATTTAAAAAGTTTGGTGATAAACAATACTGTTTTGTATAATATATCCAAAATTCAGAGTGGGATCCCCATGGGATCAAAAAATATTGTAGTTTTAGTAAGAGGTTGTTAAATTTTACCTTAGAAAATTCGAATTTTAAATTTCTTCATTATAAAAATTTAAAAATTCAAAGAAAATAATACTTTAAAAATTTTGGAAAACATTAAAAATATTAAAAATTAAAATTTTCTAAGGGAAAGGTATAATAACCTCGTACTTAATACTGAATATTTTTGATCCCATGGAGATCCCACTCTAAATTTTGAATATGTTATACAAAACATTGTTATTTTTCATCAGATTTTTTTTTAAAAAAATCGAAGATGTGTTTTTTTAAATATTTGAAAAGAAAAAAAGTTTTTGCATTTTTTCATCATTTCTGTAAGAAAACTGTTTTATTTAAAAAATATTTCCTAAAAGAAGAAGACCTCAGCTTTCACATGAGCCAAAATTTGTTAAAATCGGGTCATTGGTTAACAAGTTACAGCTCTTAAAACGTGATGTATTTTTCTCACTTTTGCTAAAAAAGTCGAACTTTGACCCGCCATAATTCTGTAAATACACCAAATTTAAAAAAACGATACATGGTACATATATCATATTTATGTAGGCTATCTATTTGTTAGTGTTCAATTTAATCTGAAGACACCATTTCCAAAAATGACAAACAAATTTCAGCTAAATTTTTTGAAATGGCCCAAATAATATTTTTAGGGCCTATATTCAAAACCCTCTATCTTCCATTTTCACGAAAATGACTTTTTGATGGCAAAATATTCAGTAAAACGGCCCTCATCAATGGTGTAAAATTCAGAACAAAAATATTTTTTTTGCTACTTTATTTGCATTTTTGGTTTTCTCTATCTCTTACACAATTAATTTTTCTGAATGCAAAACCCTCTATCTTTTCAAATAAATAATTTATAAATATTTTTTTTGAATAATTTCATCATGCATTATACGTTTTCATACCAATTTTTGCGTGTTGAACATGAATTTGTCAACAAAATACCAGAATCACGATTTTGGTCCACTGATGCTAATTTTTGCTCTAAATTCTTGTTTGACTTTTTTGAAAAATATATCTCAAAATTTAGAAACAAAAACTTTAACCTTAAAAATCGCGGTGGTGATCAGCATCTGTGGACCACAATCGCGTTTTTAATTTTTTACTATTTTTTACATAACATACTCAACAGTTTGTCATCTTTTAAGATGAATTCGATAAAAAAAATATTTTTTGTCTTAAAAGTCAGCACCTGTGGACCAAAACCGCGATTTCGGTACTCTTTATAAGTCGTTATCATTAAAAAATCATGTTAGAATTTTACCGATGTCGTAAATGAAATCAAAATAATTCATTTTTATTAAAATCCAAAACCCTCTATCTGATCATTTTTATTCATGTACTTAATATTTTTGAGAAACAAAACCCTCTATCTTTCATAATATCCCCAAACATTTTAAAAACGAATTATATGTGCGATTCAGTAGTTGATTTGAAAAAATATTGTAGAATATCGAATTTTAATAACTTTAACAATACGCCAAATAAACAGTTTTTTTTGGCTCTCCTGAAAAGTTGTGTTTTTTAAGATAGAGAAGTTTGAATATAGGCCCTCGATATATATATATGTAGCACATTATATATTTATACGCAATTTAACCAGAAAAATGGTGGACAGTTTTTCTATAGAAAAAGTCTCAGATTCTGAGACAGTTTTTCTATAGAAAAAGTCTCAGATTCTGAGACAGTTTTTCTATAGAAAAAGTCTCAGATTCTGAGACAGTTTTTCTATAGAAAAAGTCTCAGATTCTGAGACAGTTTTTCTACAGAAAAAGTCTCAGATTCTGAGACAGTTTTTCTATAGAAAAAGTCTCAGATTCTGAGACAGTTTTTCTATAGAAAAAGTCTCAGATTCTGAGACAGTTTTTCTATAGAAAAAGTCTCAGATTCTGAGACAGTTTTTCTATAGAAACAGTCTCAGATTCTGAGACAGTTTTTCTATAGAAAAAGTCTCAGATTCTGAGACAGTTTTTCTATAGAAAAAGTCTCAGATTCTGAGACAGTTTTTCTATAGAAAAAGTCTCAGATTCTGAGACAGTTTTTCTATAGAAAAAGTCTCAGATTCTGAGACAGTTTTTCTATAGAAAAATTCTCAGATTCTGAGACAGTTTTTCTATAGAAAAAGTCTCAGATTCTGAGACAGTTTTTCTATAGAAAAAGTCTCAGATTCTGAGACAGTTTTTCTGTAGAAAAAGTCTTAGATTCTGAATCAGATTCGCTCTAAACGCCGGCAAATGACGCTCTTCAGATCTTTGTTGGATAGAGGGAAAAGGTGTTAATCAAGTTAGAACAAGTAAGAAAATATAATACCCTACACCAGAGTCTCCCGGAAAATAGGTCCCAAGTTGAAACTTGGACCGATTGGAAATATATATTGTCAAATCTTTAATAAGAGTAAAAAACACTCACAAATCAAATTTGAGTGAAATAGGTTTCTATTTGTTTCAAATAACCTGCACTTACTGATTATCGGGGGAAATTTTTATATGGATCTAGGTCCAAAAATAGTCCGATAATAATCAGTTTTGATAAGGTTATTAAAGTACACGTTTAATACATACAAACAAAATTTTAGTAAAATATTTTCGATTTTCATGAAATTTGAGATATTTTTGTGAATACCGGGAAGGTGGTTTGTAGTATGGGGGCTACAAGAAGGACTAGTCCGATTTCTTTTAAATTCGGCGTTGTGATTTACGAATACAAAACACGATTACGTACCAAATTTCAAAAGGATACCTTTTATAAAACCGTTGTTAGAGTCATTTGAGGAAAATGAAAATGGGTCGTTTCTATGGGGGCTAGGTCAAAACATGGACCGATTTTTTCCAATTTCAATAGGCTTCGTCCTTGGGCCAAAGGAAGCTTAAGTTTCAAATTTCAGCCAAATCGGTTGATAATTGCGACCTGTATCGTGTTTACATCGTTACATGGACAGACGGACAGACAGACAGACGGACGGACGGACATACGGACATTGCTAAATCGACTCAAAAAGTGATTCTAAGTCGATCGGTATACTTAAAGGTGGGTCTAGGACCAATATTTTGGGTAGTTAGAAACATCAGCACAAACTCATTATACCCTGTACCACAGAGTGGCGTAGGGTATAAAAACTTCAAGATAGAAGAATGTTTTTTAAGAAGAAGTTTTTAAGTTTTATTAAAACACTTACGCAAATATGCGAAGAGTTTTTGTCAATTTAGGTGATGGACATCTTTTTTTAAATAATTTTTTAAAATCCTACTGATGATAACACTAACTGAAGTGTTTGAAACCGGTATGGGAATTCCAGAAATATCTATAATTTTTAGAAATTCAATTTTTCTTCTGCCTTTTTTCAACTTCAACCCTTAAAACAAATATAATTGGAGCACGTGCTCGATCTGTACTTACAGAAAAATTCAAATAATTTTTGTTTATTAAAATTTTGTTTTATTGAATATTTTTTTTTTGTTTGACATTTTAAAGTCAATCACAAATTAAATGAAAGGTTATAACAACTACTATTTGCGGTTACCACAACCGGAGTTTTTTTGAGTTTTTGGCAACTGGCACAAACATATTTTGAAGAAGTGTTAACAACCACAATTTACAGGTGCTGCTACCGCATACGAATGTGATAACCTCAAATCATTTGAAATTACCGTAATTACGACAACCGTAGTGCGGTTGTGGCAACGTCATTCTAATCGATTTTTTATGTGAGTGTACTTCCAATTTTTTCTGCTATCTCAAAAAGTAATGGGCTTTCCACTCTAAAATTTTCAGGCTGTTACGAGTTTTCGAGTTTTTGGCAAATGGCACAAAAACCCAGTTGGAAAATGTGTCACTGAGGAAATTTCCACAGTGATTCCTTGAGGAAATGTCTTCAGGTTCTGACAAATCATAGACAATCCTTGATGACATGTCCTAACATTGTCAGCAGTGAATGTTTGCTTTAAGAGTGTGGACAATTCCTCTAAGACGTCTGAAAAGAAATGTCTTCAGAATAGCAGTATGTTAAATTAGAATTTTAAATCTGGGCAACTCTTCAATTTCCAAGAAAAAGATGGCAATATTATCGACTTAATTAAAAAAAAATCAAAATCTAACAAGTAGAATAAAAGTAATAAATAGACAAACAATTTTAAAAATAAAGTTTGGAACAAGTGGTTAGGTGTGGGACTAATAAACTGGAGGTTCCAGGTTCAAATCCAGTTGGGACTAAAAAAGGCGAAAAGTTTTTTCTAAATATGAGAAAGATAATTTATAAAGGAAAATGGATAAAAGTAAAAACTAAACGAAATACGAAAATTTTTTGTATTTTCGCATGACCTATGTATGTCAGACATTTCCCCAAAGAAGTCTTAGGTGACATGTCCCCAGAAAGTCAGCCCTGACCACTGCTGACTTTGAGTGAGGACATTTTGAAAATTTGTATGAAACTGTCCTCAACCCAGTACATAGAGATGTCTTGTGGATGTCAGGTGTGACTCTGACATGTCATCGCTCCGTCACTGAGGATGGCTCGAGGACGTTGCCAACTGGGAATATATTAAAGAAGTGTTAACAACCAAAATGTACGGTTGCTGCTACCGAATATATAAAAAAAAATAAAATACTGGATTTAAAAAAAAAAAAATCGTTTAAAATTGTATGTCTTAAAAATATTTTTTTTTTTTTTATTTAATTTTTTATGCCCTTAAACATAGCCGTTACTATGGAAAATTTTTTTTATCGATATCTTTTACACATCAAAATATATGATGTGTAAACTTTAAGTGAAGCCACAACCCAGCGATTTTCAGAAATTCGGAACTAGAAGGTTGCCACAGTTTTCAAAAATAAAAAAAAGTTTAATACCTGAGTTGACTACAGCACGCACTCACAAAATTTAATCAAAATCGGAAGACATAATTAATTTAACGTCGATATTAAATGTAATTGCTCTATACCTTTTATATATGTCTAATAATTGTTTGTTTATTTGATCATTGGCCAGCAATAACGTGTTTATCTTAATAAACAGCGATGTTATCAAAAGAGCCCCATTATCTTCATCTGGATCCTGTAAGAAAAATTAAAAAAAAAAAATTGAATTCGATTTGTGAAAATCAATAAAATTTACTAAAATTGTACTTACATAGTATTCAGTGGGTGTGGTATTGCCAAATACTTGTACAGCACCACATATTAATAATACTAATTTAAAATCCATGCTGATCCTTTCACTGCCACTACTTTCTTTGAATGCAGAATTTATACTAATTTATACTCTAATCATGAGCAGACATTTAGTGAAATAAAATCGAAAATAACTATAAAACATAATATTTTTTTTTTCTAAAATTTTGATAATGATAAGAGTTTTTAAATAATATGTTATAATTGTTTTAAAACTCTTATCTTTATCAAAATTTTAGTAAAAAAAAATATTAGTGTTTTTAGCAAATACCGTGGCATACGTTGATCATTATGAAATTTAAAACAACTCTTATCTGTTGCAAACATTTCCCGACCCGACTAAAAAAAAGTAATATGGCGCCATATATCACTTGATTCCAAAAATGGAGGATCCAAAAATATATGATTACATCTTATTAGATCTAATTTGATATAATTAGATCCCTAAAATGGAACGGTAAATATTATCTAATTTGATATTATAAAAAATTAGATCTAATAAGAATATATACACTCAAAATAATTCTACAGTAAAAGGTTTAGTAAGTGATATTGTACCAAAATCTTCTAATTCGTTACTAATTTTAGTATCTTCAAAGTACTAACATTAGTAATTTTTACTGGATTCGACTAATATTAGTTAAAAATTTTAGTATTGGTTACCAATTTCTGCACTAGGTCCTTTTGGACTAAAATTAGTTAAATTTTTAGTATTGAATACCCACGTTTTTTTTTGGGTGTAGTTAAATCTAATTAGATCTAATATGATGAAATCTATCGTTCCATTTTTAAGATCTAACTATATCTAATTATATGAAATTAGATCTAATAAGATATAATCGTATATTTTTGGATCCTCCATTTTTTGGATCAAATGGTTGATCAATTTATATATAATTATTAGAGTTAATTTTGAAAACTACACCCAAAAAAAAACGTGGGTATTCATAACTAAAAATTTAACTAATGAACTAATTTTTTATTCCAAAATGATCTAGTGCAGGCGTTGGTAATCAATACTAAAATTTTTTACTAATATTATTCAAAACCAGTAAAAATTACTAATTTTAGTACTTTGAAGATACTAAAAAACTACTGTACTACTGGTAATTAGTAACTTATTAGTAGATTTTGGTACCAAATCACTTACTAATATTTTTACTGTAGAATTATTTTGAGTGTAGATCTGCGGATATCATAATTTTTTTGAAGGATTTAGGGGAACTAAAAAGAATGGCGGTATTTTTTTGGAAAAAAAAATCGCTCCTTGGGGTGGTTCAACGCATCTGAAAACGCGAATTTTGAGCTGATTTTTCTGCAGAGCGAAAACGGCTGAATGCAGAATTTATACTAATTTATACATTTAGTGAAATTAAATCGAAGATAACTATAAAACATTATATTTTTTTTTTTTCTAAAATTTTGAAAATGATAAGAGTTTTGAAATAATATGTTATAATTGTTTTAAAATTCTTATCTTTATCAAAATTTTAGTAAAAAAAAATATTAGTGTTTTTAGCAAATACCGTGGCATACGTTGATCATTATGAAATTTAAAACAACTCTTATCTGTTGCAAACATTTCCCGACCCGACTAAAAAAAAGTAATATGGCGCCATATATCATTTGATCCCAAAAATGGAGGATCCAAAAATATATGATTACATCTTATTAGAACTAATTTAATATAATTAGATCCCAAAAATGGAACGGTAAATATTATCTAATTTGATATTATAAAAAATTAGATCTAATAAGAATATATAGTTAAATCTAATTAGATCTAATATGATCTTTAATATGATGAAATCTATCGTTCCATTTTTAAGATCTAACTATATCTAATTATATAAAATTAGATCTAATAAGTAAGATATAATCATATATTGTTGGTTCCTTCATTTTTGGGATCAAATGGTTGATCAATTTATATATAATTATTAGAGTTAATTTTGAAAACTAGATCTGCGGATATCATATTTTTTTTGATGGATTTAGAGGAACTAAAAAGAATGGCGGTATTTTTTTGGAAAAAAAATCGCTCCTTGGGGTGGTTCAACGCATCTGAAAACGCGAATTTTGAGCTGATTTTTCTGCAGAGCGAAAACGGCTGAATGCAGAATTTATACTAATTTATACTATAATCATGAACATACATTTAGTAAAATTAAATCGAAGATAACTATAAAACATTTAATTTTTTTTATTCTAAAATTTTGAAAATGATAAGAGTTTTTAAATAATATGTTATAATTGTTTTAAAACTCTTATCTTTCCCGAGTAAAAAAGTTCCTATATAGTTGTATATAATTGTATAAACATTATATATGATTAAATAGATTTATATAGAATTTGATGCGAAAAATGAGTCGATAAAACCATATAAAATTTTATCAATGTTACTTATGTTTTGATAAATTTTTTATATAATTTTATGCGAAATTTGGACCCCAATTTTTATATAACAACAGCAAATTTATATAATCAGATATAATTATATACAACTATATCAAATTATATAAAACAATATATAATTTTATAAAGTTATATAAAATTATATCAAGTTTTATATAAATCATAAAATTTTGTTTTAATTATATAAAATTATATATAATTTTATGTAACTTTATATAGTTTTATACAGTTTTATACAATTTTATATATTTTTATATAATTACATCTGATTATATAATTTTGCTATTATTACCCGAGTAAAAAAGATCATATATAATTATATATAGTTTTATATATACATATATTATTTTATAAATCTATATATATTTTTTGTTGCATCATATGCGATTTTATATATTTGCACTTTTAATTTTTTTATTATATAAAATTATATAACAGAAAATATTGACTTTTATATAATAACATATGTTTTAAAGTTGGTTTATATTATTACATATGAACTTCAAAATTCTGTCTTCTTTTTTATATAATTTGATAAAACAAAATATTTGAAGTATTTTTATATAAAACTTTATGCAACGGTTTTTTAAATTATATGTTATTTTATATGAATAAAATTTAAAAAAAAATCTAAGTCCTTTATATATAATTTAATATAACTTTAGAAAATTTTTCTAAGTCCAAAAAAAATTTTAAAATTTTCTAAGTCCCAAAATTCTAGGAGAGACGCAAAATTAAAAAAAAATACATATAATTAGATATAACTTCTAAAAAATTTTCTAAGTCCAGATTTTTTTTTTAAATTTTCAAAGTCCTAAAAATATTTTTGAAAATTTTTAAGTCCTGGAAATAATTAAAAATATTTTTGAAAATTTTTAAGTCCTGGAAATAATTTTGCGTTTTTGGGGAAAACATTTTTTTGCTTATATAAATATATTTAATTATATATAATTGCATCAATTTTAAGCAAAAAGGGTCCAATTTTCACATATAACTATATAAAATTATATTAAAATTATATCAAATTTGATGAGATTTGATCAAATTTGATAAGTTTTTATATCGTTTTATCGACTCATTTTTCGCATTAGACTATATATGATTATATATGATGTCTTTATATAATTTTATATGAATATATATAATCTTTTTTACTCGGTTACCGTCATATAAACATATATTATTTGATAAATTTATACGTAAATTGTTTTGCTATCATATAAGATTATATATATTTGCACTTCGTATTTTTTTCTTATATAAAATTATATAAAAGAAAATGTTAAGTTATACATAATAACATATGATTTAAGTTAGTTTATATAATTACATATGAAATATAAAATTCTGTCTGTTTTTTTATATAATTTAATAAAACAAAATATTTGAAGACATTTTATATAAAACTTTATGCAACTTTTTTCTGAATCATATGTAATCTTATATGACTAAAATAAAAAAAAAAAAAAATCTAAGTCCTTAATATATAATTTGATATAACTTTTGAAAATTTTTCTAAGTCCAGAATTTTTTTTAAGTTCCAAACCTAAACCTTAAAAATTTTGTTTTAAAAATTTTATATGTTATTATATATAATGCAAAATTTATAAAAAAAAAAAATCTAAGTTCTTGATATATAATTTAATATAATTTTTTTTTGTGTTTTTTTTTGGATTTTTTTTATTTAATTATATATAATTGCATAAATTTTTTTAAAAAAGGGGCCAATTTTCGCATCAAATCATATAAAATTATATTAAAATCACATCAAATTATATCAAATTTAATGCAACTTTATATGGTTTTATCGACTCATTTTTTGCATCAAATTCTATATGAATATATATGATGTCTTTATATAATTAAATATAAACATATATAATCTTTTTTACTCGGGTATTCTGTCTTCTTTTTTATATAATTTGATAAAACAAAATATTTGAAGAAATTTTATATAAAACTTTATGCAACTGTTTTTAAATTATATGTTATCTTATATGAGTAAAATTAAAAAAAAAAAAATCTAAGTCCTTTACATATAATTTAATATAACTTTTGAAAATTTTTCTAAGTCCAAAAAAAAATTAAAATTTTCTAAGTCCCAAAATTCTAGGACTGATGCAAAATTGAAAAAAAAAAAAATACAAAAAATTTTCTAAGTCCAGATGTTTTTTTTTTTTTTTGAAAATTTTCAAAGTCCTAAAAATATTTTTGAAAATTTTTAAGTCCTGGAAACAAATTTTTTTTGTCAATTTTTTGCGTTTTGGGGGAAAACATTTTTTTCTTATATATAAATATATTTAATAATATATAATTGCATCAATTTTATACAAAAAAGGGTCCAACTTTCGCATATAACTATATAAAATTATATTAAAATTATATAAAATTTGATCAGATTTGATCAAATTTGATAAGTTTTTATATCGTTTTATCGACTCATTTTTCGCATTAAACTATATATGATTATATATGATGGCATTATATAATTTTATATGAATATATATAATCTTTTTTACTCGGGTATATAAAAATTGGGGTCCAAATTTCGCATAAAATTATATAAAAAATTTATCAAAATATAAGAAACATTGATCAAATTTTATATAGTTTTATCGACTCATTTTTCGCATTAAATTCTATATAATTCTATTTAATCATATATGATAAAATTTATCGTCCCATTTTTGGGATCTAACTATATCTAATTATATAAAATTAGATCTAATAAGATTATAATCATATATTGTTGGATCCTCCATTTTTGGGATCAAATGGTTGATCAATTTATATATAATTATATTAAAAAATATATGATTATATCAAAACTTTTTTACTCGGGGAGTAAAAAAGATTATATATGTTTATTAGGACGGAGTAATTTTTTTTCGACAAAATCGTCTAGCATATTCGGATTCTGCATAAAATTCTAAGAAAAAAATGCCTGCGAATTTTGTACTCTTGCCCATAATATTAAATCATGATAATGTTTTGGTGAAGATTTGGGTGTACTTGCCAAAGCAAAGTTTTTTTTAGAAAAAATAATGTTATATTACTTTGCTAATCCATGCAAAACGAATTGAAATATCAGTCGAAGACCCCATTAGAAAACCAAAAGAGCTGTACATTTCGTAAGTGAGTGCAAAAATAAGTGTAAAAAAGTGTTTTTACATTTTGGAAAGTATAAAAGGTTCGGCACCAAAGAATATTCCACTCTCACTTATTTTATGTACATTTGATAAACAAATAGAAAATTTTTATGCGAAAAGCTTAGACTTGGTGAAAAAGTACTTTTGGGTAAAAAAAATATTATTTTTTCACGAAAAACAAAATTATGTTAAAAAAAATTTAATGAACCCAAAATTTTTGGTGAAAAAAAATTTTGATGAAAAAAAGTTTTTGATGAATTTTTTTGATGAAAAGAAAATTTTTTGATGTAAAAAAAAATTGATGAAAAAAAAAAATTTTGGTGAGAAAAAATTGATAACCCGAGTAAAAAAGTTCCTATATATTTGTATATAATTTTATAAACATCATATATGATTAAATAGAATTATATAGAATTTGATGCGAAAAATGAGTCGATAAAACTATATAAAATTTGATCAATGTTTCATATATTTTGATAAATTTTTTATATAATTTTATGCGAAATTTGGACCCCTATTTTTATATAACAAAAGCAAATTTATATAATCAGATATAATTATATTCAACTATATCAAATTATATAAAACAATATATAATTTTATAAAGTTATATAAAATTATATCAAGTTTTATATAAATCATAAAATTTTGTTTTAATTATATATAATTATATATAATTTTATGTAACTTTATATAGTTTTATACAGTTTTATACAATTTTATATATTTTTATATAATTATATCTAATTATATAATTTTGTTATTATTATATAAAAATAGGGGTCCAAATTTCGCATAAAATTATATAAAAAATTTATCAAAATATATGAAACATTGATCAAATTTTATATAGTTTTATCGACTCATTTTTCGCATCAAATTCTATATAATTCTATTTAATCATATATGATGTTTATAAAATTATATACAACTATATAGGAACTTTTTTACTCGGGAATAAAAAATTTGATGAAAAAAAATTGATTAAAAAAAAAATAATGTCCCGAGTAAAAATAAACATAAATTACAATATATTACTTGATACAAACATAATAAATCATCAGGGCAAGGGGGTTCATGTAAATACATGTTTGTTGTCGTTAACCTGAGCACAACTTAAAGTATTTATCTTTGCGAATCATCGAATTTGCTTAAAAATGGCATTGGTTTGTTAGTGCATATTTTTGCATATATTGATGAAAATGCATGTTTTTGCATATTTTGCTTAAATTACATATTTTCTTGCATATTTTTTAATATTTATCAAAAAAAAATTTTTTTTATTATTTTTTGAAATTAGCTATTTTTCATGAAAAATGTGCAAATCGGTTCATTTTTTTTTTTTTTTTATTTTTTTTTTTTATTTATTCTTTCTATCAATTTACAACTGATTTTTTATAAATTCAACCTAACCGAGAACTGGTAACAATGACCGTCGCCTCGTTGTAGCGAAAAAACCAAGGGTTCTGGTGGGAATCGAACCCACGACCCCCACGTTCAAAGGCTAGCACGCTACACACTAGCCTACGGGGCCCCCGGTTTATGCATTTTGATAAGAAAGAAGTAAAAAAAAATATTTTTTTTTCAAAAAATTAAGGCAAAAATTGCGCCATATAGTGGGAAAAATATAAATACAATTTTTATGGAGTAATTTCGGCCAAGGGCTGCATCTAAAAGACAGAAAGGAGTGTTCCTATTTTTTTATTAAACTGCACTAACAATGAGATAAAAAAATGTATAACTGAATTTTTATTTAGTTCGGTTTGAGTCCGTATTAATTATTTCTGAGAAATAATAATTGTTGTACAATGAGAAAATCTGAAAAAAAATCAAGTGACAACACAATTTATGTAATTTTTTTTCCCCCCGTAAAAGGGTCCTAATTGCCAATTGTTTTCAAATTAGAAAAAATCCGAATTCGGGACGCAATAATATACATATTTGTTAATGTTTACACTATGGTGGTACAAATTTAGCTTCTTTTGAATTTCGAAATCGTTGGGGTCGGGAAAGTTGCCTTTTCGGGTCGATATTAACACAAATATATTGGACCTGTAGGTCCATGGGTTTTGAACAATGTGAAAAAAATTAACTTTTTTGTTGCTAAAAATATTAGTTTATATCGGACATTACTAAAAAAGTGTTTTTATGGGAAATTTTTTTTTTGTCAGTAAATTTTTTTTTTATTTTTTGTTTCTTGCTTTACAAAAAAATATTTTAATTAGTTTTTGCTAAAAGTATAACGTAACATTCTCTCAGTGTGGAGAAAAGTATATTTTTAAATATCGTATTATGTTGTTGATTTGGTTCGGCTTAAGGTCATACGTTAGAGAAAAATATTGTTAAATAAAAAACACTGCTTTTAATTTTTCAATTTTTCACTCAAATTTTTGTTTATTTTCCGATATTTCGGCCAAACATCGTGGACCATCCTCAGGGATCTGGCAAGATACGATAAAAAATAAAAATATATTGTATATTTATAGATTATAAATACAAATAAAAAATCACTAAAATATATTTTAAAAAATATAATTACTTTAAAAACTTAAAAAAATTAAAGTTTTTTCTGTGAGTTGAAAAGCTTTTAGCTGGTGTGTAAGTTTTTGTCAACTAGTTTCTGTTTAGTTTTTTTGTATTTATGTACTGTGTGTTTATAAAGCTGAGTACATTTTTCCGTATCTATCCAGCAAAAAATAAAGGAAGTAGTCCAAATCAAACCACTTCTGAAGTACTCCAAAAAAAGCAGTTAACGCCTGATTTATTATTCAAATGGAGATACTTTTAAACAACTTCCAAAAATTGATATATAATGTCATAAATTATGGCTTGCACCACTTCCAAATACAGACATTAGTATGCACTTTCTCACTAAAGAAATCTCCACTAAAAAACTTCATTAAAAAATTTGGAAATTATCAATAATTATTTAATAAATATTGGTTATTTTACAAATGCTTTATATATAAAAATTACATGAAATAATTCAATTAAGGAATGTATTTATAAATTATATTAAGCCTCTTACGTATAGTAAGGAAATATCATGAAAATCAGAATAGTACACCGAACCAAATCGAGTAGGTAAAATCAACAAAAAAATTTTGTAGATCTTTAACGAAATTTTGTCAATTTTTTTTTTTAAGATTCAACAAATTTTATTCAAATCAACGAAATTTCGTCAAGTTTACATCCTCTAAAGAAGTAAAATTGACTAAATTTCATCAAATTGACTAAATTTCGTCAAAATGACTAAAATAATTAGTTTGGACGCCATTACTTTTTGCATTGTGCAGTGTCATGAAAAAAATTATGTTTTGCTAAAATTTATTTATTTTTCATTAAATTTTATGCAATTGCTAAAGCTACTAAGTTTTTGCCATGTTTTTTTGGCATTATAAAAGTGTCTTCAAATTCTACAACACTTCATGTGAAAACGAAATTTTATGTAAGTAATGATATATGTATATAATAATTAAATTTATAAACTAATTTTCATTTTTATTAATGTTTTTAGGTATTCTATACATTACATTTACAAAGGTTTAGGCAAAGGTAAATAAGTTAGCGTCCGAAATTTAAATTAACCCATTGGAAATATGACACACGGCAGCAGTTTCTTCGTCTTTAATAAATTCATTCCCTTTTTGTAAGTTTATATACAAATTATTTTTTGTACCTATTATTATAATTTTTTTAGTTCTTAACATACTCTTTTTAATAAAAAATTAATATAATTTTAAAAATAATATTTATGGATATTTTATTTTTTGAAAGGGTAGACAAATTTAGTAAAATTGATAAAATATCGTAGAATCAACGAAAACCATTTTGTTAAATTGATGATATTTATTCAAATTGAATAAACTATTTTATTCAAATTGACGAAAATAATTCTGTTAATTTGACGAAATTTCGTCAAATTTATCTCAAACATAAATTAACGAAAATTTATTCAAATCAACACCCCTGTTTTGTTAGCTGTATAATGATTGTTCTTTCGTCAAACTAACATGCTTTTTCGTAAATATTACTGCCGTATTTGGTTCGGTGTAGGTTTGATTTTTGTTTTCTGTAGCTTTTTCCTACAGCTTTTTTTTGGTAATATCCAAGTTTATGACTATTATAAACTCGGTTTTAGCAATAGCACTGTTTTCGCATAACCGTATATACGCTTACCTATACAAATTTTAAACTATCCACGCTTATTTTTAACTTGTATAATTATTGGCATTAAATTTAAGTTTCGATAAAAAGTGAAGCCAAGTTCGCATTTGAAAATAAAATGTTTTTTTCCGTGTTTGCTTAAATAAACTTTGACATTCAACAAAAGTGGTGCCAAAAAAATTTTAAATTTTAATGTTAAAATATAAACGGTTACGCGAAAACAGGGCTAATGTTTCTTGCTATCAAAATATATGGTTAAACGAATCATAAAACAATGTTTCAACTAAACCGTGTTTTACCATAGCAATGCGAATGTGCTATAATCCCGTATTCTCATACACGTCTTTTAATTTTAAATTAAACGATTCGTTTAGTATTTATTCCATTACAACGAAATGACACTATATGGTAATAGAATGATGAGCTTAAACGAGTCGTTTAATTTAAAACGAGTCGTTTGGGATTCCTCCTTTTTTCTTTTCCTTCCTTTTTCTTTCTTTTTTTTTTTTTTTTTTCTTTTTGAAATTTGGTCTGGGGGGGGGGGGGGGGGGGGGGGGTAATTTCCCCTTCCCCCCCCCCCCTTGTACTCGCGCTTGTTATTTTATTTTTACTACATTTTTATTGTTTTGACTACAAATGTTAGTAGTTTTTACTACATAAGTCAGTTGTTTTTTGTCAGTTAAAATAACTAACATTGTTAGTTGATTTAACTGAAAAAGTAGTTTAACTGACATTTTCAGTTGATTTTACTAACATAATTTTTTGAGTGTAGTGTTTAATCACTTCTTAAATATACAATATTATGCATTCGCAATGAAGTGGTTAATAAGTATACTCAAAAGTTCAAAGTTTTAGAATAAGTAGTATGAAGACCACTTCATATGTACTGAAAAACGAGTTGAAACAACTACTTACTTGCTGCGACAACTATATGAAAATGTAATGAGATATTCAGTAGATATTCACTACTCCAGAAGCAGTAGAAGTCCTTTTTATCATTGTTCTAAGTAATGTTTTTTTTGCTGGGATAATTGAGACGCACATTTGGGGAGAGATTAATTATATGGAGCATCTCTAAATTAAATCTCTTGTTTTAGTTATTCTCTTCTTGTAGAATTTTCGTATCCTCAAAATTGGGTTTATGTCCACTAGTTGCACAGTGTGCTGCAAGTGCCGTTTTTTGCTCAATTGGTTTATTGACTGCTTTTATATCCGATTTGTGCGATGAAAGCCTGGTCTTCAATTTGATTTTAGTGGTGCCAACATATTCCTTGTTGCATGGATTGGATCCGTTCCCGTTACAACTAATTTTATATATAAGATTTGATTTGTCTTCTTTGTCGATTTTTGATTTTGTTTTGCTAAATAATTGTTCGACCGAATTATTAGTTTTAAACGCCAATATGTACTTTTCTCTATCATATAAGTCTGAATCCCTAAATCTTTCAGACAAGCCGGGTATATAATTAGTAGATTTGTAAATTTTTCCAGGTTCTAACTCTTTGGCTGCTTTATTTTTGCTTAATTTGACATGTTTGATTAGATCATTAACAGTTTTTCTCGGAAATTCGTTTTTCATTAATATATGTGTAATTTTTTGTAAATTTTTCTTGTGAAAATCCGTGTCACTTATTTCCAATACTCTTCTAATAAAGTTTGTGGCTGTATTAATAATTACCCTTCTTGGGTGTTTAGAATAGAAGTTTATTAACCTGCCAGATGAAGATTCCTTTTGGTACCAATTTAACTTTAACTTTTCGCCCTTTTTAATGATAACCGAATCTAAATATGGAAGTTCATTATTTGCTTCCAATTCTTTAGTAAATTGTATTCTTGTATTATAAGAATAAAGGGACTTTAAGACATCTGTAACTGCATCCACTTTTAC
>CAWUER010000322.1:209297-259877 GCA_963921195.1 Pegoplata infirma
AATTTTTGAGAAAGCATTCGACACCCTGAGCCACGATGCGATATGGAGTGCTCTCGCGTGTAAAGGTGTTCCACCGAAGATTATCATGCTTACTCAAGCTCTGTATAAGGATGTTAGATGTCGTGTTGTCCATGACAACGCACTAAGCAAAAGTTTTAACGTTGTAACCGGAGTGCGCCAGGGATGTATACTATCCCCTCTCTCTTTAACATCGTCATAGACGTCATAGTGCGCAATGCTACTCAGGACAGCAGAGGTAAACGATGGGGACTCACTCAACAACTCGAGAGTCTGGAGTACGCAGATAATATTTGTCTTCTGTCTCACAGCTATCGGCATATGTCAGCTAAACTTAAGTCCGTCGAAAACCGAAGCTGCAAAAGCTGGTCTAAAAATAAATATTAAAAAAGAGTAAGGTAATGCGCTGCAACACCTTTAATAACAGCAGATTTAAAATACAGGATGTTGAACTAGAGGAAGTAAGGTCGTTTTGCTATCTTGGTAGCATTTTAACTCATACTGGCGGCTGCAGCAATGGCGTCGCCTATAGAATGTCAAAGGCCAATCAGGCATTCGGTATGCTCCGCCCTGTATGGAAATCTACTGTTATTTCAAAGCACACTAAGATCAGCATATTCAATTGGTGCGTCAAATCGGTGCTCCTTTACGGTTGTGAGTCATGGAACACAACAACTCGTGAAATAAATGCCTTACAGGTGTTTGTTAACCGCTGTCTACGAAGGATCCTTAAGATATTCTGGCCAAGCACCATATCAAACATTCAACTATGGTCACAAACAAATCAAAGTCCAATCAACATCGAGATCCTTAAGCGAAAATGGCGCTGGATTGGTCACACGCTCCGTAGACCACAAGGCGACCCTACTAAAACTGCTATTGACTGGAATCCCCATGGAAATACACAAAGAGTTGGACGCCCGTCGCACTCCTGGAGCCGTCAACTCGAAGCTGAAGTAATCCTAAGTGGTCTAAGCTGGAGGGAAATCAAACACCTAGCATCAAACAGAACCGAAAGAGTTCGTTGTGGCCCTTTGTTCCTTATAGGAACCACAGGACATAATATATATATATAATATCTCGGTAAGTAGTGCCCACACGAAAAAAAGTCAAAGAATATTATTGTTGCTCTTTACTTGTAGAACTTGACCACAAAATAGCCGAAAGCCCTGAGATCAAAATTTTTTGAGATATTTGATTTTCCATTTTTTTAGGAGCCCAAAGCCCGCTACTTTAAGAGCTTAACCCGAATTCTCAAAATTTTTGTTCTACGACCGGGACAAAAAGCAGTGAGTAGATCGGCAATTATGTCTAGAAAATCGTTGTTCCATATGCAGTCATTTGAAACGACCACAAAAACGTGGCGTGCTAAAGACCGGATAAGACCGTCCAAATTTCATGTAAATACATGGAAAACACATGAATTCATGAGTTTAACAGCCGATTTCTCAAAATTTTTGTTCTACGACCGGGACAAAAAACTGTGGGTAGATCGGCAATTGTGTCCTTCGTATCCTTTATCCATGTGGATTCACTTGAAGCAATCACAAAATAGTGCCGTTTTTTGTCCCGGTCGTAGAACAAAAATTTTATGAAATCAGCTGTTAAACTCGTAAAGTTTTGGTTTTTCCATGTATTTACATGAAATCGGGACGGTCTTTTCCAGTCCTTAGGACGGCACTTTTTTGTGGTAGCTTCAAATGACTCCATATGGAAGAAGGATACTCTAGACATAATTGGCGACCTACAGACAGCTTTTTGTCCCGGTTGTAAAAAAAAAATTGAGAAATCGGCTGTTAAACTGGTAAAGTCCTGGTTTTCCATGTATTTACATGAAATTGTGACGGTCTTTAGGACGCCACTTTTTTGTGGTTGCTTCAAACAGGCGCGGATCCAGGGAGGGGGGAGAATGGGATTTCTCCCCCCCCAAAACGATTTCAAAAAAGAAAAAAGAAAGGAAAGAAAAGGAAAAAAAGAAAAAAAAAAAGAAAAGGAAAGGAAAAAAAGAAAAAAAAAAGAAAAAAAAGAAAGGGAAAGGAAAAATGAAAGGGAAAGGAACAAAGAAAAGGACCAGGATGTAAAAAATCCTCAGGAGACGTATATGATTTACGTCAGCACACATACACTCAAAATATTTTGTTCGCAAAAACTGTTGACAAAATTTTCTAAAATAAATAACATTAAACATTAAAAAATTAAGGTTTTTTCATTCTTTTTTACAAACAAATTCGAAAAAAATTACCTACGAAAACATTAAAAAATAATGATAGTTCTGTTATTTTTACCAACAAATTCCAAAAAAATAACCTACGAAAACATTAAAAATTAATGATTTCGTAGGTTATTTTTACAATTTTCTATTGAAATATTTCTTTTAAAAATTTTTAATAAAATTTTGCGGAATCGATCTCGCAATCAACTACATTCTGGCCAGACACTCTACCCATCGTGCCAAAGTCACTTGATACAAATATGTTTTTATATTTCTATAAATAATTTTTTTAATTTTTTTTTTTTTCAACAAAAAAATAACCTACTTGTGTAGGTAAAAACTAATAATAATAAATATAATACTTACACAAATCATTAAAAATTTAAAGAGTAACCAGTAGTTTTTACTTACAGAACAAAAATAAATGAAATTAAATGTTAATGAAAGTCTTTATTTTTTAGTGTGTTGTTTTTGAAACAAAGGACAGAAGTAGTCAATAATAAAAACTGAACACCAAACAAATGTTTATCTTTTAAAAACTACTAAACGCAAAGCTTTTTAAATAAACTACAAACAGTTAATGACATAATTTTTTGAGTGCAGCCTCTATCCTAAGAAAAAGTATTATCTCAAATATTTGTTGTAGAAAAATGTCTCAGAATTCTAGACTATATATATAAAAAAATGTTTGATACTTACTTGACACTGAATGAAAGAATATTTTGATTAAGAAATTACCTCAAATATTAGGAAAAATGTCTAATAACTTTTCTATAGAAAAAAATCCCTCAGCAGCTGAGAATTTTTCCTTAAGGAAAATGTTTCACAATCTGCCAAAAAAAAATTTTGTAAAAAAAAATCACAGAATCGGACAACATTTCTACAAAAAAACCCTCTCCGAATTTGAGTTTTTCTATAGAGAAATATGTATATTTCCGAAACATAAACATCTTGAACATGAGAATTTCTCTGTTTGAAAAATCTTTTAAAATCTGCGAATTTTAATATGTAAATTTTGCCTTGTCCAATAATAGTTTTTCTATATGAAAAATGTTTTAGAATCTGAGAAGTTGCTTTAGAAAACATTAGGTGGCATAAAAACGAAAAATTTTTCTATTGAAAAATGCTACACAATTTAAGAGATTGTTTCTAGAAAAGTGTATAAAATCTTTTTTAAAAAATGTTTTAGCAACTGATACTTTTGTAGTATCTGACAATTTTCTCTTACGAAATATGTTACAGGATCTGAGAATTTTTGTATAGGAAAAATTTCTTAGAATCTGAGAATTACTTTAAAACGAGAATTATTTCAGAGAAAATTTTATCAGAATTTGAAAAAAAAAATATAGGAGAATCTCAAAGAATCTCATATCTTAATATATAAAAACGTTTGTGCCGGGTACGTGTTACAAAAACTCAAGAACCGCTAGACCGATTAACACCAAACTTGGACAATATATAAGTTTAGTCAGGAGCCAGGTTTCTCTTAAGTTTAATAACGATAGGTGGCGCTGTTGTCGTAATATTTCAATTTTTTTTATTTATGATACGATTTAGCTCAAATTCACAAAATATATTTATTAAACAAAAATAAGTATCCTGATAAAATTTGGACCCGATAGGTGGCGCTGGGGAGAAATTATTTACAAAATTATTTTGTTTTTGTATATATGGTACAATTTTGCTTAACTTACAAAATATATTTCTAAAACAGAAATACAAGTTATTAAAAATTTCTTAATTTTAGTCTAATTTCCCGGAATTTAAGATGGTATGTATTTTTCTTCATCATATTATTGTGAATGTATAAATGAAGACATTGGAGACATTTTACTCAAACTCAAAATGTATTTTTCCTCATGACAATTTCTTTTATGGGCATTCAAAAATAAAAAATTGTCAATATATTAAAAATTTTTTTAAAACAATTTGTAAAACAATTTAAGTTTCAATAAAAAATAATAATAATTAAAAATTCCTGAAAATCCAATTTGTTTTAAAATAATGCCGAGCCGATCTAGAGGAGGAAACATTGGCAGGCACACTCGACGCGCCCGAACCGAAAGAGATCAACGAGCAAATTCTACACTAGGGGTGGGATAGTGCACGAGTTTTCGATTTCGACACGCTAGAACCGCTTATTTTGTGAGGTTCGTAAAAAAAATGCATGGGCCAAAAAATGGGGCAGATCGGATAGGATCTAGGGGTCGCTCATCGGGGTCAAAGTTGGGCGTAGAGGGGAAAAAATCCACAAAAAGCCCCAAAACTCCCCTGGTTTTGCTCCTAGAGGGGTCAAATGTGAGACCGGCCCCCATTATTTTTTCCCCCTGAACACTTTTGCCAAACATATCTAAGCCCTATCTCCAATCCCTAAAGGGGGTCCCATACAAAGGTTCAATTTTAAAAAAGTCTTGCTCCTACCGCTCTAGCTGTCCTAGAAGTCACCCTAGAGGAACCAAATGTATGACCGACCCCCAATATTTTTTCAACCCCAACATTTTCTTAGAACATACCTACTCCCTATCTTCAATCCTTAGGGTGGTCCCCATGCATTTTTTTTTAATTTTTTCTTAAATTGTCATATTAAATCAGCTCCTACCGGTCCAATGGTGCCTCCTAGAGGGGTAATTATCAAGACCAACCCCCATTAATTTTTAGCCCCAACACTTCTTCTGAACATTCCAATTCCATATCTCCAATTCCTAAGGGGTCTCCCACACAAAACGACATTTTTGTAAATCTTGCTCCCACCGCTCTAACTATCGCAGGGGTGACCCTAGAGAAGTTAAATGTGTGACCGACCCCCAATATTTTTTCAGCCCCAACATTTTCCCCAAACAAACCTACCCTCTATTTTTAAGTCTTAAGGGTGTCCCCACACAATTTTTTTTTTTTTAATTTTTTTATAAAATTTGCGCCTACTGCTCCCACTGTGCCTTTTAGGTACGGGAAATGCAGACTGACCCCAACTAATTTTTGCCCCCTACATTTTTTCTGAACATACCTACGCCGTATTTACACTTTGTAGGGGTGCTCCCCTGGGGAAACTAAGTGTTTGAAACCAAATTCGGCAAAACGTCTGGACCTGGAGTGCTAATGTTTGCGCGTTTTAAAGAGCAGTGGGAAAATATAAAAGACAAACCGTACAGTCTTGGTGGAAGGAAGTGGCAGGCAACATACCAGCTCAAGTCCAAACTGACATCAAGTTGTTTTGTTGGGCGCAAATAAAAGAAAAGCAACCCAGAGACGACTACAAGGAGTTTCTTGAAATTGTTTTATTATACCTTGGCGAAAATATTCCTAATAAGCATTTTAGGCTACCAGGACCCATCAGTCATGCTCGATGGATGGCAAAAGGCATATATTGCCTAAAAATGTTTTTGTTCCGAAAATATATCGGTTTGGCCAAAAAAGAATTGAATGCACTTCTTGATGTGACCGTTTTCATCATAACAATTTACGTAAAAGCTTGGTTTAGCGCTACCAAAGCAATAGAAGCTCCAAATAATGATTTAAATTTTTTTTAAAGCGATTGCCAATTATGCTTCAATTGATAAGATTCTGTCGCAACGATTGGTCAAGAGATTCTGTGGACATCTCTGGTATCTCAGTGGCGAAGATGTTGCTCTCGCACTATTTGATCCGAATATCTCTTGTGAAATAAAACGAAAAATGTCGAATGCAATTCGTATATTTGAAGAAGAGAAAGAGGAATTGGAGGAAGAGTTATCTGACGATGAGATGGACTAATCGTCTAACGAAGACAGCGAGGAAGAAGAAGACGATGTTATCGGGGAAGAAGATGCCTCAGAGGATAGCGGCGACAGTGGCAACAAGGATTGTAATCCTCCAGTACATGTTGTTGGATTCGAAGGTGTGAAAAGAATTAACATGGCATCGAAACAAGTGAATCAAGAACTCATGAAAACTGATTTAAGCCACTACGTCACACCTGAGACTCCAACTTTTTTTGCACGCTTCGGAATAACAACCATTTTATTGCTTCCGATCCAAATACTTGGGAAAATCGTCAGGACTACCAGCGAGCGCTGCAAATATTACGTAAATTACATGTTGTCAACGACGCTGCCGAAAGAGGCGTAAAATTAATAGAAGACTATAACAACGTGTTGTGCCGTAACGAGGAGGAAAAAATAGTTTTGCTTCAGGTCGTGGCCGAAAATCGGAAACAATATCCATCACACGATAAAAATAAATTAATTTGATTTATAGTTATATTATTTATAATTTTTTATTATTTTCAAGTTAAAAAAAATATTTTTTTACGCTTAACAAAAGTTACTATTAAATTACAAATTAAAGACCTCGGATTTCTCGATAAAATAAATAAAAAAATTGTGGGGTAACACCTTGAAGATAGAGGATAGGTATGTTTGAAGAAAATGTTTTGGCTAAAAAAATATATGGGCAGGTCATGCATTTGACTTCTCTACATACATTACTAATTTAGTTTTCCCCAGGGGAGCACCCCTACAAAGTGGAAATACGGCGTAGGTATGTTCAGAAAAAATGTAGGGGGCAAAAATTAATGGGGGTCAGTCTGCATTTCCCGTCCCTAAAAGGCACAGTGGGAGCGGTAGGCGCAAATTTTATAAAAAAATTAAAAAAAAAAATTGTGTGGGGACACCCTTAAGGCTTAAAAATAGAGGGTAGGTTTGTTTGGGGAAAATGTTGGGGCTGAAAAAATATTGGGGGTCGGTCACACATTTAACTTCTCTAGGGTCACCCCTGCGATAGTTAGAGCGGTGGGAGCAAGAGTTACAAAAATGTCGTTTTGTGTGGGAGACCCCTTAGGAATTGGAGATATGGAATTGGTATGTTCAGAAGAAGTGTTGGGGGCTAAAAATTAATGGGGGTTGGTCTTGATAATGACCCTTCTAGGAGGCACCATTGGACCGGTAGGAGCTGATTTAATATGACAATTTAAGAAAAAATAAAAAAAAATACATGGGGACCACCCTTAGGATTGAAGATAGGGGGTAGGTATGTTCTAAGAAAATGTTGGGGTTGAAAAAATATTGGGGGTCAGTCATACATTTGATTCCTCTAGGGTGACTTCTAGGACAGCTAGAGCGGTAGGAGCAAGATTTTTTAAAAATTGAACCTTTGTATGGGACCCCCCTTAGGGATTGGAGATAGGGCTTAGGTATGTTTGGCAAAAGTGTTCAGGGTGAAAAAATAATGGGGGCCGGTCTCACATTTGACCCCTCTAGGAGCAAAACCAGGGGAGTTTTGGGGCTTTTTGTGGATTTTTTCCCCTCTACGCCCAACTTTGACCCCGATGAGCGACCCCTAGATCCTATCCGACCTCCCCCATTTTTTGGATCATACACTTTTTTTACCAACCTCACAAAATGAGCGGTTCTAGCGCTTCCAAATATTGCTGCTTAAAATCTCACACAACACTATCCCACCCTTATTCTACACATGATCAACATTTCCAACGGAATATCGAGCTTTCAAACCGAGTACGTGTAATTCGTGTTGCTCAAACACCTGAAGAACGATCTCAACATCTTGAGACCCGAAGAGTTATTGATAGACAACGCAATACTGATAATAATAGATTAGCAAATCGCGAAAGAATGCGTATAACCCGAGCTGCTTCGATCACCTCATTTAACCGTCTGGCTTTCGCTTACGAACCACACATAAATTACAGTGCTCATGAGAAAATCGCTATTGGTGAAATGTCCAATGAATGTAATCACTGTCACGCACTCAAATTTAAATATGAATCACCCGGAATGTGCTGTTGTTCCGGAAAAGTTGTGTTGCCACCATTAAACTCACCGCCGGAACCACTGAAAACATTGTTATTGGGTGAAAGTGCGGATTCCAAAATTTTTCTAAAAAAGACCAGAAAATTTAATTCATGCTTCCAAATGACTTCTTTTGGGGCAAAAATTATTACAAACACTGATGCTCAAGGTCGCAATTTTGATTCAACTTTTAAAATACAAGGACAAGTACACCATAAGATTGGTGGTTTATATCCATTACCAAATGACCATCCCAAATTTTTGCAAATTTATTTTTTGGGTGATGAAGAAGAACAAGTGAGTTTAAGATGCCACTACAATTATATTGAACGAATCCAAGAACGGTCTATCGTAGCGTCCTTGGAAACATTTCTGGCCGAAAAAAATTCACTTATTAGATTATTTAAACATGCATCTGAAAGAATGATTACTGATAATTACATGATTGTAATCAAACCGGATAAACTTCCTCTAGGAGAACACACACGCAGATTCAATGCTCCAACGGTCAATGAAGTTGCAGTAGTTATGGTAGGAGATACTTTTGAACAACGAGAAATTACAGTTATGCGTAGAAGCAACACTATTCAAGTCATACATGATTCACATCGGTCATATGATGCTTTACAATATCCATTAATTTTTTGGGAAGGAGATGATGGATACCACATTAATATCAAACAAACTAATCCACAAACAGGTTAACATTTCATTTTTTAAGCCAAATTAGAAACAAATTAATTATTTCACTATTTTTTAAGGTGAAGAATTGCAAAAGAAAGTGAGTGCCATGAATTTTTATGCATACCGTATTATGATTCTTACAAATCAAACAAACCACATTCTACAATATCGCTATTTATATCATCAGTATATTGTAGATATGTACGCGAAGATAGAAAGCGAGCGGTTACGATTCATCCGCTTCAATCAAGCAAAACTGAGAGCCGAAGAGTATATACACTTGCGAGACGCGATTAATAACAATACCGACGGCAATTTTAATCCAAATGAAGTAGGAAGCATCTGCATTTTACCCTCATCGTACACAGGAAGTCCACGTCATATGCAAGAGTATATTCAGGATGCAATGACATACGTACGCGTACATGGCAGGCCAGATTTATTCATAACATTTACCTGTAACCCACAGTGGGATGAAATAAAGAAATTGTTATTACCAGGTCAATGTTCATCTGATCGCCATGACATAACCGCTCGAGTATTCAAACAAAAGTTGAAATCATTGATTAATTTTATCGTGAAACATCATATATTTGGAGAAACACAATGTTGGATGTATTCTATAGAATGGCAGAAACGTGGTCTTCCTCACGCACATATTCTAATTTGGTGCGTTGAAAAAATAAGACCAGAGGACATTGACAAAATAATTTCAGCTGAAATACCGGATGTAAATATTGATTCCGAATTGTTTAACATTGTGAAAACGAATATGATTCATGGACCATGCGGAACAATAAATCCACATTCACCTTGCATGGATAATGGAACTTGCATTATCCATGGATAATGGAACTTGCATTATCCAGCGCTTTCCAAAAGATTTTATTAGGGATTCAGTAACTGGAAATGATGGCTATCCTTTATATCGTAGACGTTCAACAGACCAAGGCGGACATTCTTTTCGATTAAACTCAACAAATCACGCACATCAAATTGAAATCGACAATAGATGGGTTGTTCCATATTGTCCATTATTGTCGAAAACATACAAAGCACATATAAATGTGGAATTTTGCAGTTCTGTTAAATCCATTAAATATATATGCAAATACGTTCACAAAGGAAGCGATATGGCGGTGTTTTCAATTGAAGGTGAGAATGCTAACGATGAAATCTCGCGTTACCAGATGGGTAGATATATTAGTAGTAATGAGGCAGTATGGCGTATTCTATCGTTCCCAATACATGAAAGGGATCCTACCGTAATTCATTTAGCTATACATTTGGAAAATGGCCAAAGAGTGTATTTCACAGAAGCAAATGCAATTGAAAGAGCGGAACAACCTCCTAAAACCACATTAACTGAGTTTTTTACATTGTGCGCGCAAAATACGCAGAGTGGACATTTCGCAAAAACTCTACTCTATTCAGATATTCCACAATTTTTTACATGGAACGTATCTAGAAAAACATGGCAAGCTCGCAAACAAGGAACACAAGTTGAGGGATATCCTGGCATGTTTTCCACTAAAGCATTAGGTAGACTCTACACAGTGCATCCAAGACAAAAAGAATGTTTTTATTTACGATTACTTCTTATTAATGTACGAGGCCCGACATCGTTTGACTATCTAAGGACTGTTAATGGAGAATTGCATACGACCTACCAAAACGCATGTCGAGCATTACATTTATTAGAGGACGATGGGCATTGGGAATTAACTATGGCAGATGCAGCTCTCACATCAAATGGACATCAGGTACGAAGTTTATTTGCAATTCTACTTACTACATGCTATCCTACAAATCCAAAACAACTATGGGAAAAATATAAAAACTCCATGAGTGAAGATATTTTATATGGTTTACGAACAATACGACACGATCTTACTTTAGACTTCACACCTGATATCTACAGGCATTAACAAAATTGGAAGATCTCTGTATGATGATTTCGAATGAGTCACTATTGCAGTTGGGAATGCCATCTCCCAACAGAAATACAACCGATGTATTCAATAGAGACCTACGTCGAGAACAATCATACAATATGGATACCTTAAATGAGTTTGTCCAAACCAATGAACCGAAAATGATTCCAGAACAAAAATTAGTTTTTGATACCGTTATGCTTGCAGTTGCTGCCCAAGAAGGAGGTTTCTTTATCTTGGATGCTCCAGGAGGGACGGGCAAAACGTTTTTAATTTCACTAATATTGGCCAAAATACGTTCTCAAGGAAATGTTGCACTTGCTATCGCATCATCAGGCATACACACAGAAAACAAATTTGCCAATTTCCAACTGAAAGTCAGTTGATGTAACTAAAATTAGGTTAATGCACTGACATATAGGTTGTCGCAATTGAATATCGGTAGTCACAACTGAATAATGTTGATATAACTGACTTTTAGTTGAAACAATCATAAAATATGTTAGTCACAGCATATTTAAGTAGTAACAACCAAATTTGGAGTTGCTTCAACTGAAAAATTCAGTTGGCAATTTATTTTTCTGTGTGTAGCTGCGACTCTACTTGATGGCGGTAGAACGGCACATTCAGCCCTAAAGCTACCGTTAAACATTCAAAGTAATGAAAATGCTGTTTGTAACATTAAACCTCATTCGGGAATGGCAAAAGTACTAAAAAACTGTCAAATAATTATTTGGGATGAATGCACCATGGCGCATAAGTATTCTTTAGAAGCTCTAAATCGTACACTAAAGGATATTAAAGGAAATGACAGACTATTCGGTGGTGCTATGATTTTGTTGTCAGGCGACTTTAGACAAACATTACCGGTTATTCCACGATCCACATATGCTGACGAAATTAATACATGTTTCAAATCTTCGTTTTTATGGCACAGCGTGCATAAATTAAAATTGACAACAAATATGAGAGTCCAAATTATGAACCACCCTTCAGCAGCGCAGTTTTCTGCTCAATTATTAGAAATTGGCAACGGAACAATGAATGTAAGTCCAATAAGTCAAACACTGAAACTTCCAGATAATTTCGGAATCCACGTAACATCAAGAGACAATTTAATTGCCAATATTTTCCCAAATTTACGTAACAATTACAACAACCATGACTGGCTAAGCGAAAGAGCAATATTGGCCGCCAAAAATGTAGATGTGGATGCAATCATCATACAAATCCAGGACATGCTTCCTACTGAAACATTTTCCTTTAAATCCGTCGATACAGTAATAGAAGAAAACGAAAGCGTCAATTATCCAACAGAGTTTTTGAATTCACTGGACCTACCTGGACTACCGCCACATACATTGCGTTTAAAAATTGGTTCGCCAATTATTCTATTAAGAAATCTCAACGCTCCTCGCTTATGCAACGGTACCAGATTGGTAATCAAACAAATTATGCGCAACGTAATCAAGGCAACTATTATAAGCGGCAAATTTAAAGGGGAAAACGTTCTTCTCCCACGTATTCCTATGATTCCGACAGATGCCCCAATACAATTTAAGCGATTGCAATTTCCAATTCGTTTAGCTTTTGCCATCACTATCAACAAGTCGCAAGGCCAAACGATGAGAATCTGCGGTTTGGACTTAGGAAATCCATGTTTTTCCCATGGCCAATTGTATGTTGCCTGCTCACGAGTTGGTCAGCCACAGAATTTATTTATTTACACACCAACACCAAGGGAAACCAAAAACATCGTCCATACATTGGCATTACAATAATTAACAAAATATTTTAATTTCAAAAAACTTAAATTTAATCAACAAATAATGTCTTTCAATACTTTTTAATATCTATCTTTTTCAGTATTAATAATTTAATGTTTTAGATATTTCTTAAACACCCTTTTTAGGTCATGTCTTTTTTATTTAAATAAACGATATTTAAAATATAACAGAAAGTGTTTCACTTCATCTTGATTATGTTGCACTTCTACTTATCGTACTTAAGATTAATTTATAAAAACAAGAAATATTTGGAGACAAAATCAAAATATTTCAGGGCAAAACAACGTTTGCCGGGTCAGCTAGTTATTTCTATAAAATAAAGTTAAAAAATCTGAGGCATTTTCTATAAGAAAACTTCGATCTAAGAATTTTTATATCAGAGGGTTTAAAAATCTGAACATTTTTGTATCTTAAAAATGGGTTATTTTTCTAAATGAAAAATATTTAAGAATCTAAGAATTTTTCTGTACTAAGTATGTTTCAACATCTGAGAAATTTTGTGAAAGAAACATGCATAAAAATCTTATTAAAAAGTTTTTTTTCGGAATATTAAGCTTTTAGTATGAAAATAAATTTTTGAAAAATAAGCTTTTTTATGTAAAATTGTATGGGTCTATTCACAGTTGTGAGTGGATATGACTGTCATAAGCCAGTTTTTGTGACTGAAAAGTCATTATATCAATATTTTTCTATACAAACCTACATACAACAAATTTCAAAAATTTTATATTTTATTTGTCAATTTTAAATTCGTCTCGAGAGCAGGTCTTAAAATTTGCTAATAAAATTTAAAATTTTTTAATGATTTTTGGTGGTTTGTATAAAAAAATTATGATGTTATGACTGCTCAATCATAAAAATTGGTTTATGACTGACATAGTCAGTCATAACTGTGAATAGCCCCGTTTACATGACTATCAACGGCCTTATTTTTGAAGTAAATCGTAAAAAAAATTTTGAGCAAAAAAGCTTGGACCCACGCCTAATTTAAATACTACATCATTTCTAATTGAAAAATTCTTTTAAAAAAAACTTTATTTTTTGGTTTTCAAATTGTAACTCACACAACACCCCCCCCCCCCCTTCTTTCCAAACAAACATTAATTTTTTTTTTTTATAAAAAAAATCTCCCCCCCCAAATGAAATTCCTGGATCCGCTCCTGCTTCAAATGACTCCACATGGAACAAGGGTACTATAGGCATAATTGCCGATCTACCCACAGCTTTTTGTCCCGGTCGTAAAACAAAAATTTTGAGAAATCTAAAAACTTTTGATCTCAGGGCTTTCGGGTATTAGTGTTCAAGTTCTACAAGTAAAGAGCAACAAAAATGTGTTTTGACTTTTTATCGTGTGAGCACTACTTACCGAGATATTGGCTTTGAAAAAAAAAAAAAAAAAGGATTGTAACGAATTTCTGTAAAAAATTCACTTTCTTTACATAATATTTCAGTTTCGACTTTTGAGTTGTTCTTAAAAATGGTGGAAATGGAAAATTTTTGAGTTTCGGTCTGCCCGCGTAGACCGGTCCTGACGTTAGGCTCTACTCATAACTTCTTCCAAAATTGTCCAAAATCCAAAACTTTTTTTTTCTTCTTTAATTTTTTTGTATGTACTTCTAAAAAAAAACTTTCAAAATTTATAAAATAGTATGCGATTTTGAAGTTATAAAATTGAAGTCTTATTCTTAAAAAAAACAAGGTTCAAAGAGTATACAAATTTTTCGCCCAGTAAGATCGGGGGAGTACGATTATTACTTTTTTTAATTATTTTTTTTTAATTTTTAGCAGTTTTCCAATCTTTAAATACATAACGGTCAACACAAACCCGACCCCACCAATTTTTACCTCTGAAAATTGTTTTCAAGTAAAGTAACACTCTATCTCCAATTCCTAAGGGGGGGGGGGCTCCCATACAAAAGCACATTTTTTAAAATTTACTCTAACCGCTCTAACTGCCCTAAAAGTGCCCCCTAAAGTAGTCAAATATATGACGGATTTTTTTAATCCAAACATTTTCTCAGAGCACACCTACCCTCTATATTTAACCCTTAAGGCGGAAATGAAAATACGTGAAAATACAAAAATACAATTGTAATGTTGGAAACTGTTAAAATTTGTTATATAGAAACTATATATATGTAAGCACAGCAGTAATAGAACAATTAATAACTTTTTGTGAGTGTATGTCATATCAATGTGGTGGTGGTATCGTCTAAGGTGGAGGTCAGCCTAGAAATATAATGTTCAGATTAAAAAATATTAAAGTGATCCCTCACTTTTTAAATTGACTGTACATTTTAAAAATGTAACACACATGTTTGCGCTTTTAATAAATAATAAATATTTTATAATGTTAAATTTTTTTTGACGTTGTTGTTGTTATTTGTGTGTTGCTGCTGCAAATGTAGTTGCATGTTGTAACTAGATTGTAGTTTGTACTAAAGTGCAAACATGGTTATAACAACAATTTTTTAACAAAATTAACGTTTTACTATATGAATTAGAGATGATAAAGTGTCAGAAAGACTTTTAAGGGATATAAAATTTTAACAACACTTCTGTAAAGTGGTCATGAGTGCAAAATTACTTAAGTCATTGTTTAAATTAAAACAAAACCAAGTGGAAGTGACTTTGACCTTAAAAAGAAAAAACATATTATAAGAAAATTTCTGGCGCTTTTTTTGGGACACCTTGTTCTTTGCGATACATGTAAACTAAGGTGGACCTTATGTTGCTTTTTTTTATTTTAGAAGATCGGAGGCCAGTTTTGTGTGAGGTTATGGTAGAAAAAAATGGTGACAAAAATATTGAAGTTTGTGAGAAAAATCACAAAAATCTTAAAATTTATTTTCTACGACACTTTCTTAGAGCTTGAGACGAACTTCTATTCTTAATTTGATCCAAATCGGATAATTTTAAACCGTGACGCCCTTAAATCAAAATCTAAAAATTCTGAATTTTAATCGATGGCGCCACGGGTTTAAATTGTAGGGTTTGACTCAAATCAAGTTTAAATAAACGTAAGACTCAAGTTCTTTAAAAGTGTCAAGGAAAATACATTTTGAGACTTTTTAAAAAATTTTTGAACGCAGGAAACCCCGCTATTTTACAAACTTCACATGGCGATATCTCGAAAGCCGCTCGATCGATTTTACAAACTTTTTTATATTTGTGTCCAAAGCATCAACATTAATAAATATGATGTTCGCCAGACATATTATCTTTTTCTTTCCATTTTGGACCAATTGCGTTCTCACAAATTTCAATGCGCTAGCATTCTTATATCTACTCCCACAAAAGGGGGTGGCCCGAAAAAATGTTAATTGTCTAATTCACATGGTTAATTTCAGGGCTTTGATCATTTTTTGATATTAAAATGTTTAATTTGTTAAACAAAAATACAAAAAAACATTTTAAAAAATTTGCGTTTTTAAAGCTTAGTTTAGTTCTTCAATGATAAACCTTTTTCCCCCCAGTCCGATTTCTCCCAATTTTAAACTTAACCAGCCTTTGACTACAAGACGTATTTCTGCCAAACTTGAGGAGTCTAGCTTGTTTAGTTTAGACTGTATCGTCATTGGCACAGACGGACGAGCATCTCTAGCATTTCTTATATATTTCAATGCGTTACAGACATAATCGCAATGTGTGTATACTAGACTGGGTCGAAATCCTACAAAGTGTAAGGATCGATTGTCCTTAGTGCGGGAAAGTAGTAATGGGGTAATATAAGCATTTTATGGAAGACAACTTTTTAATCGGTCAAAAACTCTATTAGCGCATCGGTGGTCAAAATTGATATTTTGGTCAAAATGGCCAAATTTTCCAAAAAATTTTAAAAATATAAATTTCATTTTATTGTTTAATAAATTTTTTTTTATTGTATTTGATACTAGTAACGTTCGTATTAAATATTGGAATTTTATGTCATCAATAACATATTTTTATTTAAGATACAAAAAAAATCATATTTTTGTCACAGTTCTCAAAACCACTTTTTTTAAATTAAGTTTTTTTTATTTATTAAAATTGCAAAATATCTCGATTTAATTATTCAATGTTATTAAAAACATCATAAAGACTAAAGATTTAAATTTTTGTAAAAATCCGTTCGGTAGTTTTTTCTGGGGACCGATTTCAATTGAGCGGATTCCAAGGAAATTGGATTTTTTGCTCTTTTTTTTAATTTTTATTTTTGTAAACTACATTATTGTGCAAATTGACCAATATTATGCTCTTTCTTGTTCCATTTGATCATGGTAATATAGTTTTGAAACGATAGATTTATAGGACATCTTTAACCCTAATCGGTCAGCGGCCAAATGTGTCCCGTACTGAGTTTTTTATTGGGTTTTAACTACTGTTTTGTACCAAACAATAAAATGAAATTTATATTTAAAAAATTTTTTGGAAAATTTGGCCATTTTGACCAAAATCTCAATTTTGACCACCGATGCGCTAATAGAGTTTTTGACCGATTAAAAAGTTGTCTTCCATAAAATGCTTATATTACCCCATTACCACTTTCCCTCACTAAGGACAATCGATCCTTACACTTTGTAGGATTTCGACCCAGTCTAGTGTATACCCCCATACTGTGGTTTGAAGCTATAGAAAATTGTATGATGCACAATATGTTCGTGAGTTAATGTCCACCCACGGGTCCATCTCTAATTTGCATAATATGTTGTATGCAAATGATATGTAAAATTTTTTTAAATGTGGTTTATTTGGTTTACCAAAAACTATATAATTTTGTAAACTTGTAAATTAAATATTTTTTTAATGAACTACAGAATTTGAAAATTTAAAAATTAAAAAAAAAAAACATTTTTTTTTTAAATATAGAGGGAAAAAATGAATAGAAGATACGTAATTAAACGAAATTTCTAAATACGTCTTTCTAAGAATGTTTTTCAACTGGAGGATCCTAGATAAAATTTTTTAATAGTTTCGGCAACCATTATTTTAACTTCAAAAAAGAACAAAAGTACTATTTTAAGCACATTTTACCCCCTAGATTTCAAAACAAGTACTTTTTCAGATCGAAAACCTACCAAAGAACAGTTTTTTACTCCCTACGAAAATAAATTTCAAAAAAGTACATAAATTTCAAAAAAGTACATGTTTTTCTGCTAGGCGATCATACATTATAAAAAGCTAGTTTTAAGAAACATTATTTCAGAACATTTTTTGCTGTATTCAAACTATCCAATTTTCTACGGCAATTATTTTAGGAGATAAAAAAGTGCATAATTTTTTTACTGTTTTTTTAACCATTTTGTATCAAAACTTCTAAAATATCTTTTTTACAAAATGTTTTCTGTCGCTGGAGAATCCAACATTCAATATATAATAAAATGGGCAGTTTTTACAGTTTTTTCTCTGATCGGCTAAGCGGGAAATTAAGCAAAGTAGTAATAAAATATATAAAAAGAAAATTTAAAAAAAAAATTTCATTCGTGAAAAATTTACACAAAAAAATTACAAAATTATATAAAAAATATAAAATACATAAAAAAATTTACAATAAAAAAACATTTTTTACCCCCTTAATATCTAAACTTCGAAAAGTTCTTTAATATAAGTATGTTTTCTGCTGGACGTTTCTATATTCAGAAATTTAAACATTATTTCAGGAGATAACAAGAAGAAAAGTTAAATTCGACTTGGCCGAATCTATGAATGCCCTTTTAAGTGATAGTAAATGCCCTTTTTAAGTGATAGTAA
The DNA here is from genome assembly GCA_963921195.1 of Pegoplata infirma. Taxonomy (NCBI): domain Eukaryota; kingdom Metazoa; phylum Arthropoda; class Insecta; order Diptera; family Anthomyiidae; genus Pegoplata; species Pegoplata infirma. Next base: position 227,446 of record CAWUER010000322.1, read on the forward strand.
ACTTTCTAACGTGAAAAAAAAACATTTTTGGTTAGAAATATTTTATTTTGGGTAAACAAACTTTTTTTTATTAATTTTGAAAAAAAAAAAAATAATAATTTACTAATTTTTTTTTTGAGTGTAAAATTTTTTTGAGTGTACAATTTTTTTTGAGTGTAAAATTTTTTTGAGTGTATTTTTTTTTTGTTTTAGTGTAAAAATATTTTTGTGTGACAAAAATACCTGGTAAAATATTTTTTGACTTACAAATGTTTCTAAAACATGTTTAAGGGGTTTTCAACACGTGAATTTAAGGTGAAACTAATCTGAAATTTACGGTTTTGCTAATAACTTTTGAACCAAAGGACCTATTTGGTTGAAATTTAAAACGAACCGGACCAGAGAAATGGCAAATATATATACCACACTTCAGCACCCTCAGAATTGCCGTTCGAAAGTTACCGTGTGTTTTATCTCGTAAATTCCAGAAAAACCCTTGCCGAAATTTACTCATATTCTTATAACTTTTGAACCACTGGACCGATTTTGCTGGATTGCAATACCAACCTGACCAGGTAAATGCCCAACATATGTGCCAAACTTCAGAAGCCTCCGTGTAGTCTTTCAAAAGTAAGCGTGTTTTCAACAGACAGACAGACGGACGGACGGACATCGCTAGATCGTCTTAAAATCGATCGAGGATCATTAATATATACACTTTATGGGGTCCTAGACCAATATTTCGATTTGTTACAAACGGAATGACAAACTTATATATACCCTCTATCACTAGAGTGGAGGGTATAAAAAACATTTAAAAATAAATCAAAATTATTTAATTTCTGCCCTCTGTGACGTTCAAAAACGTCCGTTGTTATAAATTTTGGTATAGAATCGACTGGTGAAATCATATTTGCAATATTTTCAGCTGTTATTGCTCTGCAGAAAAATCAGCTCAAAATCCGTGTTTTCAGATGCATTGAACCACCCCAAGGAGCGAACATTTTTCTCAAAAAATACTACCATTTTTTTTATCTCCCTTCAAAAAAATTATAATACCCGCAGATCAAAAATTTCAAAATTAACTCTAATATTTATATGAGAAATTTTTTAACGAAAACAAAAAACTCGCTAGGGGGTATGCGGCTGATAAAATTTAAAATTAGGGGTACGCGAGCCAAAAAGGTTGGTAACCGCTGGTGTAGAGGATCAAAATAGAATGTGAAAATTTGTGTATCCTCAAAAAAGAAAAAAAAAAAATTGAAAATTTTAAATGTCTCAACCTCTAAAAATTTTACAGTACGAAAACTTTCACAAAATCGTAAAATTTGTCTATACGGAAAATTCCTGAAAATCTGAAAGATTTCTCAGAATCGAAGATTTTTTAAATTCCACTTTCTTTAAATTTAACCTTACAAATTTTGTAAATTTAACTTTTAACATTAAATATTTTTAGGAAACCAATGCCATATTTATACCCATATATATTTTGCCATACATATATTTGAACAACCATATTCATAAAATGTGGTTATTTTATGGTATTTATGTGCATTCATTTTATGGTATGAAATTCAACTTAAAATCAATGGGGATTTGAATTTTTATATATTTTTATGTACTTGAATATGAGTTTTTGAACTAACGAATGAATGCGGGTGCAAAATGTTTATGGGTATTTGGGGGTTCATGTCGTTGTAAAATTCTAGAAAATTTTTAATTTAATTAAAAATCTGTGTTGTTGAAAAAAAAAACGAATACAATAAAAGCTTTAGCATTTCTAAGTTATAAATTTTATGTTTTACCAAAATAATAATTTTGAAAATTTAATTCTGCGAATTTTTAAGGTTATAAAACCAAAATTTAATTCTTAACTGCATGAATTTGGCAGATTTTAAAACAAGTTTAATATTTAAGAAAATGAGGATTTATTTGAGAAAAAGATGGATTTTTTAAAAATACCCCTTTCGTGGACTTTAATTTTTTAGGGGGATTTTACATCTTTTATTATAACACTGGATTTTGATTCACGACATTTTTCATTTATTTTCTTGAATCCGAAATGAAGTCCAAAGTTTAAAATGTTGAGCATTTTTCGAGATATTACAAACTTTTTAACTTTTTAAAAAAGAGTCATTCCACACCAAATGTTTCGTTACAGAAAAACATGTGTCCCATATGTCGCTATATGATACTAAGAAAATTGCATTTTTGGTATGTTAAATTTTCAAAAACTAGGCATCGGAGACGTGGTCAAATATTGGAAAATTGGTCAAATTTATTTCGAGTTGCCTTGATTAAATATTTATCAAATTAAAATGGAATGTACCACAATATCAAAAATTTACATTCTTGAATAGTTTTGTATAGGCAATTGATTAAATTTTTTTTTTTTTTTGTTGGAAAATTTTTAGAACCGGTTCTGAAATTTTCCACTTTTAAAAAAAATCAATTCATCAAAAATCCAAAAACTATACATTCTTGTATAGTTTTGTAAAGGCAATCGATAAAAATTTTTTTTTGAAAAATTTTTTTAAAAAGTCAATTTATCAAAAATCCGGCAGTTTTTTTTTTTTTTTTGTTTTAAGTTTAGATGTTTTTCTATCCACACAAAAAAATTCAGACATGAGTTTTTCGTTTTTTTTTTTCGAGTAAATCGCATTTGAATATTAAATTTCATGAGAATTTTGCAATTTGCTTATATTTTCTTGTTTCAACTTAGCGAAATATTTGCATTAATGTTACTCATACGCTATGTTAAAACAAGAAAATACAAACAAATTACAAAATTGTTATGAAATTTAAAGTTCAAATGCGATTTTCTCGAAACAACGAATAACGTGTTTCTGAATTTTTTTGTGTATATGGACAAACATCTGAACTTTAAAAAAAAAAAAATTTAAAAAAGAAAAAAAGTGGCATGTTTTTTAATAAATTAAAATTTTTAAAAAATGGAAAATTTCGGAACGGGTTCTGAAAAAAAAAATATTAATCAATAGCCCATACAAAACTATTTGAGAAAGTAAATTTTTAAGATTGTGGTGCATTCCGTTTTAATAAATATTTAATCAAGGCAACTCGCCACAAATTTTACCATTTTTCAAATATTTGACCACGCCTCCTAAGCCCAGTTTTTGAAAAATTGATAAACCAATAACGCAATTTTCTAATATCCATATAGGGCTATCCATACAACCTATTTAAAAAGTTTATGGTACACGTGTTTTTTTCGCTGGACATTTGGTGTGGAATGCCTCATATACATCTCCATATAAACTACCCAAACGATAATACATTTTTGACAATAACAAACCTAACGAAGCTAAATTTGGACACGTCCGATACACTATTGGATAGGCCTTCAAAAAACCTTTCGACCTGTATAAAATGTTCATACACTACACTCAAAATATTTTGTAGGCAAAAACAAATGAAAAACACACTTAAAACCAGTGAATAAACAATTGAAAACCATTCCAGTAATTATTAATTTTTTTTAACAAACATCAACATTTATTTTTTACTATTGACAAAATTTTCTAAAATAAATAACATTAAACATTAAAAAATTACGTTTTTTTCACTCCAACACTTACTTACTCACTTACCAACAAATTCGAAAAAAATAACCAACGAAAACATTAAAAATTAATGATAGTTCTGTTATTTTTACCAACAAATTTCAAAAAAATAACCTACGAAAACAATAAAAATTAATGATTTCGTAGGTAATTTTTTACAATTTTTTATTGAAATATTTTTTTTTTAATTTTTAATAAAATTTTTGGGGAATCGATCCCGCAATCAACTACATTCTGGCCAGACACTCTACTCATCGTGCCAAAGTCACTTGATACAAACATGTTATTTTATTTCTGTAAATAATTTTTTGATTTTTTTTTTCTACAAAAAAATAACTGACTTGTGTAGGTAAAAACTAATGATATTTCATTAAAAAATACCAACAATTTCAAAAAAAATTACTTACACAAATCATTAAAAATCAAAAGAATAATCAGTAGTTTTTACTTACAGAACAAAAATAAATGACTTTAAAATTTTAATGTCAATGAAAGTCTTTATTTTTTAGTGTGTTATTTTTGAAACAAAGGACTGAAGTAGTCATTAATAAAAACTGAACAACAAATGTTTTTTCTTTTAAAAACGACGAAACGGAAAACTTTTTAAGTAAACTACAAACAGTTAATGACATAATTTTTTGAGTGTAAGTGTTATTCTACGAAAGTATTTGGAAAAGGGACTAAAATGACCCCAAAAATGGGAGAAAGAGGATTAATATATTGTTAGAAAAGAACCGTCATCCAATTTTAACGAAGACATCAATTAACCTCATTAAGCACACAATTAAATTTAATATTTTTTTTTACTTATTCTGAATGACTTCTTCTGAATGACTTCTTCAGTGGGCCATAAAAAAAACTCGAGCAAAATTTTCGAAATTCTTCAAGGGTTTTGGTCAACTAATAATATACCTTCATTTTGCTTTTTTACCCATTTAAAATATAAAATCGTGTTGCACAATGATATTAAATACTGTTATATGCCTGAATTTTGAGTAAAAATCATGAATTTAGGCATTTAAAAAATCGCATTTTTTTTTAATTTGTGGTCAAAAGTGGGCTCTAATTTTTGAATACGCTGTTAGACAAGATTATAAACTAAGAAAAAATCGACGAAAAAAATATATAATTTTATATAATTTTTTTTTTAAACTCCATCAAACTTTAGTAATTTTTGGATTTTTAACAGAAAAATTGGTTTTCTGCGCAATAAAAAATATTTTTTTTTGTAAATATATGCAAAATTCTATGTATTTTAATTTAATTACAAATATATCAAAGTACTTGAAAACAAAATTTCGAAACATTTTATTAAAAAATGGATTTTTGAGAATTATTTTTGTGAAGCAACTAAAACACATTTTCCTGTTAAGTAATTTTTGCATAAAATTCTCTGAGTTTAGCGCCCTCTCGTGGTGGCAAAAACAATCAGAAAAAATATTTTTGTTAATCTTTATTTGAGATACCTTATTATCTTTCAAAAAATCTGTATTTAAACCCGAGTAAAAAAAATAATCTGGTCCTTTATGTAATTATATCTTAATTAATCTGGTAGCAGCTCTTAATTGATCTAATCTGATCTCAAAATTGGCTGTATCAGAAATTATCTAAAATTGTCTAATAATATCATATATGATATTGTTAGATTTAATTAGATCCGAATTTTGGTCTAATGTGGATTTGTAAAATTTTATCAAATTATATTAAAAATTAAATAATCTGATATTTCATATAAATTAAAAAAAAAAAAATTTGGACCATAAATTTTAAAACTTAAAACAAATATTTTTATGTAGTTACTGAATTCATTTAGGGTTTTTTTTCTTTTTGGGTTATATTAAAATTAGAATTAGCAACAATCTTCAAAGTTTTGTTTTTTTTTTTTTTTTAATTATTTTAATTTGGTAAAAATATAAATTAATTTTTGTTATAATTTTTATTATTTGTTTTTCTTTTCAAAAATTTTGATTTTTTTTTTGTATAAAATTACATAAAATAATATCAAAATTAACTTAGAAAATTTTTGCTTTTTTGCTGTAATATAATAATATATTATTTGACATGGTACCATATATATTTATATGTGGAGTTGTATTTAATTTGGCCAATCTTGTATATTTATATACGGCATATATAATAACATATGTGACCACATATAATAATATATAACATTATCTGAGACTATATTGGAAATTATTGAAATATTTTTTCCAATACATAATTTTATCTAGAAACATATAGTGTCAGATATAAACATATACAAATCTATATTCTTATACAATATTGTATATGACTATATCATTTCTTTTTTACTCGGGAACACAATTTGAGACAAAATTTTTTTTTTTTTGTCCATGGGTCGAAGCTAGGGTTGCCAGATACCAATAGTCTAATAACTGGACCATGGAAAATTTTCACCTGGATTTTGGAAAAATAACTGGACTATTTAAAAATTCACTTATTTTTCAAAAAGTAAAATTTTTTATTTTTTTTTTTTTATTTTAAAAAAAATTAATAACGTAAAAAACACAGAAACGTAACAATTAAAATTCAGTCTTACGTCTTACAACATATATATTAAGTTAAATCACATGAAAAACTATAACTATTTTTTTTGCCACATATATTTGGTATTTTTATTTACAGAATTTAATAACTCTTTGGCTTTATTTGTAACAAAAATGTTTGAAAATTTTTGCAACTTTCATCAAAATTAAGTCTAATTAAAATTTCAGCCTTTATTAAGTCAAATGACATTCTATTCCTTTCTTGTGTGTATAGATTATTTAAAATACTTAAAGTCCTTTCACAAAAAACATAATTGGTATAGAAAAAACAAAAGAGATCAATTTATATCAATGTTGGCAATCGATACCTTTTCAATAGCGTTATCCGTTTCAAAACCCTTTAAATTGAATACCGGTACCAATACCAATATCGAAACTTAGTTTTGGTATCGGATACCGGTATCCAAAAACCTTTTCCTTCGGTACCGGTACGTACCGGTACGTACCGGTATTGAAACGGTATTGAAATGGTTTTTCCTAAAAAACATGATTTTTTTACAAAAAAAAAAATAATAGAAAATTTTTAATTTTTTTGGATTTTGTAAATGAAAAATCGTACTCCAAATGCCTCCCCGAAGTCTCATAAAAGTCAAAAAAATCTTTGGGCACCCACATCGTCGATTAAGTAAAAATTTCCAGAAAAAAATCATACTTCAACCGCTATGCGGGAGCAGAAGAAAATTATTGATTTTCACGAATTTTTTTTGAAATCATTTAGACTCTCAATAGACACTTTCCGCAACCCTTAGTATACTATATATAGTTACTATATATAGTTACTATATATAGTTAAGTTTTTTGGGATTTTTATTTAATCCGCGATGTGGGTGCCCAAGGATTTTTTTGATATTTATAGGACTTCGTGGTTCAAAAATTATTACAAAACCGTGAATTTCAAACTGGTTTCACCTTTAGTCCACGTGTTGAAAAACCCGTTAAACCAGCTTTAAAAACATGAAAGAGTCATAGAAAAATATTTAACAAAGTATTTTTGTCACTCACAAATATTTTTACAATTACGCAAAAAAAAACTTACACTCGAAAAAAATTTTACACTCAAACAAAAACACTTTTCTCAATTCAAAACCATATATAATAAATACAAAAATTATAATACATAATTATAATTAGAGCCTGAGCTCGACTGTCTTTACAGAAACAATAATTTAAAAATGTTTGTATTTTTTTTTTTTAAAAATGTCTAAAAAAAAGTTTTTTACTCAAAATAAAATATTTCTAATCAAAATTGTTAATTTTTTTTTAAGTTAGAAAACTAACTATCACTTTTAAAGGGCACCGTGGATATTTATGGATTCGGCTAACAAGAAGAGTCTCCCTGGTGTCACCCTCCGATCTTCATGACATTTGGATATGTTGTTCAGAACGAAAATTAATTCGACACGTATTTTTTTAGCTGCCCAAACTCATTTTTAGGGGGTTCGATTTGTATGGAGGAAAATTTACCTTTTTCAGTTTTATACGATTTTCGTCTATTTGCTCCAAACTAATATAGACGTATTTGGTATAAGATTAAAGGTAAAAAAAAGTAAATATTTTTCGACTTATTAACAAAAATGTCCAAAAATTTTGTCATTTTACTCAATATGACGAAAAGTTATGCATGTTTGGACACGTTCTTTGCACATGAAGATAGGTTATCCAAAGACATTTCATTTGGTCATGTTACATGACTAGGTTTATTTGTATAATAGATAAACGCAAAAAAAAACTTAAAAATTACCGTTTCTTCCCCCTCATTTTCACCCCCTAAATATGAATTTGGGCCACTAAAAAAAATACGTGTCCCTTTATTTTTTATACTCTACAAAATAAAACCAATTCCATAAAGATCGGCGGGTGACACCGGGGAGACCTTCCTTGTAAGTCGAATTTAACTCTTCTACTTTTTTTACACATTTTTTTTACTTTCTGTAACAAATGAAACCTTTTTATGTCAGAATAACTTTAAAGTCCTGCACTTTGATCAAGGGGATAAGAAAATTACACTTTTCTCGGTCCGCCCCCCTTTTGCAGGTGTGGTCCGTCAACGTTCCCGCCGACCCCTTAAGAAAACGCAATTTATTTTTTTTTTTCACATTTTAAAGCGCATTTTAGCAAAAATGCTAAAAATAAATACGTAAATACGTGTTTTAGTATTAAAATTAAAAAAAAAATTAAGTTTTTATGCGGTTTTTATATTTTTAACATTTTTTTCGGTAATATCGGTACGTACCGGTATCGACGTTTCGGTATCGGTAATACCGTAACCGATTCAACTCAAATACCGTAACTGATACCGATACCGAAATAAATAAAAAAACGATACCAATACCGATATCGATACCGTTATTCGTTTCGATTGCCAACCTTGATTTATATAGATTTTGTACATTATTTTTATCACATTTTTTAAAAAAATTGGACCATATTTTATCAATGGGAATATCTTTCGGCAAATTACACAGTGATACAAAATCGAACTTTCGGAATCGGAATGGGATGAAACCAAAAGCAAATGAAAGCTGACGTTTTCCATAACAAAACCCTCAAGGCCTTTTTTTAGGTCAGAGCTAGATTTTATTTTACACGCATTTAAAGTTGGTGTCGTGTCCTACTTTAAAGACCTCTGGTGGTGCCCTTATTGGACAAGTAGGGTCCAGTTTCCAAACTTAAGCTCAAAATTACTTCAGCTATGACTGGTATGAATTTTGCTGCAATCGGTCTAGTACCTTTTTACAGAATAGCCAAATTATTAAAATAGACCACTGTACACCGTTGCGTATGATTGTTATTTAAAGGCAATTATTAATATAAATCACTGGACACCGTTGCGTATGATTGTTATTTAAAGGCAATTACAATATTAATCATTCGCCACTAATACAGTTTTCAAGCATTTATTACTGTAATTATAATAAAAGTGCACTAACTTCAAATGCGTGTAAAACAAAATCTAGCTCTGAACTAGAAAAAAGCATTGAGGGGTTTGTTATGGAATATGTCAACTTTCATTTGCTTTTGGTTTCATCCTATTCCGATTTTGGGTGTTGCACTGTGTTATCAAAGGCTTCTCGCAGGCAGCAGAAGTCAGTGTACAACATATCGTTATCAAATAAATTTGATATTTCTAAGATCTTTGGAAGCTCTGATAAGTTATCCCACGATAAAAGAGAAAATGTGGTAAATTTAAAACAGAAATTTTGTTGCTAATTGATTCGTCTCCGAAATCATATCGTTGCTCCAAGTAAGTAACAGCATTTCTTAAAAACTGATTTGCTTCTAATTTAAAAATTTTTCTTTCGTGATCGGAAATCTTTTTTAAAATATTTACAACTTTGGTTCCATAAAACTCATCTTTTAACCGATTTTTAAGGCTATTCAAAAGATTACTCATTATACTGTGCAATTCTACAATAGTACAGGAATCACTTTCTAGGGCTAATACTGCTGAATGAAATTCATGCATTACGTTATGCATAAAATACAAATATGCCTCTGACAAACCATCAGCCATATATTCTTCATCATCATTTATCAATTCGTTATCTTCTATACCATAAGAAACAAATTCCCAGATAACTTTGCGACAAGCGTTTTTGCCTTTTTGCAAAAAATACCTCTTTACTGCTGGCCAAGAATATATTAACCGGTCAATTGCTGGCAAAAGAGAAAGCCATCTTGTAGGGACATGTCGAAGAAGATTCTTATATTCGATACTCGCAAACACGAAACAATCTTTTAATTTTTCATTCGTCAAAGCCGAAGAACTAAATTCATTAAATGTTTTAATTACGATATTTTCCACATCAACTGACAAAGCATTTAAAGCATTTTTAACGCAGTTATTTATTACGTGAAAATTACAATTTGCTTTTATAATGTTCTTCTTTTCGTTTTTAAGTTTTTGAAACACAGAGTTATGAACACCGCAGTTAACAGCTGCATTATCAGCACAATATGCTGTAATTTGTTCAAGTTTCAGATTATTTTCGTTAGTAATTCTAATAATGTTACTGAAGATATCTTTTGAAGCCTCATTAGGATCTTCATAAAAATCTAAAACTTGCTTACGTATTCCTGTTTCAGCATCAAAATATTGAACAGCATATGGAAAAGTTTTAACGTTTCCTATATTGGATGCGTCGCTGCTTACTGAAAAGAAATAGCTTTCTTTTAAGGCACTAGAAACTGTTTCTTGAGAATACGGAGCCAACACATTTCTTGTTATGGCTGCTGCTTTAGTACGACCACAACTAATTTTGTTGGCAATTTTACTATCACAGAAAATAGAAGAGCTCAATTTGATTTGGCAATCTAAACTGTTATAACTCAGCCCATGAACGACATTGTGATAAACGAACATTAATTCAGCCCTTGAGACTAGTGTTTCATCTTTGGATTCTGCTGGAGTAACAAAATTTGAAATACTGTGTGACAATTTTTGCGACAGTAAAACTTTTGAGTGTCCTTTTGTTTTGATGTGTTTATTTAACGATAGACTTCCTTCGTATTTAATGGAAATTTCTTTTAGGCACAATTTACAAAATGCAGTGGGTTCATCTTTCTTTCTTATCCATTTCGCATAATCTGGAGCCTCAACCCACCTGTCGCAAAATGTGGTAAATTTTTTCTTTTTTGACGGTCCAGCATCTTCGTTGAGTTCCATTTTAATGTATATTCACAATTAAACAGTCAATAAATCGTTCTATAAGAAGAAAAAATCGTTTAACATCTTTAATTATTTTAATAATAAAAAAAATATACTTACTACTTATTTCCAAATATTTTTGCTTGTTTCTAATCAGCTGTTTAATGTTGATAAATTATTAGTGTTGGTCTCAACTGAACAATTGTTCAAAAATACTTGTGTTGATTCTTCTTCAAGATTTTTTTTTGTTTATAAATTGTCAGTGATGTACAAAATAAAGGTACTAATTAGCTTAAGTCAAAAAAATACAACTCATTATGCATTTGCAACTGATTATACATATACAATTTTTTGTTCTGAGCAAAATGTAAATTTTATTATTAAAAAAATATTTAAATTTTTTTTTTTTTTTAAATTTAAAAAAATCCGTAGTAACTGGAAAATTTGTACTGTAACTAGAAACTGGACCAGACCTAACAAAACTGGAAAATCCAGGCCATTCCAGGCCGTCTGGCAACCCTAGTTAGCCCTCATCGACAACACCAAAAAACGTAAAATTTCGAAATATCCGAAACTACTCATTTAAAAAATGTTTCTTCATTATTAAGAATGGTCCTTCAGGTTAGACATAGGCTTTGGTTCATCTACGTAAAATTTGTAAATATACGAAACTTATTATAAGGTTTCAAAAATGTTTTCGCCAATATTTAGAATTTTCTTTCAGGGCGAGTTAGGGTAGGTTTCATTGACCAAACCCATTTTAAAGACTACTACTCATCCAACTTCAAAACATTCAGGAAAATGTCCTTTTTGGGAATTCCTATTTTACTGCAGCAAATACGTGCAAAGTAGTGAACTTTGTAACTTTTTCTATCTTCTGAAAAGTTGGTCATAGTAACTTGAAATGTGGGATTATCCAGCCCAAAAAATCATTCTGAAAAAGTACCTTCTGGAAATTTTGATTTTAATAAGGTTATAAGGGTAAATTATTGTACTGTGGTACTTTTTTTTAAGAATGAAGCCTACATGGAACGAAATGAATTGGAATTCAGAACAAAATGGAATAAAGTGGGTAACAAATGAATAGAAAAGTAAACGAAATGGAAGAGAACGGGGAACGAAATGAAAATGAAACAGGGAATGAAATGGTTTCAATAATTATGATATAAAGGTACGAAAATTTTCAAAAATATTATTTACCAAGAACATGATTCCAAGCTAAACGGGGCTGTTTTAATTTTATTGTTTGTTCTAAATAGTTTTTATGAAAGACTTCAACGATAAAAATTAAATTAAATAAGAACTCTGTAGGCGAGAATTTTAGAAATGGCGACTCTAATCCTGATCCTTCTTTAATCCGGTATTTAATATTACCGGTAGCGAAGTTCCGGGCGGGCCTGCTAGTATATAATAAAGAGCTTTTTGAGCTGTGGACAACACATAAAAAAATAAGATGGCTGAAATACTGACGATTAAGACACGACATCTTAAAACACCTTCAAAAAAATTTTTTTCGCGAACAAAAAAAAATTTTCGCGGAAAAAAAAATTCCGTGGAAAATTTTTTTTCGCGAAATTGGTTTATTATTATATTCTTAACATACCTACAAAATTTTATAAGTTTACGTAAGAAACTAAAGAAGTGATAGGGTTTTGGCCGGAATTTACCACTGTGCACTGGACCGATTTAGCTGAAATTCAATACCAAATAGACCTGAGGAGCGGCAAAGGTACATGCCACGTTTGAGCAGTCTCATTATTGTCTTTCGAAAGTTATGGTGATTTTTATCTCGTAAATTCGCGAAAAACCCTTGCCGACATTTACTCTTTTGCTCATAACTTTTGAACCACTTTACCGATTTGGCTGGATTGCAATACCAACCTGTCCAGGTAAATGTCCAACATTTATGCCAAACTTCAGTAGCCTCTGTGAAGTCTTTCAAAAGTTTGCTTGTTTTGTCCGGACGGACAGACAGACAGACAGACGGACGGACGGACATCGCTAAAATCGATCGAGGATCATGAATATATATACTTTATGGGGTCCTAGACCAATATTTCGATGTGTTACAAACGGAATGACAAATTTATATATACCCTCTATCACTAGAGTGGAGGGTATAAAAACGAAAACAAACACAGCAAAAAATTAATTTCGCAATTTCTCGCGAATTAAAGAAGAAATGATTTTGATGTTCACTGTTTTTTGACCTTTAAATAAATACAATTAATACTCAGTTTTGAAAATATTTAAAAAACTTCAATGTCAAAATTTAAAAAAATATAAAAACACAAATTTCGCGTTATCTCGCGAATGCAAGCAGCAACGATTTGGCTGTTAACAGTTTTGTGACAATAAATCTTGTAGAAATCGAACTGAGCTTACACTTTTTGTCGACACTAAAGTTCAATGCAATATCTCGAAAACGGTTTTGGACTCCATTTTCGGTTTCGGCGTTAGATTTTACATTAAAAATCAATGCTAAGTGTATGAAAATGAGGTAATTCAAACATTAATGTTCGAAAATTTAATTTGTAATTGAAGATTCCAATCGAATTCAAAAAAAAAACAATTAAAATTACAATAAATTAAATAGGAATAGGGTGAAACCAAAAGCAAATGAAAGTTGACATATTCCACAACAAATTCCTCAAGGCTTTTTTTAGTTCTGCGTAAGATTTCTTTTTTACACGCATTTGAACTTATTAACTTTTATTATATGTATACTGTGGCGTATGATTAATATTGTAACTGCCTTTAAATAACAATCATACGCAACGGTGTATAGTGGTTAATTTTTAACAATTTGGCTATTCAGTAAGTAGGTACTGGACGGATTGCAGCTAGAGTTTTTCTTTTCCCGGACTTTTTCATTTCCCGGGAAAGCGGGATTCATTTTTAAATTTCCCGGGATGCCGGGAATTCCCGCAATAACTTAAAACCCAAATTTTTTGTCAAAAAAATATATAAAAACCTTATGAATGCGATTACACTATTTATAATGTTTATTAACACCATAAGAATCTTATTTAGTACCTTTTAAACAGAAAAAAAATAAGTTTCGAGAAAAAAAGAACAATTTTTGTTACCCAGTTTTTATAAAAAAAAACGGTCCTAATATATCGAAATCATTTAAAAGTATTTTTAAGGGAATATGTTATTTCACATCGCTTTATCTGTTTTAATAATAAATAAATTCATCATCAATTCATTTCAGTTCATTTTTACAATTGGTTTTCAACGCTTTGCCTCTAAAACACAATGAAACTGATTCACAGGAATTTCTCTATTATGTTTCTGAAACTGAATGTAACTGTTTCAGAGAAATGAAATTATAAGAAAATTTACCCCAAGAATTATTAAAAAAATTAAAAAATCCTGGTTTCTAAAAAAACTGTCATCCTTTACACAGATTTTATATCAATTTATCGATTTAAAAAGAATCATGTCCAGAGACATAAATATTTTCTAAAGAAACAATTAATCATACTGCAAATTTTTATAATGCAGTTCTCAGAAAGAAAATTTCTTAGCTTCTGAAAAAAAGTATCAGGATCTGATAACACAGCCCAACAAAAAGCAAATGAAAGCATAATAAAACCCTCGACACTTTTTTTTTTGGTTTAGCGCTAGATTTTTTTACACGCATTTGAAGTTGGTGAACTTTTATTATAATTATAATAATAATTGCTTGAAAATTGTATACGGCGTATGATTAATTTTGTAATTGCCTTTAAATAACAATCATACGCAACGGTGAACAGTGGATTATTTTTATTAATTTGGCTATTTAGTAAATAGGTACGGGACCGATTGCAGCGAAATTCATACCGGTTGTAGCTAACATAATTTCGAGCTTATGTTTATCTATTATAGGACAGGTTTAGTACACAAAAGCTTTAATTGCTTTAAAATGCGTGTAAAAAATAATCTAGCGCTGAATTAAAAAAACGTCTTGATGGCTTTGTTATGTAAAATGTAAACTTTAATTTGCTTTTGGTTTCATTCTATTCCGATTTGGAAATTTCGATTCACTGTGTAATTATATTCTATCGAAATTTTGATATTGTGAGACTTTTTTCATTTCGTAAGTCTCAGATTTCATGAAATTTTTTAGTTAGAATGTCTCCCTTTTTGGGCCCTCATGGTCCCTGCGTACGTTTCTGTCATCAATTATCAAGAATTTTAATAAAATCTCTAAAAAATCACTTACTAAATAATCAATAGAAGTCGAAAATCAACAATTTCAAAGAAACTAAAATTCCCGGGAATTCCCGCTCTATTTCCCGGGATTTCGGGATCGAAAATTTACGGGAATTCGCGGGAATTCCCGTCCCGGGAATTCCCGTGAAAAACTCTAATTGCAGCGAAATCTATAGCGGTTATAGCTACCGATATTTCGAGCTTAAGTTTGGACCCTGGACCCAACATATCCAGGGCCACTTAAGTAGGGCATGTTTAGTATACAAAAACTAAAATGATTTAAAATCAAAAATGATTTAAAATCATCAACTTTATATGCGTGTAAAAAAGTCCGATTCGGAAAGTTCGATTTTGTATCACTGTGTTATAATTCGAAACAGATCAATTAAAATTAAAAAAAAAAAACAATATTGTACTTGGAGAAAGATCAGTCGAAATTCTAAGATTCCAATTGTTATTCGAAAACAGATCAATGGAAATTCATTCAGTTGTTCTTTTTCGCTAACAATTAGAATCTTAAATTTAAAAATGGACTTATTGAATTACGAAAGGAATTCTCGAAATACAAGTAGAATGTTTAAATTACAATCTGTAAATAGTGTAGTCAGAATTTTCCAGGTCTCTTGTAATTGGGAAATTTTTGAGATTCTTTATAATTTTTGGAAGATTTTTCTAATTTTTTCTACAGAAAAAATGGTAAAAAATCTAGAAAATATTTTCACCTTTAAATTTTTTCATTTTAACTTTTTGTTTCTTTATAAGTGCATTTAAGTAATTGTCCTTTTTTTAATCCCTTAATGTCATGTGTATAATAAATTTTAATTTAAGTGTTATCCTTGAAAATCTACTTTTGTTTTTAAAAAAGAAATTCCTATAAATATCTACAAATCTACTTACATGCCATACACCCATACATTCAAATAGGTATGCCTAATATGAACATTATGACCATTGAAGAAAATATGTTTACTTATGCAGTTGTTTTATACTGATTTGTTTTTGTTCCATTACCAACAATTTTCTATTTACCTTAAGGGATACATTTATTTGCTTACTATATGGTCTGGTCCTATCTATTTGTATATGACTTTCTATAGAATTTATATGGGAAGTTTTAAGTTAAATCAATTTAAAATCATACAAACCATAGACAGAAAATAAAACTGGAAGATATTTAAGTTAAATTTCTGTAACAAATATACAGGGACTAAAGGAGGACTATATATTTCTATAGAAAAAGTCTCAGATTCTGAGACATTTTTCTAATAGAAAAAGTTTTAGATTCTGAAAAATTTTTTCTATTGAAAATGTTTCAGATTCTAATGGATTTTTCCTATAGAAAAAGTCTAAAATTCGGAGACATTTTTTCTATAGAAAACGTCTCAGATTCTAAGAAATTTTTCTTATAGAAAAAGTCTCAGATTCTGAGACATTTTTCATGTAGAAAATGTCTCAAATTCTGAGACATTTTTCTTATAGAAAAAGTCCCAGAATCTGATAAATTTTTCTTATAGAAAAAGTCTCAGATTCTAAGACATTTTTCTTATAGAAAAAGTCTCAGATTCTGAGACATTTTTCTTATAGAAAAAGTCTCAGATTCTGAGACATTTTTCTTATAAAAAAAGTCTCAGATTCTGAGACATTTTTCTTATAAAAAAAGTCTCAGATTCTGAGACATTTTTCTTATAAAAAAAGTCTCAGATTCTGAGACATTTTTCTTATAAAAAAAGTCTCAGATTCTGAGACATTTTTCTTATAAAAAAAGTCTCAGATTCTGAGACATTTTTCTTATAAAAAAAGTCTCAGATTCTGAGACATTTTTCTTATAGAAAAAGTCTCAGATTCTGAGACATTTTTCTTATAGAAAAAGTCTCAGGTTCTGAGACATTTTTCTTATAGAAAAAGTCTCAGATTCTGAGACATTTTTCTTATAGAAAAAGTCTCAAATTCTGAGACATTTTTCTTATAGAAAAAGTCTCAGATTCTGAGCCATTTTTCTTATAGAAAAAGTCTTAGATTCTGAGATATTTTTCTTATAGAAAAAGTCTCAGATTCTGAGACATTTTTCTTATAGAAAAAGTCTCAGATTCTGAGACATTTTTCTTATAGAAAAAGTCTCAGATTCTGAGACATTTTTCATATAGAAAAAGTCTCAGATTCAGAGACATTTTTCTTATAGAAAAAGTCTTAGATTCTGAGACATTTTTCTTATAGAAAAAGTCTCAGATTCTGAGACATTTTTCTTATAGAAAAAGTCTCAGATTCTGAGACATTTTTCTTATAGAAAAAGTCTCAGATTCTGAGACATTTTTCTTATAGAAAAAGTCTCAGATTCTGAGACATTTTTCTTATAGAAAAAGTCTCAGATTCTGAGACATTTTTCTTATAGAAAAAGTCTCAGATTCTGAGACATTTTTCTTATAGAAAAAGTCTCAGATTCTGAGACATTTTTCTTATAGAAAAAGTCTCAGATTCTGAGACATTTTTCTTATAGAAAAAGTCTCAGATTCTGAGACATTTTTCTTATAGAAAAAGTCTCAGATTCTGAGACATTTTTCTTATAGAAAAAGTCTCAGATTCTGAGACATTTTTCTTATAGAAAAAGTTTCAGATTCTGAGACATTTTTCTTATAGAAAAATCGCAGCCTGTGAGAAATTTTTCCTTAAGAAAAAGTCTAAGTGAGCCCCTTGATTTTAAAATATTTAGCAATATCGGATTTATGACAGCGGATGTTTGACCTGGAATGTTATAACTTCTGTATGTATGATTGGGCACAGGTTGTTTAAGTTTTGTTTAAGTGTGACTCAAAAATATGGTCAAGTATTTTATATCTTTTACATATGTTTAACTGGTAACTCAATTGTTGAGGTACAATTTAAATTTAGAAAAAATAAGAAAAAGGACAAAATTATACAGAGAATCAGTTCCTAAAACAGTAAAAAAATATATACTCCGGAAAATTTCCCCGAGTAAAAAGGAATTTATATAAATGTATATTATTTTATATGTTTTCATAAAACCACATAAAACTATATGAGTCAAAGTATAAAATTATATCTCACTTTGAAATTTTCCAATTTTTTTAAATGATGTCATATAAAATCATATCTAATTGTATTGTTCACTAGCTGACCCGGTCCGCGTTGCTGGCCCAAATATAATTTCAGTGTTATATTTTGTCTCGCGTCAAATATACAGCCCTGCAAAAAATGTAATGAATTTCTTGACGTAGAAAAATTTGTGGGCGTGGTTTTAAAGACCCTATTAGGCAGATAAACATCTTCAAATTATATTTTAGTAACTAAAAAAAATTATCATGTCTTCGACTTTGCGAACTGTACAAATTTAAAACTTCTTAAGTGTCATTACGAACAACAGACAAATAAATTACGCTTATCCTTCGTTCTTATCGTGAGCAATTGTTTTGAGTTCAAACAAACCTTTATAGGGACACTTTTCTCATGTATGCCTTAAAAACTTAATTAGAACTATAATTAACATAAAAAACCGGTCCAGTTATTAGTAGTCAACCCATTTAGACAAAAGTGGGCGTTAAAATTTGTGTGGTAAGTTAAACTTGTACATATGTTAACAATACCCAAGGATTTAAAATCATTTGAACCAAGTTTAAGCAGTATCTTTTAAGAAATATTTTTTTTAGTAGATCGAATTAGAATAAAAATCAATTTAAGATATATCGACAAAAGTGGGCGAGGACAATTTTTCTTTCCGAACAATTATATGGACTATTACGAACATTTAAAACAAAAAAAAATAGCCAAATCGATCCAGGCGTTCTCAAGTGTTGCGATTACCAACGAACTACATTTGAGTTTTATTTATATTTTATTATTCTATATTTTTTTTTTCAATAGAGCAAATTTAATATATGTATATCGAAGAAAATAGTGGGTGGACAACTTTTCTTACCGTACAAATTTTATTTGAATCTAACCAACTCGATCCATCCATTCAAAAGTGGGGCGTAGAAACGGGAAATTGTTCTTTCTGAAAAACCTTAGTTGGGCTATGGCGAACATTAAAAACAAAGTTAGACAAATTGATCCAACCATTTAATGATTTAAAATTTATATATCGGGAAAAGTGAGCGTAAAATTAGGCGTGGACAATTTTTACTGTACTTAAAAATCTTTTGCGGACTATAACCAAATCGGTCTAGCCGTTATAGTTCTTTCGATACATAGAAAAAAGTGTACATGGGAAATTTTACTATCCTTAGTTGAATAATGACGAACATTTTCAAAAAAATTAGCCAAAGTGGGCGTGGTCACTTTCTTTTTTCGTAAAAAGCAAAGTTGGAATATGATGAAAATTAATTTTAAAAAAATGTAGTAAATCGGTCCAGCCATTCTCAGATTTTAGATAAATTGAAAAAGTGGGCTTAGAAGTGGGCGTGGTCAATTTTTCTTTTAGTAAAAACTTAAATTGGGTTGCTACGAAGATTTAAATGACAAATTTCCAAAATCGGTGCAGCCGTTTTCCGATTTTAGATAAATCGAAAAAAGTGGGCGTAAAAGTGGGCGTGGTCAATTTTTCTTTACGTAAAAACCTAAGTTGGACTATGACGAACATTTCAAAAAAAAAATTGTCCAAATCGGTCCAGCCGTTCTCAACTGATGCTGTTACCAACGAACGACAATTGATTTTTATTTATATAGATAATATATTATTATAAATGGTAGATGTAATCATACGTTGCACATAAAACTTAATCCGATTTCATACATTATTATACGTGACTTTATATCTAATTATGTATAGGACTTTACTAAACAAAAAATCCAGTATCAATTTATGTATAATTATATATGACTAATATAATACCATTTAAAACTATACTAAAAAAATTTCCAACAAAAATAATAGATATAATTATATGTGTCTTAAACGATAACATATCTGTGTTTGTATGGTACTATATATACGCAAATTTCGTCTAAACTCAATATATATTTATAAATGGTCGCATATGTAATGGAATATATATTTTGATATAATCATGTATAAAAAAAATATTTTTTTGACCAAACAACTTGCCATATATAATTATATATGCCAGTATTTCAAAATTTATTTTTGTGTGTCAACATATATGGTTACTAGCTGTTTCGCACCCGGCGTTGCCCGGGTTGAAAAAAATATTATATAATGAATAACAGTTTGTAATGCCCTATGATTGCATTCTCGGTTAGCACTCCATCTGGTGAAAATTTCAATTTCGCATTACTTTACACCACCTCTATCCGATCGCGCGCTGATATGACCCTTTATTCCCGCCTTGTTTAGTACTCGACGTTTAAGCGTGATAAACGAATAGGCAGAAATATATTTCAATATATTATAAATGGGTGTGGAAATTTACGTCCCTTTGTTCGATCGCACACTGATATGGGCCCGCATCTGTTAGTCATTTATTAAAAATTGGCTCAGCCGTTTTTTGCGTGATTGCGGAACTGGCAAAAATACACGCCTCTGCCCAATCACTCGCTAATATGGCATATTGTTCCCGCCTCGGTTAGTAAGTACTATATGTGTTGAAATTTTGTTAAAATCAGTTAAGGCGATTAAGCGTAATTACGGAACAGACAGAAAATAACTTTCAGTGTGGTGCAAAGGGGCGTGACAACTTACGCCCCGTGATCTAAACACGCTCTATTATGGTTTATTATCCCCGTTTCGAAAGTACTATATGTGGTGAAAAATCCATTAAAATTGGTTAAGCCGTTTAAGCTTGATTGTGAGACAGGCAGAAATAACTTTCAATGTAATACAAAATAGCGTGGGTCCCCTTTGTCAAACCACACTCTTTTGTGGCCTATAGTTCCTGCCTCGGTTAGTACAATCTGCTGTGGAAATTTCTTCAAAATCAGTTAAGCCGAATAAGCGTGATTGCGAAAAAGGCAGAAAGGAGGTGCAATAAATTTAACAGGGCGTGTTATTTTATGCCCCTTTGTCCGATCGCTCATTTTATGTTCTATAGTTCCCGCCTCGTTTAGTACTATCTGTGACGAAAATTTCATCTTAATTGATTCAGCCGTTGATGCGTAATTGCGGAACTAACAGAAACAACTTTTAGTATAGTACAAAAGAGCGATGCAACTAATGCCTCTTTGTCCAAACGCGCTTTATTATGGCAGTCAAAAATAATTTGAAATTAATACAAAGAGCGGCATTTTAAAACGCGTTTGCCCAATAACGTGCTGATATGGCATATTGTTCCCGCTTCGGTTAGTACTATCTGTGTTGAAAATTGCAATAAAATCTGTTCAGACGTTTAAGAGTAATTACGGAACTGGCAGAAATAACTTTCAATTTAATACAAAGGGGCGTGGACTTTTACGCCCATCCGTCAGAGCGCCCTCCTATTATAACCTATAGTGCCCGTCTGGGTTAGTACTATGTATGGTGAAATTTTCATTAAAATCGGTTCAGACGTTTAAGCGTGATTACTCGCTAATATGGCATATTGTTCCCGCCTCGGTTAGTAAGTACTATATGTGTTGAAATTTTGTTAAAATCAGTTAAGGCGATTAAGCGTAATTACGGAACAGACAGAAAATAACTTTCAATGAAGTACAAAGGGGCGTGGCATTTTCGCCTCTTTGTGTGATCGCCGCCCTATTATGAACTATATTTCCCGCTTGGATTAGTAGTATGTGGTGAAAATTTTTTTAAAATCGGTTCAGCCGTTTAAGTGTAATTGCTGAAAAGGCAGAAATAATGTTCAATATAATACAAAGGGGCGTGGCATTTTACGCCCACTTGGTAGATCGGTCTCTCTTATGGCCTATAGTTCCCGTCTCGGTTAGTACTATCTGTGGTGAAGATTTAATGTAAATCGGTACAGACAGACAGAAAAACCAAAGAATGCCACGCCCCTTTGTAAGGATCATATATTTACAAAAAGTGGGTGTAAAAAGAGGCGTGGCTTCCAATCAAGATGCGGGGTGGCATATATTTCCTTGCAAAAACGCCCTATTAGTATGCCAAATTGCATGTTTATCGGTAACAAACATCCAAATATAGTACAACAACCAAATATATTGAAAAATCGGAAATTCACAAAAAGTGGTCGTAAAAGGAGGCGGGGCATCCAATCGAGATGCCATTGGTGCCAGTTTTCATTCCAGGAAACGTACTATCTACATGCCAAATTTCATTTGAATCGGTTCAGTAGTTTTTTTCTGAAAGCGACACAAACAAACAAACAAACTAACATGTCATTTTTATATCTATATTAGTGTTTGGGAATTCCCGGACTTATCAATTTCCCGGGAAACGGGAAAAAAATTATTTATTTCCCGGGATTCCCGGGAATCCCGGGAAATATTCATTATTAAATAAATCATAAAAAAGTTTTTTAAAAAAACATTAAAATTTTACCAACTTTCTATTAAAAACAGTTTTATTAGAGATAAACAATTCATTAAAACATAAAAAATCAAAAAATAAAAGTTAAAAATCGTGAAATACAATAAAACAAAACAAAAAAAATAATGCAACTTTTTTCCCCACAAAAAAACGCAAAAAATAGCTAAAAATCGCAAAAAAATTTAAAACTGCGTTATTCGAGCAAAAACTAATAAAGTTGACAGCACTTTTAATATTTGTTCTTTAAATGTAAATTCTAGGTTAAAAAATTTTATATTTTTTTGACAGTCATAGCAAAATTATCATTAACCGATGTAATTTTTTTGAATTTTTGAAGTTTTTTCATGATATTGTCATACTTTTTACACTTGGTCAGTTTTCCTATGAATATATATTAGCACTGTTCTTCCAAATAGAAAAAGTACAAAAAATAGCAAATGCAATTATACCTATATGTAAAAAAGATATTAAAAAATAAATTAAAATAAACCTTTTTCATGTAAAATGGCCTATTTTATAAAATTCCCGGATTTCCCGGGAAAAATTAAAAAAATTCCCGGGAATTCCCGTCAGTCTTTTCCCGGGAATTCCCGGGAAATTCGACCCGGGAATTCCCGGACCCCAAACACTAATCTATATATATTTATATATCCTTATCCTTATATATATATAAAAATGACATGTTAGTTTGTTTGTTTGTTTATTTGTTTGTTTGTTTGTTTGTTTGTGTCGCTTTCAGAAGAAAACTACTGAACCGATTGAAATGAAATTTGGCATGTAGATAGAGAATTTTCTGGAATGAAAAATGCGACCAATGGCATCTCGATTGGATGCACCGCCTCCTTTTACGCCCACTTTTTGTGAATTTCAGATTTTTCAATATACTTGGTTGTTTGTTACTGTATTTGGATGTTTGTTACAGATTAGCATGAAATTTGGTGTTTTTTGCAAGGAAATCCCGCGTCTTGATTGGAAGCCACGCCTCCTATTACGCCCACTCTTTGTAAATATAAGATCCTCACAAAGGGGCGTGGCATTCTTTGGGTTTTCTTTATATCTGGTTCACAACCACGGATAAACGGCTAAACCGATTTACATGAAATTTTAACCACAGATAGTACTAACTGAGGCGGGAACTATAGGTCAAAAGAGAGACCGATCGGCCAAGTGGGCGTAAAATGCCACGCCCCTTTGTATTAGATTGAACGTTATTTCTGCCTTTTCAGCAATTACGTTTAAACGGCTAAACCAATTTTAAAGAAATTTTCACCACACATAGTACTAATCCAAACGAGAAATATAGTTCATAATAGGACGGGGACAGACAAAGGGGTGGAAATCCCACGCTCATTTGTATTACATGGAAAGTTATTTCTACCTGTTCCGTAATCACGCTTAAACGTCAGAACCGGTTTTAATGAAAATTTCACCACACGTAGTACTAACCCAGGCGGGCACTATAGGGTATATTATGAGGGCGCTCTGACGGATGGGCGTATAAGTCCACTCCCCTTTGTTCTACATTGGAAGTTATTTCTGCATATTCCGTAATCTCTCTTAAACGTCTGAACAGATTTTATTGAAATTTTTAACACATTTTTAACACAGATAGTATTAACCGAAGCGGGAACAATATGCCATTTTATCACGTGATTGGGCAAAGGTGTTGTACTAATTCAAAATTACTATTGCTGCTATAATATAGTGGGTTTGGACAAAGAGGCATTAGTTGCAACGCTTCTTTGTACTATACTAAAAGTTGTTTCTGTCAGTTCCGCAATGACGCATCAACGGCTGAACCAATTAACACAAAATTTTTGCAACAAATAGTTAACGAGGCGGGAAATATAGGACATAAAATGAGCGATCAGACAAAGAGGCATAAAATGACACCCCTGTTAAACGTATTGCACGTTATTTCGCATTTTTCACAATCACCCTTTTTCGGCTAAACTGGTTTAGAAGAAATTTTCACACACAGATAGTACTAACCGAGGCGGGAACTATAGGCCGTAAATGAGTGCGATTTGACAAAGGTGAGTAAAATCCCACGCTCTTTTGTATTACATTGAAAGTTATTTTTGCCTGTTCCATAATCATGCTTAAACGCCTTAACCGATTTTAATAGAATATTCATCACATATAGTACTTCCGAAGCGGGAACTATAAACCATAATAGATCGCGAGGCGTAAGTTGCCACGCCCCTTTGCACCACACTAAAAGTTTTTTCTGTCTGTTCCGTAATAACGCTTAAGCGCCTAAACTGATTTTAACAAAACTTCCACAACATATAGTACTAACCGATGCGGTAACAGTATGCGATATTAGCGCGTGATTGGGCAAAGGCGTTGTCGAATGCTGCACCCTCTTGCACTATTTGAAAATTGTTTTTAACAGTTCCGCAATCACGCAAAAATGGCTGAGCCGATTTTTACAACTGACTAACCGATGCGGGGCCATATCAGCATGCGATTGAACAAAGGGACGTAAATTACAACACGCCTCTGTAATATATTGAAAGTTATTTCTGCCTATTGGGTAATCACGCTTAAAAGTCGAGTACTAACCGAGGCGGGAACAATGGGCCATATCAGCGCGCGATCGGACAGAGGTGTTGTAAAATGATGCGAAATTTAAATTTTCACCAGATGTAGTGCTAACCGAGGATGGAACCATAGGGCATTACTAACTATCATTCATTGTATAATATTTTTTCAACCCGGGCAACGCCGGGTGCATAACAGCTAGTATATATATAAGGATAAGAATAATTCAAGAAAGATATTTTAAATTTATAAAGTGGAATGTTAAAGAAAACAAACAACCAATATATTGTAAAATGTCGAATTTATAAAAAAGGTGGGCGTAAAGCCACTATTGCATTCCAGAAAACTCACTGTATGCCAAATTCCTTTTGAATTCGTTACATCGTTTTGGCGTGAAAACGGCATAAACTCACAAAAAGTGGGCGTAAAAAAGGCGGGGCATCGAATCCGAATGCGGTAAGGCCTATATTCACTTCCACAAAAATTGCTATATGTATCCCATGTGAATTGGTAACAATCAACCAAATATTGTAACAAACAGGCAAATGTATTGAAAAGCCTTGAATTTACAAAAGTGGGCGTAAAAGAGGCGTGGCTTCCAATCAAGATGCGGAATGGCAAACTTCATGGTAATCGGTAAGAAACATTCAAATATAGTAACAAACATCCAAATACAGTAACAAACATCCAAATATATTAAAAAATCTGAAATTCACAAAAAGTGGGCGTAAAAGGGGCGGGGCATCCAATCGAGATGCCATTGGTCGCATTTTTCATTCCAGAAAATTCTCTATCTACATGCCAAATTTCATTTGAATCGGTTCAGTAGTTTTTTTCTGAAAGCGACACAAACAAACAAACATACAAACAAACAAACAAACAAACTAACATGTCATTTTTATATATATATAAGGATACAAAACTTTTTATTGTATCATATAAAATTACATATGATTTTTGGGAACCCGAGTTCGATTCCCGGCCCAGTCGAGAAAAAAAAAGTTTTTTTTTATTTTTTTTTAAATAGAGAACACTTTTTTATTGCGTTTAATTTTTTTAGAACTAAAAAATTTTAATTTTTGGAATTTTTGCAATCATTTTTAAAAAATTATTTTTCTTTTATGCAGTTATACATATATAACTATATTTGATTTATTATAAAATTATCTATAATTTTTGGGAACCCGAGTTCGATTCCAGAAAAAAATATATTTTTTTTATATATTTTTAAATAGAAAAGACTTTTTTATTGCATTTATTTTTTTAGAACTAAAAATTTTTCTTTTTTTGAATTTTTGCAATCATTTTTAAAAAATTATATTGCTGTTATATAGTTATATATAACTACTAGCTTACAATCCCGGTACTTCGTTACCGGTTGTATTGAATACCGGATAATAGAAGGATCAGGATAACTCTATCGATTTTCAAAAAATTCCCCTACGTAGTCTTTGTTTTATTTACTTGTCGACGTTTAAGTCTTCCATAAAAAAATATTTCAATGAATAATATAAACAATAAAATTTTAATAACTTTGCTGGTACGTTATCATGTTCGTTCCGGGGGAAAAATATGATGACAATTTCCGAGCCCCTATTTCGGAATTTTGGATTTTGAGTGAATAAATATATCAGTGAAAAAGAAATTGGAATAAAAAAAAATATGGAGTAAAAAAAGCTAAACACCAAAAATTTGAGTTAAAAATATCATTCCATATGCTCTGCTCTATTCCATATTGTTCCCCGTTCTACTCCATTCATTTTCAATTCCATCTCCATCTTCTAAGGTCATTATTATAGGTACAGAAAAAGTACCAAAAGTACACTTTATTACCCCCATTAGAAACGGAATTTAAAAAAGTACCTCTTTTAGAATGGTTTTTCTTCACCGAACGATCCTACAATCCATATTTCAATTATCTAGGATCATTGTTTTCAGCAATTATTAAAAGTACTTTTTATCCCCGTTAAGAAACGGAATTTCCAAAAAAAACTTTTCCCAATATCTTTTTTTACCGAAGAATTTTACATTCCAAATTTTAAGTTTCTGGGGTCATATATCAGGAAATAAATAAGTACACTTTTTTATTCCTTTTAACGCATTATTTTCCGAGAAGCGAACCTTTTCCAATTTCAAGTTTCTATGTTTATTATTTCAGGAAATAAAAAAGTACCAAAAGTGTACTTTCGGCATATTTAACAAAACCTACTTTTTATGGAAGGTACTTTTTATAAAAGGTACTTTTTATAAAAGGTACTTTTTATAAAAGGTACTTTTTATAAAGGTACTTTTTATAAAAGGTACTTTTTATAAAAGGTACTTTTTATAAAGGTACTTTTTATAAAAGGTACTTTTTATAAAAGGTACTTTTTATAAAAGGTACTTTTATAAAAGGTACTTTTTATAAAAGGTACTTTTTATAAAAGGTACTTTTTATAAAAGGTACTTTTATAAAAGGTACTTTTTATAAAAGGTACTTTTTATAAAAGGTACTTTTTATAAAAGGTACTTTTTATAAAAGGTACTTTTTATAAAAGGTACTTTTTATAAAAGGTACTTTTTATAAAAGGTACTTTTTATAAAAGGTACTTTTTATAAAAGGTACTTTTTATAAAAGGTACTTTTTATAAAAGGTACTTTTTATAAAAGGTACTTTTATAAAAGGTACCATTATTTCAGTAAATTAAAAAAAGTACCAAAAGTACACTTTTTCCATTTTACCCCCGTAGAGTCAACATTGGCAAAAACCTATATTGCAAATTTTAAGTTTTTAGGACCATTATTTAAGAAAATATAAAAGGTACCAAAAGTACAGTTTTTTACCCTTTTACCCCTAAGAATCAACATTGGCAAAATCCAGCCTTAGTAGATTTATATTCCGGGAGCTGAACCTACATTAAAAGTTTCAAGTGTCTAGGACCATTTTTTAAGGAAATATAAAAGGTACATTTTTTTACCCCTTTTACCCCCTTAGAATCAACATTGGCAAAAATCCGGCCTTACAGGATTTATATTCCAGGAGTTGAACATACGGTCCAAATTTCAAGTCTCTGTGACCCTTATTTCAGGAGATATAAAAAGTACCAAAAGTACAGTTTTTTACCCTTTTTGTCCCCTTAGAATCAACATTGGTAAAAAATCCGGCCTTACTGGAAATATATTCCGGGAGGTGGACCTACAGTCCAAATTTCAAGTCTCTGTGACCATTATTTCAGGAGATATAAAAAGTACCAAAAGTACAGTTTTTTACCCTTTTTGTCCCCTTAGAATCAACATTGGCAAAAATCCGGCCTTACTGGAACTATATTCCGGGAGGTGAACAGACAGTCCAAATTTCAAGTCTCTATGACCATTATTTCAGGAGATATAAAAAGTACCAAAAGTACAGTTTTTTACCCTTTTTACCCCCTTAGAATCAACATTGGCAAAAATCCAGCCTTAGTGGATCTAAATTCCGGGAGGTGGACCTACAGTCCAAATTTCAAGTCTCTAGCTTCAGCGGTTTGAGCTGGGCGATGATGAATGAGTATATAAGTCAGTCAGTCAGTCAGTCACATTACTCTTTTATAGACTGGTTCCATTTAAAATAGCATCGGCAATCCGCCGATGGTGGTTCAATTTATCCAAAAATTAACACATCCATTCTTCTGATTTTTATTGAATTTCGGTTTTGTTATTTAGTCAAAATTGTGAATGGTTCCCGTTTTATCGCTGTTCAAAGTTGGTATTTTGCAACAATTGTATGATAAATACACAATGTTTAAATGATCATATCTTTGGAACGCATCATCCGATTGCCACGAAATAAGCGCAAAATAATGGTTATGTCCTGTACTTAAAACAGAATTTTAAAAAAGCATAGGATGCTTTGCAAAAAGGATATTGAAATTAAAAAAATGTCCTTAATTTGCAAATATATCAAAATGCGTATCTTTAATTTTCCTATATTTTTTTGCACATATAGCCCAAAATGTACTTAACAACATATGCAAATCCAAATTGGGGTGATAAGCAGTTTAATTGTAAACGCGGTTTCATGAAACGCCTTATTGATTTTTGTTAATAACTCTCGTTTACAAATGAAAAATAATTTCTGGGCACTAACCGCGAATAATTTTTTTATATGTATTTTGGATCGCTAAACTCAAAAATTTCATTAAAACAACATTTCGCGAGTACATTTTTGTTAAATGAATTTTTAGCGTTTTTTGGAGGTATTTTAACTATTTTGCTTATATCTTAAGTTCTGTTTATCTGATCTTCTCGCAATAAAAACCAAGCTAAAGATAATCTAATTTCAAACAAATCCTACATTCATCATTTTTTCACCAGTTCATAGCATTACGCGCAAATAATTTTTTTAGCGTTATTTGGAGGTATTTTGACTATTTTTCTTATATATTGAGTTCCGTTTATCTGATCCTTCCGAAATAAGAACCAAATTAAAGACAATAAAATTTCCAACAAATCCTTCATTCATTATTTTTATATCAGTTCATAAATTTACGCGCAATAGGCAAACAAGGAAAACCATTTTTTTTATTAACAAAGCTCATTTCTAAAAAAATTTTAAAAAACAGAAATCGTTACAAATTAGCAATTTTTTTATTTATCTTAAAAGCCTGAACATTTACAACGATTATAACAGGGTTTCATTAAAATCTATGAGCAAACTAAAGTTATGAAAAATTTTATGAAACTACCCAAAAGATTTTCCTTGTTTTTTTATTTATCAATATAATACCTTTAGTGCTTTTCTCATGTATTTTCATATAATTTCTGATAACTTCGGAGTAAACCTATTGATTTTCATCAAATCAACTTTATTATATTTCTAAATGTTCAGGCTTTGCATATAAATAAAAAAACTTAATTAATTGCAAAGATTTCTATTTCTTTAAATTTTTTTTCAACGATTTGTTAATCAAAAAACTTATATTAGTCATATGTTTGCCTATTGCGCGTAAAGTTATGAACTGATATAAAAATAATGAATGAAGGATTTTTTGGAAATTTGATTGTCTTTAATATGGTTCTTATTTCGGAAGGATCAGATAAACGAAACTCAAGATATAAGAAAAATAGTCAAAATACCTTTAAATAACGCTAAAAAAAATTATTTGCGCGTAAAGCTATGAACTAACGAGAAAATGATGAATGCAGGATTTGTTGGAAATTTGATTATCTATATTTTGGTTTTTATTGCGAGAAGATCAGATAAACAGAACTTAAGATATAAGCAAAATAGTTAAAATACCTCCAAAAAACGCTAAAAAATTCATTTAACAAAAATTTATTCGCGAAATGTTGTTTTAATGAAATTTTTGAGTTTAGCGATCAAAAATACATATAAAAAAAATATTCGCGGTTAGTGCGCAGAAATTGTTTTTCATTTGTAAACGAGAGTTATTAACAAAAATCAATAAGGCGTTTCATGAAACCGCGTTTACAATTAAACTGCTTATCACCCCAATTTGGGATTTGCATATGTTGTTAGGTACATATTGGGCTATATGTTCAAAAAAATATAGGAAAATTAAAGATACGCATTTTGAGATATTTGCAAATTAAGGACATTTTTTAATTTCAATATCCTTTTTGCAAAGCATCCTATCCTTTTTTAAAATTCTGTTTTAAGTACAGGACATAACCATTATTTTGCGCTTTATTTCGTGGCAATCGGATGATGCGTTCCAAAGATATGATCATTTAAACATTGTGTATTTATCATACAATTGTTGCAAAACACCAACTTTGAACAGCGATAAAACGCGAACCATTCACAATTTTGACTAAAAAACAAAAACCGAAATTCAACAAAAATCAGAAGAACATATATACCAATTTTTAATACAATTAAAATAGGTAAGGCCGAAAAAGTGTTTTTTTCGTAGTCAAAAATTTTGGAATTCTTCTATATATATAGATATTTAATTTATTATAAAATTATCTATCATTTTTGGGAACCCGAGTTCGATTCCAGAAAAAAATATGTTTTTTTATTTTTTTTTTTTTTATATAGAAAACACTTTTTTATTGCATTTGTTTTTTTTTTAGAACTTAAAAAATTTTACTTTTTGAATTTTTGCAATCATTTTTAAAAATTTATATTGCATTTATATAGTTAATAATAGCTATATTTGGTTTAAATTATCAAATTATCAATGATTTTTGGAACCCGATTTCAAATCTAATTCTGATTTCCTGATTCCATGAAAAATTTCAAACTTATAAGCCAAAGTCTTGGACATATGACTTGGAAATAAGGCATATGACTTGGAAATAAGGCATATCGCTACATTAAAATTATTGTTTAATCTTACCATGGAAGCCCCTAATAGCGCTGTACGTCATTCCAATTTTTTTTTTTTGCAAATTTTATCAAAAAAAAGTCTTTTTGAAAATTGTGTACAAGTGAATAACATATTTAATTGGATGTAATCATATATTACTATATGTTAGATCAATTTGATATAATTAAATACGATCAATTTATTTAAAACTAAGTCTTTTAAAGTTGTTATTTGCTAACAACGTCCGCTGGTCTAGAGGGTAGAGATTGCGATTACAAAACGGAAGACTTGTGGTTCTAATCTCCGTCCGTTCGAAGTTTTTTTTTTTTTTTTTATTTATTTTCAGTTTTACATTATTATATCTAAAAAAATAAATCTAAAAATAGAAACATTTTTTTTGGATAAAAATGTATCCAATAATTTTTTTATAAAATCAAGATATCAGATATTATAAGATAACTTTGGCGCGGCCAAATTTCGGATGAAATTACATTATATAATATCCAATTTAATATAAAATCATGATATTGGATATTTTAAGATAACTTTGGCGCGGCCAATTTCCGGATGAAATTACATCTTATCATACCATATTTAATACAAAATCATGACAATAGATAATTTGGGATAACTTTGGCGCGGCCAATTTCCGAATGAAATCACATACAATCAAATATTAAACTGTAACTTCATATATTATAAGATGTTATGAGATAACTTTGGCGCGGCCAATTTTCGGATGAAATTTAGCAAAATCAGATCCAATAAATTATATATAATTTTATAAGATAACATGTTTTACCATACAATTTTTTTTTACTCGGGTCGTTAGTTTTTAACTGAAAACCAAATAATGCAGCAAAAATCACTTGATATTGGTACATATCGATTGTCGTTTGGGTAGTCGCAATTAAAGTCGGTTGATATAACTGATTTTTAGTGAAAATAACTACAATATTTTGTTGTGGCTATCGTATAAAAGTAGCAGTAACCGATTTTTTGGTTGTAGCCACCAAAAGATTTAGCGAGATAGTTATTATTTGTGTGTGATAACATATTCGTTATGACAACTAAATTTGCTGCCAACCAAAATTTTTAATTGCCTTAACAGATTATTTTACTAAGCGCAGATATTTGATACAGTCGAATTTTATCTACCTGTAGTGAATTGAAGTGTATACTAGGGTGGCTCGTTTTTGGGCTTTTCTCTCTGATCAAATT
>CAWUER010000323.1:0-15000 GCA_963921195.1 Pegoplata infirma
ATTCGTAATATAAAGTGTTTTTCTATTAGTGCACTAACTGTCTTTAAAATACTTACCCGCGTCACGGGATACAATAGAACATATTAAAATTGTTCAAGTCATAAATAAAATCATTTTAAATTTTTCGAGGTCTCCGACACAGTTTTTTCCTTTTTTTTTTTTTTTTGTTTGCGTTTCAGTGTAAAGAACTTTATTTAAAATAATTTTAGGAAAAAAAATTCCAAGTTCTGAAAAGCTTTGTGAAAAAAATCTAAGTTCTGAAAAAATTTTTGAAATATTTTCAAAGTCCCACAAAAAGATTTTTGCAACTTTTTTTGCATTTTGGAGTCTAAAAATTCCATAAAAATGCCTTTAGAAAAAAGAATTGTTGAAAAATTTTCTAAGTTGCGATTTTTTTTTATGGTTTATATGAAACAATTTATGAATACGAAAAGCTTTTTTTTTAGCTATAGTAAAATAAAATTTTGAAATTATTTCCAAAATATAAGAATCAACTTAATTTAAGACGTATTTTTCAGTTCTTATTTAGCCTACGGGAAGGTTTCTCTTAAATTTTATGCCGACAGGTCTCACTGAATGATATACCATTTTCTATTGTATTTTCATTAAAACCGTGCAATGACGGGTACAAAAAGCTATTATAAAATAAAATTAAAAACACTACTTAAGATATTAAAAAAAAATTGTCATTCTACTACACAAAATTTCTAAGAACGACTTCACTTAACTTAAATCATGAAAATAAAACATCTTTTGATAAAAAAAAAGAAAATTTCTACTATCACAAACAACACATATGAATGTACAACTGAAGTTAAGAAAAATAGCATAGCAAGTTTTTTTTAAATACAAATACATATCTATGAGGTAGGAAAAATTTTTGTCAGATTTTACAAAAAATACATATGTAACACTTCCCCTTGTAACAACTTTCCTCGCTTCACCGTCACCTATCTTCGAGTTAATTACCCTGAAAAGTATACCCAAGGCAATATCTTTCTTCACCTCGTCTCTACAACCCGGAAACTTTCATTCTGTCTAAAATCATGCAGTTTTAGACATTAAACTTCTAAGTTTAAGAAATTGAATTCAAAATTTACAAATAATTTACATGAATTAATATTTTTCTTGCCATTTTTAAATATGTAACGTAAATTATAGCAAAAATATAAAATTTATCCGTTACTATTGTGAATTAACATGAACTAAAACAAAACCATAAATTTATCTTAACGAATTTTGTATTGAAACACGAAGTTTCTTTGTAACTATTTAAAGTAAGATTATTCAATTATATTGTAACATCCAACTGGTGAGCACACAACGAAATAAATACTTTGAACTACTTATAAACCCAAAATCTTTCCCTTTATATTCTTTACATGACACTTATTTCCTAACTCCTTTATGATTTCTCAACTGGGAGAAATTATAAATCATATAAAAAAGGCTAAATTCTTGTCATCAATAGGTGCCTGGCATCATTACATATACAGTCCACTCTACTATCACTCCAACACACATTGAAGTTATAAATCTCTAAATTAAGCCTTTTTTACATGGTCACTTCGAACCTTCGAGAGGAACATTATTGACATCACTGGAAGCTCCCGTCTCAACATATCAGAATGAGGTAAAGTAAATTTCTCACATTTACATTTATTTTAGTTTCTATCGGCCGTGCGGAACAATAAGATAAAACTGTGTAAAAAGAATAAGTGTCGCGTTAAATCAAAAAGGCAAAGAACAAGAAGAGCGAAAAGAAAAAAAGAAACGTTTTTTAATTAGAAAACTCCTAGAAGAAAAAGAAAAAAACGGATAAAAAAGAACAAAATCTCGAAATTTCAAAAAAAAAATACTTAAAAATCGGTGTTTCAAAGAAAAATTTACATAGAAACGAAAGAAAAATCGAAAATTATATAAAAAACAGAAATTGCAAAACGTTAAGAAAAATAAATTCCAAAATCCCTTTAAAATAAAAAACAACAAAAAGTTCCCGTTGCAATTTTTTTTTTATAAATTTAAAAGTCTTAAAATTTGCACATTTTTTCGTATTCTTTAAAACAAAAAAAAAAATATTAAAATTACCGTTAACATTTTTGCCATAAAGTTTCTTCTTTGTTTTAAAGTTTGGTTTATTGGACTTTTGCAAAAACAACAGAACACGTATTATGTACATACATTCATACATACACTTACGTACATAGAAACCGTGGTGAATTGAGATAAATTTTTTCAAAGCAAAAATAAATTGTTCGATCAAACAAACCAAACTTTCAAACGACAAATTCTTTTCAAACGTGTAAACCACAATCAATCGTAACAATTTCAAGCAATACACGCGTGCAGTAAACAAAAAAGAAAAATTCAATTACAATCTAACAAGTTAAATCATACGTGTGTTAAGTGCAAAAGTGTGAAGAGTTCGATCAAACATCGCGTTCGTAAAAACATAAAAAAAAAAAAAAAAACAAAATCAACATAAAACCTTGTTCAAACAATCTTGTTCTCTGCAAAAACAACGTGCTCGATCAGTCGTCAAAAAATAAAAAAAATTTATATTTTTAATTTTAACCCAAAAACTGGAATACAAATTTATTTCCCTTAACTCAGTTCATAAGGTAATTAAATGCGTTTTGTAAGAGGTCTTAACAAATAGATTTTACACTGGAATACATTTTTTTCTCTTCCCAAATATTTCGGAATACATATGTATGTATCATAAAACAAAAAAAAATTGTTGCAGCATAAAATTCTCTTTTTTGAAAAAAAAAAAAAAAAAAAAATACACAAAGTCAAAAGCAAAAACAATTATTTGGCTTTGCCATCAATTAAAAAAAAAAAAAAAACAGAAAATTTTTCGTTAATAGTTTGTACTCTATCAAAAAAAAACACCTACTTCCTTGGTGTAACAGTGGTACATTTCTAATTTAAATTTTAAATTTGTTCCAAGGAACAAAACAAAAGCCCACAAATTTTTATTGTGACATAATATAAAAAAAAGACACGAAATTAAAAAAAAAAAAAAAAAATTTTTGCTACACTTGGAAACAAAAATTAATGGACTCGAATCCGAAATTAGTCAAAATATATTTGTTAATTTTGTTTGCTAATTACTAATCACAACTAAAAATTTCTTATCTTAAATTAAGGAAAAAAAAAAAAGATAAAAAAATTGTTTTTTTATGTAAGCGAAAAATTTAAAACATAAAAACAAAATAAAATTTAAAAAACAAAAGAGAAGGAAAAAACTGTCAAGAGTAAAAAGAGAAAATTACAATCTTGGACATATTAACCCATTGCAGCAACATTGGGTCAGAATAAAGTTGTTATTAATATTAAAATAATCTTGTTATTAATGAAATATATTTTCTCATTTTGGTTAAGAAGTTAACTTACAATTAGTCGTCTAATAAAGAAGAAATAAAATATTCAGAAAATTTATTTATTTTCTTCTCTATTGAATTGAATCCATTAAAAAAAAAAAAAAAATAAAAGGACATTTCAAACAGAAAAAGGAAAAAATTAAATCAGAGATCACAGAAAGCCAACAATTTCATTACGAGTTTTCGAGTTGGAACAAACTGCCAAAGGGGCAACAATTCCTATATTTTTTTTTTTTCAAAATCAGAACAAATTTTTCTGCAAATATAGCGAATACCAATTTTTGACAAGTCTCCTTGTTTTATCTCCTTTATTTTATTCTTTCTGAATAATAAATTAATTTTCGATAAAAGCTAAATAGTAATTAATTGAAATTTAAGTTGATTACTCCTGATACAATTTTGTTCGTACATTGTGTCTCATCATTGTATTTCCAATAAACGGATTTCTGTCGTTTTCACGGACCTTTTTCTGTCCTGTCATACCAATTTAACATTTGGGTCAAATTGAGATAAATAAAAAAAAACAACAGAAAAGAGTAGAAATAGAAAATTCTTCATTCAGAATTTAGTTAACAAAAATTAACAGTATTTACTTAATTAATTTATTATTTCAAATTAAAAAAAAGAAAAAATATATATATATAAACCATTTGGTGATATTTAAGAGGGTTCCCAAATATAATCAATTATACGTTAAAAATTAACATTTTTTACGACACACATAGATAAATATAGCGATATTTAAAATTAAAATTTAAAAAATAATAATATCAATTGGTTATCTTTTGCGTTAAATCCATACAAATTCTTGAAATCATGCCTACTACAGGAGATGCTCCCAATACTCCCTTAACGGGAAACAGACTTCAAGACAAATTTTTACTGGATATTGATAACTTATTGTCGTTTTGTCAGTGCTTTGGGAAAGATGACGTCGATGATAGCACAGAGACAGATTTGGAAATAAAATTAGATGCTCTAGAAAACTTATGGAAGAAATTTGAAATGTCATATGAAAATCTTATGCTTTCACCCCTTCTAGAATCTGAAAAGAAAGACGCTAAGTTAAACTTGAAGACCAACTCTGAGACTTATTTTATGACAAAGTCAAGCATTTTAGACCGCCTTAAAATGGTAAGAGGCTACACGTCACAGAACAATTCTTCACGGCTAAGTTTAAATCCCCAGAATAACCCAGTTGAAAATTTCAGCAACTGCATTAAATTGCCACCTTGCGACACGGAAGTTTTTAAGGGCAGTTATGAAGAATGGCCATCGTTTCGTGACATGTTCACTGCCGTATATCTCAACCACCCAAAACTCACAAAAGCCCAAAAACTTTACCATTTACGTAATAAAACAACTGGTAACGCAGGATCAATTGTTAAACGCTATGCCCTATGCGATAACAATTTCGATCTTGCTTGGGAAGCACTTAGAGATCGCTATGAAAACGAAAGTGTCCTGGTATTTAACCAACTCGGAATTTTATTTAACGTCCCAAATGCCACATCCGAGAACAGTGAATCCATTCAAAAGATTCAGACTACCGTCAATGATGTACTAGAAACCCTTAAAACTTTAAATATTAGCACAAAAGATTGGAGTCCCATACTTTTATACTTAATTTATACAAAACTTCCCCCCAAAACTTTAGATCTTTGGCAGGAATCTCAAAAATCCCATCGTAAAGTGCCTACATGGGATCAATTAAGTGAATTTTTGAAAAATAGATATGAAACATTAGAGGCTATTTCCAGTATAAAAACAACAAAAGAGAGGTACAGTCTTCCTAATATACCTCAGCCTAAAATTCAGTCTTATGCATCCCAGGAAAAACTAATTCCTGAATGCAAACTTTGCGGCGGTGACCACAATTTGCGAGTGTGTCCCCAATTTAAAAAATATACTGTTCAAAAGAGAATTGATTATGTGTATGAGAATGGCTTTTGCGGTAACTGTCTCTCCTCCACACATACTAAGCCAAAATGTCCTAGCAAAAATACATGTTTCATTTGCAAAATGGAACACCATTCTTTATTGCACTTAGCAAAGTCGCAAAATTCTTCAACGACTCCAAACAATTTACACCCTAAACCATATTATGCAACCAACTCACAGCAAATGCAAGGAAGATCACAAGCCGACAGTCAAAATGTGTCTGAAACTTCCCATGCTTCTAATTCAGCTCAAATTTCTCAAAGCTCTTCTGAACCCCACACATCTAGTCAGGGTCATAACTCTCAAAACGTTTCTGAACATCCGCATACATCTAGTCAAAGTCAAAATTTTCAAACCTTTTCCAATCACTCTGGCACCTTAATTCAAGATGTTAACTCTCAAGTTCAAGCAAATGTTTCGGTTAATAACGAATATATTCTACTTAGAACGGCATTAGTTCAAATTGAACACATGAACGAACTTTTTACTGTTAGAGCCCTTATAGACCCTGGCTCACAAAGAACATTTGTGTCCGAGAGGATCAGAAATAGGCTGCAACTGTCTTGCAGAAAATCTCATGTTGAAATTGTAGGCATTGGCGGCCAAGTCCAGTCTGCAACAAAGGAATGCGACTTAACTCTCTTTTCTAAAAAATGCAATTTCAAATTCTCAATCACAGCCATTGTTCTACCAAAGGTTACTAAACATTTACCTTCAATCTCATTCGAAGTTTCAAATGCAGCGGATCTGTCAAATCTTGATTTAGCAGACCCAACCTTTAACCAGTCTTCACAAATCGATCTTATTCTCGGAAACGACTCAGAACGTTTTATCAATATTGACGGTATTAAGAAAAATATTTGTGGCCAAGCCTCGGCGTACAATACAATATTTGGTTGGGTTTTAAGTGGCCCAATTAAAGGACAGACTCTTTATTCTTTTACAACTACAGTTGTCCCTTCGGAAACCGTTGCTCTTAACGAGCTGTTACGAAAATTTTGGGAACAAGAAGAACTCCCTTCATCATCTCATATGTCAGCCGAAGACCAATATTGTGAAGAGTTTTACAAGCAAACGACAACTAGAGATTCGAACGGGAGATACATCGTTAGGCTTCCATTCAAAAAAGAGTTTCCTCATTCCATATTTCTTGGCGCTTCCCGAATTTTAGCCCTTGGCCAATATTCCCGGATGAACCAATCTATTTCTAAAGACCCTGAACTTCAAACACAATATAATGCGGTTCTCAAAGAATACCAAACTCTCAATCATATGGAAAAATCATCGTTTCGAGAAATCAATTGTGAGGGTAAATACAGATCCTTTTACTTGCCCCACCATGCAATAGTTCGTCCGGAACACAAAACAACAAAAGTCAGAGTTGTGTTTAATGCCTCCCGGAAAACTAAATCAGGATTCTCTCTTAACGACGTTTTGTACACGGGGCCCACACTTCAACAGGATCTTATAACCGTTATACTTAATTGGCGAAAATATCGCTATGTGTTCAGTGGTGACATACAGAAAATGTATCGCCAAATACTAATTAATCCCCATGATAGAGATTTCCAAAGAATTGTTTTTCAACCCGAACCTAATAGTTCTTTTCAAGATTTTCAATTGAAAACCGTTACATTTGGTGTAAACTGCGCTCCATTTTTGGCTATTCGAACGCTTCTTCAGCTTGCGTCTGATTCAGAATCCCAATACCCAACCGCTGCCATGATTTTACGCAAAGAAACTTATGTTGACGACATATTATCTGGCGGTTACACTATTGAAGAAGCCCTTAATGCCCAATCTGAAATTATTGCAACTCTTAACTCAGCAGGATTTCCATTAAAGAAAATAACTGCTAATGATACCAAGTTGCTTTCTCATCTCAATCCTGAAGATCTATACGATTCAGATTTACTTCGTTTTTATGAAGCTAGCTCTACTAAAACATTAGGCATCAAATGGAATGCTCTTAGTGATTCATTTAGCTACTCATTCAGTCCAATCACTCAATCGACCAAAGTGACTAAGCGCTCAATTTTGTCAGCAGTTGCAAAATTGTTCGACCCAGCTGGATGGATAACCCCTATCGTCATCAGAGCAAAAATGCTCATGCAACAACTTTGGCTGGAAGGCCACGATTGGGATGAGAGCGTAGGCCAAGAATCTCTTGATAAGTGGAACAACCTCCTCTTTGATCTTTCCCATGTGGAAAAAATTGTAATTCCAAGATGGCTTCAATATACACCATCAGACGTTGTGCAAATCCATGGGTTTTCGGACTCATCCAAAGCAGCATATTGTGCTGCAGTTTATATAAGATGTCAAATGTCAGAATTTGTTGCACTCACAAATTTGCTTGTTGCCAAAAGCAAAGTAGCACCCTTGCAAACAGTGTGTTTACCACGATTAGAACTCAATGGTGCTGTATTACTCGCCAACTTGGTAAATTACGTCTTGCTATCTCTTAACTTAAATGTATCTGAAATCATTTTATGGACTGATTCCACAATAGTCTTAGGATGGTTATCTAAGCCACCATGGACATGGGAGACATATGTTGCTAATCGCATCGCTACAATTCACCGATTACTACCAAAAGCAACATGGCGCCACGTTCCTACCCACGACAACCCTGCAGATCTTGGTACCCGGGGGTGTAGACCTCAGGATCTTTTAATTAACCCTTTATGGTGGCAAGGCCCTAAATGGCTCTCTAACCCTCCTTCCGAATGGCCAAAAAAGATAAGCCCATCAAATACATATCACTCAGTACAATCTCTACATGTTGCAACTCAAAATGTTGATATGTTAGAAAAATTTTCTTCATATCACAAGGCTTTACGGGTATTGTCTTACATGTTTCGCTTTTATCATAAGGTTTCAAAAAATAGCCTTCATAAAAATCACTCCACATTAGATCTTTCGCAAAAAGAAATCAAGTTTGTAAAGAACAGGCTCATTATTCTAGCTCAAGAATTACATTACGGTGAAGAATATTTATGTCTTTCGAACTCTCAGTCGATTTCTGACAAAAGCTCTTTAAAAACTCTAAATCCATTTGTAGATTCTAATGGAATCATGCGCGTAAATGGTCGGTTATCAGAATCTTCTCTTCCCTACAACGAACGCTACCCCGTGATCTTACCTGGCAACTCCCGACTCTGCCAACTCTACTTAAATCATTTGCACACATTTTTGGCACACGCAGAATGTAATCAAATGTGTAGGATGGTTCAAACTGAATTCTACGTTTCCCGTCTAAAGCCTCGAATTAAGAAAATTATTCGTCACTGTAAGAGTTGTATAATATTTAAACAAAAGCACTGTTCACAAATTATGGCTCCGTTACCTCCAGATAGATGTAGTCTCTCGATACCCTTCCAAACTACGGGCATCGATTTTGCCGGTCCGTTTGAGTTAAAAACATCATCTTTACGAAATGCCCCTTACATCAAAGGCTATGTTAGTGTCTTTGTCTGCTTCAGCACTAAGGCCATCCATCTTGAAGCATGTTCTGACTTATCCACTGTAGCTTTCAGTGCGGCATTCGCTCGTTTCGTTGGAAGGCGGGGTCTCCCTTACAGGATAGTATCGGATAACGGTCGAAATTTCCTCGGTGCCAGCAGAGAATTGAGTAGGGAATTCTCATCTTTCATAAAATCAGCGTCCGCTGATGTTTCACAAAAATACGTCACCCAGGGGTTTGAATGGAGTTTTATCCCACCTCATGCACCTCACATGGGTGGCCTATGGGAGGCTGCCGTAAAAAGTTTTAAATATCATTTAAAACGTATTGCTGGCGCGCACAAGTTTAATTTCGAGGAGTTTTCCACTGTTCTTGCGCGAATAGAAGGAGTTTTAAACTCTCGTCCCATCTCTGCAATGTCGGAAGATCCTTCTCACTTAACTGCGTTGACCCCGGGACATTTTCTAAGAGGAGCCCCACTCATGGCTCTCCCAGAGCCGAGCTGCGAAAAAATATCTATCGTAAACAGATGGGAGAAACTCAAAGCGCTTCACCATCAATTCGCTATAAGATGGAAAGAAGACTACCTAAAATCATTACACAAAAGATATAAGTGGAAAAGTTCCACCCCTAATATAAAACCCGGTGACCTCGTTGTTGTAATGGACGACCTACTACCACCTTCCGAATGGCGCTTAGGTCGAATAGAAAGTACTCATGCCGGTTCGGACAATAATGTAAGAGTAGCTGATGTTCGAATTGCTACTGGCATTATAACTCGGCCAATAGTAAAACTATGTTATTTACCACTTCTTAATGGAAATTACCCAACTCTTAGTTAGACTCTTACTCTTTACATTCCCAATATAATCCCCAATTAGGGTCACCAATACATTCATTCAAATACAAATTATTAACTCAACTTTTCTACTTTTGTTCTTTTCTTTGCTTCTGTTTTTCTTGTTTAATCCTCTTTAGAAACCAAAATCATCGTCATCGTAATCGGGATCCTGAAATCCATCAATGTATGGTTTGCAGACAGTTTCACGCATTAAGGTTTTGCCAGCGGTTTTTGAGGATGAGTATAAAAGAAAGAAATCGCGTGGTTCGCCGTCACCGGTATTGCGATAACTGTTTAGCCAGGAGCCATGACCTGAGAGCTTGTCCTTCCATGGATACATGTAAAAAATGCAACAGTTATCACCATACACTTCTTCATCCTAGTCGCACAAGAAATGCTGACTTGCGGAATATAATCAACAGGCAAGGTAACAACAGGCATGGTAACAACAGGCATGGTAACAACAGGCAAGGTAACAACAGGCAAGGTAACAACAGGCAAAGTAACAACAGGCAAGGTTACAACAGGCTTGACAATAACGACAACAGATCCAATAACAATCGCCAGTCTGCGAATGACAAAAATACGTCAGCTGTTCCAGACCAACAAATCATTTCAGAGGCTATCCGGTCCCTTGCGCAAGTGCTTTGTGTTCAACAAAGCTCCACTGTTGCACAAGTGCAAGGGGGCCGGCATGTCTAAAATCATGCAGTTTTAGACATTAAACTTCTAAGTTTAAGAAATTGAATTCAAAATTTACAAATAATTTACATGAATTAATATTTTTCTTGCCATTTTTAAATATGTAACGTAAATTATAGCAAAAATATAAAATTTATCCGTTACTATTGTGAATTAACATGAACTAAAACAAAACCATAAATTTATCTTAACGAATTTTGTATTGAAACACGAAGTTTCTTTGTAACTATTTAAAGTAAGATTATTCAATTATATTGTAACATCCAACTGGTGAGCACACAACGAAATAAATACTTTGAACTACTTATAAACCCAAAATCTTTCCCTTTATATTCTTTACATGACACTTATTTCCTAACTCCTTTATGATTTCTCAACTGGGAGAAATTATAAATCATATAAAAAAGGCTAAATTCTTGTCATCAATAGGTGCCTGGCATCATTACATATACAGTCCACTCTACTATCACTCCAACACACATTGAAGTTATAAATCTCTAAATTAAGCCTTTTTTACACATTCTTTGACAACCCCTATTAACATAACATACACATCCTCTGAAAATGGTGTCCATCCCCTGAAAATGGTGTCCATATCCCATAACACTCAGTTTAATCCACACACATTTCTCCGATGCATTAACGCAACCAGTTCTATTATCTTGACCGCAATTGTAATTATATACATTCACATGAAAACACTTCATAAAACGTGTTTCGAACAAAAGTTCCTTTTTTTCTCTAAATAACCATAAAACCACTCAACAATGTTGCATTGCAAAATCAAAACAAAATAAAACTTTAGATGTATGTGTGTGTACATAAAAGCAAATCTCAGTACAAACATACGAAATGAATGAATGGTTGACAGAAAAGAAGTAAAAATATCATATACACTCACATAAATTGATATTCACGAAAAATGTTTTTAAATACGAAAGGGGTAAAAAAATACACATACAATGAATTCATAAGGCAATGTCGTAAAACATACATAAAAGATATTGCGTTTGACTCAAATACAAAAGCAGAGACATAGTCTTTATGGAAGAAAAAAAGTTTATATGAATGGATGAATGCATTTGTGTAT
Organism: Pegoplata infirma; assembly: GCA_963921195.1. Classification (NCBI taxonomy): domain Eukaryota; kingdom Metazoa; phylum Arthropoda; class Insecta; order Diptera; family Anthomyiidae; genus Pegoplata; species Pegoplata infirma. Next base: position 11,427 of record CAWUER010000323.1, read on the forward strand.
GTTTAACTTACTGCACATACAAAACATATGCATGAATATTACAGTGGGACTAAAAAATGTTTTTGTTAGAACACGAACTTGTTGTACTTGTGTTTAGCATATTTAAAATTACACTGTAAGTAGGTGGAATTGACACACTAAAACGCACTTGTAAATTTATTTTTGGGTCGTAGAACACAGCGACATTCTTGGTTTTGACAGGTCAATATCAATTTATATTTAATTTTGCGATTTTCCACCATTTGTTTATTGTTTTTTAAGGAAATTAAAAAATTAAAAGATCATCGTTAGAGTAAAGTTTTGACTAATAAACACTAAATAAAGATATTTCGAACGAGTTTTTGAAGCGGTTTCCTAGAAAAATATAAAAGTCGCAAACTGTAAAACGAAATATATCTTGATTTTGACCTGTCAAAACGGAGAATGCCACTTGATTCTACCACCCAAAATTAAGTTTTGACGTTTTGGTATGTCATTTCAAAAGTTTAAATTATACTTTCAGTGTTTTCTATTGACAAAAGGATTTTTTTTTTCAATATTCCAGAAAATTTTTCGTGGTCCCATTTTCCAAATAAATGTTTTTTTTTATATTTCTTTTTCTGTTTCCATAATCGACAAATCTTTTTTGTCGTCCCACTCTAATTAGCATACAAATAATATGCAAAGTAACATACATTCATAAATGTATGAATGACTGACTACAGTAAACCTGTCAAAATCAATGTACTCTATTGTCGTAGTTGTGTTTTTAGATAAAGGAGTCGGCTACCTGAAATCTGAAATTTTTTCTATTAAAAAAATGTCTAGTAGTCTTAAACTTTTTAAATATAAAAAATGTGTCAGAATTAGAGATGGGCGCGTGATCGAATTTTGACTCACGCACGCTCACGAAATAAAAATATTGCTCACGCACGATCACGCACGAAATTGTTTTTTCTGCTCACGTTCACGCACGCTCACGTGAGTAACTAAAATTTTTCTCACGCTCACGAAATAATCACGCTCACGAAGACTCACGAAATTAAAATGAACAAATTTTTATTTTACTGTTTTTGATTTCTTGCACAAAAAGTATTTATTTAATTTCCTTAAAACAATAGTAAAAATTTATTTAAATCACAATTTTTTATTAATTGCCCTCTACATTCAATATATTTACGATTTTTTTACTTGTTTTTGTTTCAAACAGCACAAAACTATCACGCAAACTCACGAAACAAAAGTTACTCACGCACGCTCACGCACGAACATATTTTTTCTAATCAAGCGCACTCACGATCGCGTGAGTAAAAATAAATTTCACTCACGATCACGCGTGATTCACGCGTGAATCACGTGAATCACGAAAAATTCGTGTCACGTGCGCATCTCTAGTCAGAATCTAATGTCTCAGAATCTGAGACTTTTTCTATAGACAAAATATCTTAGATTCTGAGACATTTTTTCTATAGAAAAAACACAGATTCTGAGACATTTTGTCTACAGAAAATGTCTCAGATTCTAAGACATTTTTTCTATAGAAAAAGTTTCAGTTTTTTCGATAGAAAAAGTCTCAGATTCTGAAAATATTTTTTTCTAAAGAAAAAGTGTGAGAATCTAAAAAATTTTTTCTATCAAAAAAATATCTCAGATTCTGACACATTTTTGTATAGAAAATGGTCAGATTCTGATACATTTTTTTATAGTAAAAGCCTCAGATTCTGAGACATTTTTTCTTATAAAAAGTCTCAGATTCTGAGTCATTTTTTCGACAGAAAAAGGCTTAGATTGGGAGACATTTTTTTCTATAGAAATAGTGTCAGATTCTGAAACATTTTTTCTACACAAAAAGTCTCATATTCTGAGACATTTTTTCTATACAAAAAGTCTAAGATTCTGAGACATTTTTTCAATAGAAAAAGGCTCAGATTCTGAGACGTTTTTTTCTATAGAAAAAGTCTCAGATTCTGAGACATTTTCTCTATAAAAAAAAGTCTCTCTTCTGAGACATTTTTTCCATAGAAAAGGTCTAAGATTCTGAGAAATTTTTTTCTATAGAAAAGTTTCCGTTTCTGAGAAATTTCTTCTATAGAAAAAGTTTCAGATTCTGCCACATTTTTTCTATAGAAAAAATCTCAGATTTTGTGACATTTTTTCTATAGAAAAAGTCTCAGATTCTGAGATTTTTTCTATAGAAAAAGTCACAAATTCTGAGGCATTTTCTCATAGAAAAAGTTAAAAAATTTTTTCTATAGAAAAAGTTTCAGTTTTTTTCTATAGACAAAGTCTCATATTCTGGGAAAGTCTAAGAATCTGAGACGTTTTTTCTATAGAAAAAGTTTCAGATTCTGAGACATTTTTTTATTGAAAATGTCTCCGATTCTGAAAATATTTTTTTCTATAGAAAAAGTGTGAGATTCTAAAAATTTTTTCTATTGAAAAATGTCTCAGGATATGAGTCTTTTTATATAAAAAAAATGTCTCAGAATCTGAGAAAATTTTTTCTATTGAAAAATGTCTCAGAGTCTGAGACTTTTTCTATAGAAAATATGTCTCAGAATCTGAAACCTTTTCTATAGCAAAAATGATTTAGAATCTGAGAATTTTTCTATAGAAAAAATGTCTCAGACTTTTTCTATAGAAAAAATGTCACAGAATCTGATACTTTTCTATAGAAGAAATGTCACAGAATCTGATACTATTCTATAGAAGAAATGTCTCATAATCTGAGACTTATTCTATAGAAAAAATGTCTCAGAATCTGAGAATTTTTCTATAGAAAAAATGTTTCAAAATCTGGGACTTTTTCTATAGAAAAAATGTCTCAGAATCTAAAACTTTTTCTATAGAAAAAATTTCTCAGAATCTGAGACTTTTTGCATGAAATAAAAATGTCTTAGATTATGAGACTTTTAAAAAGAAAAAATTACTCAGAATTTGATGCTTTTTCTATAGAAAAAATGTCTCAGAACCAATACTTTTGCTATAGCGAAAATGTTTCAGAATATGAGACTTTTTTCTATAGAAATTTTTTCTTTAAAAAAATGTCTCAGAACTTTAAATTTCTTCTATAGAAAAAATGTCTCAGGATCTGAGACTTATTCTATAGAAAAAATGTCTCAGAATCTGAGAGTTTTTCTATTGAAAAAATCTCTCAGAATCTGAGATTTTTTCTATAGAAAAAATGTCCCAGAATCCGCGGCTATTTCTATAGAAAAAATGTCAGCATTCTAATTTAAGTTGAAATTTGTTTTATAGGATTTTCGACGCAGCTTTTCTTTTGAGTATAATTTACGAAATTTTTTGCAAGCGATGATCATAAAATAAAAAAAAAATCGTTTAAAAAAAACAACACAACGTACCAGGTCCCCCCCCTTAAAGGACACAAAAAAGGATTTATGAATATACACATTTGCATGAAACTTCAACAAGACAAAACAACCACAAACATAAAACAAAACAAAAATGCCAAAAAAAAAATCAATTGTTTATAAAAGAAACAAAAAAATATGTACATATTTATGTAAGCACACTACATTCATTTGACATATTACATAACATAAGTGACATTAAGCAATGTACAGAAAAAACCAGA
>CAWUER010000324.1:0-24201 GCA_963921195.1 Pegoplata infirma
GTATGCGATTTTTAAGTTTTAAAATTTAAATCTCATTTTTGAAAATGTTTGTACTCTTCGATTTTTTTGAAATTTTTTTGTGTAAAACTTCTATAAATTCTACAAATTTTTTGCCCAGGAAGATCGTGGGATAACGATTATTACTATTTTTTAAAATTTTTTGAAAAATATTTATTGTAATTTTCCAATCTTAAAATCATTTCTACTGCTCCAATGGTGCGTCAAAGAGGGGTCCTTTATAAGACCGACCCCTATTAATTTTTACGTCTTAACATTTCTTTGGAACAAACTAATACCCTATCTCCAATTTCTAAGGGGGCTCCCACACAAAACGAAATTTTTTAAAACTTAAAAATCGCATACTAGAGCGCTTTTAAGAATTTTTTGGGATTTTTTTTTAGAATGTACGTAAAAAAACAAAAATTTTGAAAAAAAAAATTTGAAATTTGGACCATTATTGAAGAAGTTATGATTAAAAGAAGTTTGAGTAAAGGAACAAACTACCAATTTTTAAAAATTTGATATCTTTTGAACGGGTCATCAAAAAAATCTGAAAATTTTCCACGAAGGAGCTTTCGAAGGGTACTAAAAACTGTAAACAAATTGGGAAAATCTAAAAAAAAAGTTTTTAAAAGTGTCCGATTTCACATGGAATGCCCCATATATATTCATTAGGGCGGGTCGATTTTTTTTGTCATAAATCGTATAGCAAAAACATAATCTACAAGAAATTCTAAGAACATTTCCCAAAGAAACCATGTTTCTAAAATCAAACCCTATACCGCGCCTAACGGCATGAAGATTTGTCCGTCCGTCCTATTTTTCATAAGCAAAACATAGAACTTGACTCTTTTTTGGTGTTTGTGTTAATTTTTTAGCTTCGGTGTGCTCTGACGTATATAGTAAAATTTCATTGGCAACATTTTTGTAGAGCATTTCATCCCCACCCTCCCCCTCCTTCGGGGTGTTTTTTGCAATTTGTTAAAATAAAGCCAAAAAATACCGTTATGAGAGGGAGTTAGAGGGTTAATATGTTTCACAAAAATATTTGCCATAATATTTTCTATAAAGTTGCTGAACATACCCTACACCTCATATGTAAAGAAAAAATAGTTTTATATACCGATATGCTGCAAGAAGATATCCAGCGGAATGTTTTACTAATTGCCGCTGGATATAATTTGAACAATTTTTGGGATTATGACCGGCAAGTATATTAGACATAATCCCTGGAATGGAGAAATAAATAATTAAATTGATTTGTAATGAAAACGCCACAGACGAAAAATTATAATAAGAAATTTTAACAATTAATCGCTGCTGTTATCGTTAATCCATGATAATTTTACTCCTTTATTTATTTTATATTGGGCTGCAGTATATTAACATGTAGCGTGATACTCTGAAAGTAAGTGCAGGGGTTGTGGGTTCGATTCCCTCCAAAGCCTTTGTATTCTAATTACAAAGTGAAGCTGGTTCAGCGGATTTTTCTTAGTAAATAAAAGTATATAATTGGGGATCATAATGATATTTCGTCAAAAAAAAAAAACACTGATACTTTTGTGGGATGAAATTGGAGAGTTGCATATCGGAGAGGAAAAAACTGTGTTCGATAAAAATTTTTGATAACTAATTATTTTTTTTTACATCAGTATTTGATTTATTTTGATTAAAAAATTTTTTTAATCATTTTTCTAAAAAAAAATAATTTTGAGTGTAAATTTTTTTGAGTGTAATTTTTTTTTTTTTTTTTGAGTGTAATATTTTTTTTTTTAGTTTTTTTGAGTGACAAAAATGGTTTCTAAAATATTTTTTTGGCTTATCATTCATTTTCAAAGCGTGTTTGCCGTTTTTTTCAACACGGGAGTTCGGGTAAAACCCTTCTGAAATTCCCCATTTTGCTAATAACTTATGAACCACTTGACAGATTTCACTAAAATTTAGTATTAATCTGACTGAAAGTATAACAAATATATACGCAACGTTTCAGCAGCTTACCGTATATATTTTTCATTCTTCTGCTAACATTTGAAAGTTAGCGTGTTTCACACAGACAGAAAAACAGACGGACGGACGGATTTTCATGTCGTTAGGCGCGGTATAGGATTTGATTTTAGACCAATGGTTTCTTTGGAAAAGTTTCTTAGAATTTCTTGTAGATTTTGTTTTTGCTATACGATTTTTCAGTTTTTTTCGATCCATACAAATCGACCCGCCCTAATATTCATGATACCTGATCGATTTTAAGACATTCTAGCGATGTCCGTCTGTCCGTGTCTGTCTGTGGAAATGGTGATGACGACCAAAATACTACACGGATATGACTGAAACTTAACATATTTATTGGAACTTCTCCCGAGAAGTTTGGTATTTCAGTTGAGCGATATCGGTTCAGCGGTTCAAAAGTTATGGACGAAAATGTAAGGACACCTCAAAAATTTTAGTATATTCAACATAACCTAAAAATACAAAATGCTTTAATTCGGCTGCTGGTTGACATATGTGAACATAATTGGACATCAAATGGTATTTAAACAAGTACGAACATATTTTTTGCCAAAAAAGAAAAAAATCGCGGATTTTTTTTTTACCAAATTTTTTTTTTCGCGGAAATTTTTTTTGTTTCAAAAAAAATTTTTTTTTTTTAAAAGTAAGATTTTTGGAATAATCTTTTGAAATTTTGGAGGGTATCACTACATTCGGCAAGGCCGAATTTAACTTTTTTACTTGTTTCCTTTGCAATTGAATGATTTTCCATATTAATGGAAACTCCATTAACAGCACTTAAACGCATTAAAACCAGCGTTTAAATTACTACGAAGAAAGTAGCTAAAACAACCAAAATTGACGATATGTATAGTTTTAAAAACAAACAATATGTAAATCATTCAATTGCTATAACTACTAATACTTGCACATTTCTGTTTTTGTAGCGAGAGCTTACGATTGTTTTTAAAAATGAATAAGTAGCAAAAAAAACAAAAACATTAGAATTGTGTAGCCTACAAGTAGCCTACAAATTATTTTTGGTAGCCTACAAATTATTTTTGGTAGCCTACCTGTAGCCTACAAATTATTTTTGGTAGCCTACAAATATTGTTTTTGTAGCCTACAAAGAGAAAATTTAATAAAACTATAACACACACACACACACTTATCTTGTTTAACATAACTGTTTTATTTTAATGTGTATAAAGAATAGGGTTGGATTGTTTTAATGTAAAATTATAATTCAACTTCTCAAAAAAAAAAACTTTGGCAAACATTGTTGTGGTGTTCCCTTGTCATTAAAAGTAGAGATGGGCACATGAGCAGATTAGAACGTGATTCACGCGTGACCACGCTTGAGTGTGACTAAATTCAAATTTACTCACGCGCGTGTGAGTGGAGTGTGCGTGAGTAAGATTTTTGCGTGAGTGTGCGTGAGTCGATTTTTGCGTGAGTGTGCGTGAGTCGATTTTTTAAGTCACGCTGAACTTTAAATTTTGTTGAAAATTTTAAAAGATTTTTCAAATTTTAGTTTTAAAATTTTTTTTTGTATGAATAAGAGTTTCGTGAGTGTGAGTCAACGAGAGTGTGAGTGAAGCTTGAGTGAGTGCACGTGAGTGTGAGTTGTAATAAATTTACTCACGTGATTGTGAGTGTGAGTAGAAAAAATTTGCTCGTGAGTGAGTGTGCGTGATTCAAAAATTCCTGCCGCGGGCGTGAGTGAGTCAAAAATCACTCACGCGCCCATCTCTAATTAAAACCATGTTTTGTGTATTTTTCAACACGTGAATTTTCGAAATACCCAATGTAGAGATGGGTGCGTGAGTGGATTTTGACTCACACTCACTCAAGCTCACGCAAAAATAATCGAATCACTCACGCATTTTTTTTTTACTCACGCTCACTCACTATTCACGTGAGTAATAAAAACCTTACTCACGCCAGATTCAATCACGCTCACGCGTAAGTCACGCAAAATCTACTCACGCAATAAAATTTTCTTACCAAAAAAAAAAACTACAAAAAATAAAAAAATTGGGCTAATCTAAAAATCTTATCACGCAAACTCACGCAAAAAATAAATGACTCACTCACTCAGATTTTTTTTTCAGCTCACATTCACTCACAATCAAGTGATTTAAATGAAAATCATTCACGCGTGATTCACGTGAATCACGTGACCAGAGCCCATCTCTAACCCAATGTTAATGTCACGGTTTTTCTAATAACTTCTGAGCGTCTAGACCGATAATATTAAAATCGCGTACATATTCGAAAATATCGAAAAATTCGACAAAATTCAAAATTTTTCTATATTTTTTTGACCAAATTTAAAAGAATTTTATTAAAAATTATTCTTATTCTTTTTTCGATGTTGTGTTCATTTTACACCATCTTAACGAAATTTTTAATATGATCACGTTTTTATATTGCAACATTTGTTTACAATGTGATACTGTAGTAATACTGTAGTAATACTACTGTAGTAATACTGTAGTAATACTACTGTAGTAATACTGTAGTAATACTGTAGCCTACAAATATACTACTGTAGTATATTTGTAGCCTACAAAGTTACTACTGTAGTATATTTGTAGGCTACAACAATAAAATTTGTTTTCCGCTACTGCTCTGTTTGAAGTTTTTATTTTTTTCATGTTGTTGTAGTTTAAGCAAACACAAAAAAGAAAAGTAAACAAAAGCTATAACTTATAATATTGAAATTGTTTGAAGTGATATGAAAAGCAAAAGCAAAAAAACGGGTAGCTAACGTAGCCTTTCAAACGCTGATTAAAACTCTTTCTATTTTTTGTTTTGTAAATATTTAATTTTAATTTGCATTCAGTGTTATTAAAACTCATAAATACGCAAAAAAAAACTGAAAATAAAATTACTGTGTAATTATGTTAAAGTAATTAACATATATTTAATTACAACTAAAACAACTTTAAAAGATTCCTAGCAAATGCATCTTAAATATGCAATGTTGTTTTTGTTTTCTTAAAGCGTAACATTAGAAACTGCAACGCAAAATAAAATAAATTACAGTTGTATTCAAATCATCACAAATTGCATGCAAAAATTTCTAAAAATCTTAAAACGCAAATTGTACGTAAATAACAAAAAAATATATATATTTTATTCAAAACGCAATTTATTTACAAAATCTACAACAAAAAAAAAAATTTGTAATAAATTTTATAACTCTGTTGATGTTTCTTTCTTAACATTTTTTTTGTGAATGCGCGCTAATTAGTTGCACAACAGACCGAAAAATACGCAAATCTACAAGCATGATATATTACAATGAAATTTTTATATTGAGAGATAAATGAATAAAGCAAGGGTTCAGTAAAGCTGACTGAAATTTAAGGCCGGATTTTTTTCACAAAAATAGCCTTATGACAGTCATACACAGAAATTTATAATGAGCCAATGAATTTTTTCATTAGATCAATGATTTTTTCATAAAATTTATGAAAAATTTATGAAAATAATCCTTAGTTTAATGAATTGTTTAGAGTTGTGTCGTTCACGAACGAACTAGTTCAATTGAACTATTCACTTAACTGATCGATTTATCTAGTTCGTACATTTCAGCTCTTTTAGGTCTTTTAGTTCATTCAGCTCAATTGGTCATTACTTCATTTTGATCTTTCAGTTCGGTCGTTCAATTTTTTTTTAATTTTCTCTCATATTTTGGCACGCTTTCTCATCATTTATGTTTTTTTTACAAAAATTGTGTATATTTTTTTTTTTAAATAAATGTTTTTATTTAACATTTTTGTATTTTTTGAACGAAACCCAAAACAACAGACATGGTCAAAATGATTCGTTCACGAATTGTTGTACGAAAACAAAAAAAAACTAGATGAACGACTAACAGACATGATCAAAATGATTCGTTCACGAACTGTTGAACGAAAAATACAAAAGAGCGATTGAACTAGATGAACGAACTAGGTCTTTTATCTGAAATTAACGAAAATGAGCGCTCACGCAATTGAACAATTAAGCACAACTCTAGAATTGTTCATCTTATGAAACTTTTTTATTAAATATATGAACATTTTCATTATTCCAATGATATTTTTGATAAATTTTTTTCATCTTTGACAAAAATCATTGACTCAACTCTTATGAATTTCTCATAGATTGTATGAAAATTTTCGTAGTTACATTGAACAAAATTCTTTCATTGTAACCACTCTGAATATACCTGCGTCATTATTTCCTTATTTAAACTTCCCTGAGTATATACCAATTTTTCATCTGTATGAGCATTATTTTGCGTTAAAAGGGTTTTTTAACATGATTTCTTTAAAATATTTCTATGCATATCTTGCTGATATATCTTTCATCTTCGCTGTGGTGGCATTGAACACGCATTCTGTTATATTTAATGAGCATATCGTGAACCTATATTCAAAATATGCCAACTCAAATTTGACGGAAATGAGTTTCCGATGGCAAATAGTTCCCCTATGTAATACCTATCTGCCATAAAAATTTCAGAGCAAAAAAATAATTTGTTGTCGTTTTACATCCATTTTTGTTATTCTGCTAACTCAAAGTACATATTTTTTTGGTGGAAATAAATGCCAACTCCCATTGTAAATTTCCAAAAATTTTTCAAAAAATTTTTTAAAAAAAATTAGACCACATATCTTATTGCATTTTCCATGCTAAACACGAATCTTGTAAAGATTTTGATATCTAATGACTGGTTCTCGAGATATTGCCATTTTGAAAATATCGGTAAATAGTGTTTGCAAAAAAAAAAATTGCTTATATTTATGTAACTTTCAAACTATGTATCAGATTGAAACATAATGAATGGGGCAAATAAAGTCAATGATATAAGCATTCAAACTAGCTAGTTTGGAGTGACCCTATTGCAATACAGCGTGAGTTACAGAGTGCCAAGGTTGACCATCCTGAGATTAAAAGGCTTTCGGAGCTAGTAACTTTTAAAAATATGCAAAGATTTTTAATTTTTTGTTCAGTTTTTGCAATTACCGTACTAAGGATAACAAAAACCAAAAAAAAAAAAAATTTTAAAATTTTTCAAAAAAAAATGTATTTTTATTTTCCGACAAAATATGCCAACTCTAAAAAAATATTTGTTTTTTGATATAGTAATAAATGCCATCTCTGAAAAATACGCGAACAAGTGCAAAATATGAAAATTTTTGCATAGGTAAAAATTGTTTAGAATATTTAAACCATCTTGTGGAAGGTACATTGTTTATTTTTGCAATAATATGCGAAATAACTAGTTTTTTAGCTCTCCTGAACAGTAAGCTTTTTCGAGTTGGCATTTATTGAATATAGTTCGACGATATGTAAATGTTTGTGTTTTATTTCTTTTATCTGCTTTTCATTTTGGTATTTGTGCGTATTCAACACAGGCAAATTTACTATTAATTATAAACTGTAAACTTAATTTACGCGATTTATGCTTAACCTTTTAAGCGAACACATAATATTAACAATGAAAAATGTATGCTTTCAAAAATTGCCATAACGTTTAATAAAAATGAAGAGCATTTAAAAATAGTAAGCCGGAAGAAAGGGTATTTTGAAGCCGAAAGAAAGAGTATTTTTTAGAAAGAGTATTCAAAAAAACTCAGCAAAGTTCAGAAACTTTCTTAATTTTTAAAATTCAGAGCAATTCAAAAAATATTTTTTGTTTAAAAAAGTTTGGCAAAATTTGGAAAACTTTAAAGAGCTAAGAATTTACGAAAATATACGAAAAATTCAGAAAATCAAAAATTTTTATAGAAAACCAGCAAAATAAAAAAAAAAAGAAATTGAAAAAATCAAAAACTAAATGTAAAAAAAAATATTTAACACACATTATGGGTGCCAACTAACAAGTCGTGATGATGGAAGGGTGGAAACTTCCAAAAGCTCGACATCAAAATAAATATGCACTTTTAAAATAAAAAAAAAATCCGAAAAGTTCAGAAAATCTCCTAAAAGTTCACAAAATATTTTGAGAAATTGTAGAAAAGGGGGAGAAAAATAAAAAAAGGTATTTGAAATTGGCAAATTACTGTGATATTCTGCAAAAATTAGAAAAAGTCTGGAAATTTAGAAAATTCCTGAAAAATTTTGTAAATTTGAAAGAGTAAAAAATCAAGAAAATTCTGATAAATTAAGAATCTGAAAAATTAAGACAAAATCTGAAAAATTCACTAATTTAACAACCCATGTAAAATTTGATTAGATCTTATCAGTTCTGATTTGATCTGATAATATATGATTGCATTTGATTGTATATAACTGTATCTGATCACACACAAAAAAAAAACTTAACTTAAACTTTGGAAAAATTTTCTTCAAAATAGTTTATACATTTTCCCACAATTTAGTTAAATTTAACTAAAAATTGGGTAATTTTCCTAACTGTTGGGATAAAGTTTTAGTTCATGTACTGTTAAATAGTTCATTATTTTCCTTAACCCAGAGAACATCTTTTTCAAAAAAGTATTTACATATCGTCGCTGCGCCTAAAAATGGAGTCATGTGTTTTTCAATTTCTTTTAAAGAGGCACAAGAAACAGTCTTTTTTGGTCCTTTCGCAGTACTTTTCAGAAGTCAACTTTTAATCAACATGAAATTTATAATATTGGTTTAATGTTTATGTGACGTTATGTTCATAAAAGTATCGCGAAATAACCAAATTTGGCTGTTTCTTGGTCGTCTTCAAAAATAAAATTTTAACACATGACTCCATTTTTAGGCGCAGCGACGATATGTAAGAAAAAGGTGGAATTTTGGGTAAATATGGTTGCAAATGTTAAGTCTCATCTTTCTGCAATTAAAAAAAATATCTCCACTTGACCACCGCAATTTATATGTTCATGAAATGCAATGCAAATCAGAACAGAAATTGTTTCAAGCAAAAACGAAAATTTAGAACAGAAATTGTTTCAAGCAAAAACGAAAATTTAGCATTTTTTGATTTTCGTCTTTTAATTTTTTTGATTAATTTTAATTTTTTTTTAGATTTAACTTATTATCAAATTTCACTAATTTGAATCATTTTGATACTATTTATTTTGAAAATAATCAAATAAATTCATAAAATAGCAAATAAATCCAAATATTAAAATTGCATAAAAAGTTGAAATGCAGGCTTTTCCGGGATAACGACACATTGAAAAATTTTTTTACAAGTTTTTTGAGATCAGCTGGTGCAAATTACCCTAAAAAAGTACCTTTGTACAAAAAAGGAAAATAAAATTGAATATAGGTCCAAAATGGGTTAAATGGAATTCCCTAATATATGGAAGAAATTCTTAACGCCAAATAAATGTTCCCTAAATATACGAAAAAAATCTTTATTTTTTAGACATACTCCTCTTGATTAGTTAGTTCATCTTCTTAGGTTTGAGGAAGTTGTTTTCACTATTTTAGTAAAATTTTTATAACTCGGGGATTTTTTTTTTTGCATTTCCGAAAATTTTTAAATGCTCATATGTATCTCGGTAAATATTGGCAACATAAAAAAAAGTTGAAAGGCATTTCTGTAGCTCTTAACAAGACCGCTTAATACCCACAAGCTCTCCGATCAATAGTTTTAATGTTATCGAGTTTTTAAAATTTCCAAGACCTCAGTGGTCCCCTAAATTTACGTATCTCAAAAGGTAAGCATGGTAGAGCGAAGTGGACAAACATTTTGGACGAAAAACTATGACGATTCTTATCGAACCAAAATGGGTCTGGGCCCCTTAGGAATTGGAGAAATGGAGTAGGTATGTTCCGAAAAAATGTTTGGGGGAAAAATAATGGGAATCGGTCATATATTTTGCCCGCTAGGGGCAACCGTGTTAGCGATGTGAGCTGATGTTCTACAAAAACAAAATTTTAAATAAAAAAGGTTGAAGATTGAGGATAGGTTTGTTCTGAGAAAATGTTGGTATTGAAGAAATATTGGAGGCCTTTCATACGCTTGACTCGTCTGGGGTAACCGTAGGGCAGTTAGAGAGGTGGATGTTATTTAATAAAGTTATCCCTAAATGGTGCTCTTACTGGAATTCTTTGTCATAATTTGCTTGCATTACTTTGAGCCTAATCCCATGTTAAAATCATCAATGCAGCATGGTATGAAATAAGCTATCCTATACCTTATTTTATACGTTATTTGGTAATCAAAGTGTTGCTGGAAGATAACAAGTTTTAGCTGCGATATTTATTTAAATATACCCCTGAGGATGACCAGAGAGTCTGGCCGAAATATTGGGAGACAAAAATAAATAATAAAATTTAAAATTAAACGTTTAATTTTATTTATTTTACATGACATTAAGCCCAAAAAAAAACAACAATCGTAACAACAACAGGTCAACAATGCACAACAACAATTTCCGAATAATTAAAATAGGGCACAAAATTCAGAAAACGATCAGTATCATAAAAAAACTAAAAAATTAATAAAAAACTTTAAAAAATTCAGAAAACTTTCGAAAACAATTAAAAAAAATATTGTAAATTCAGAAAATTTTTAAAAATTATATTGTAAAATTTTAAGAAATTAAAAAAAATTATTGAAAATTAAAAAAAAAAAATAAAAATTATCACAAATCAAGAATATTCAGAAAAAATATAAATTTCGGAAATTGTTAAAATTTTTTCGAAAAACCAGAAAAATGTTGAAAATTTTTGAAATGTTAGATAAAAAAACAGGAAAAATTACCTGCATTGAGAAAAAATTAGAAAAAAATGCAGAAAAATCTATATAATTATTGAAACTTATTAGTAAAACTATAAAAATTATCAAAAATAGGAAATTTCTGAAAAATCAGAAAAAATTTGCGAAAACTCTCAAAAAAATTCAAAAAGTTTAAAAAGCTAATAAAAAATAGCTTTTCAAAATTCAGCACAAGTTTTAAGAAATCAAGAAAACTATAAAAAATTAAGAAAAATTAAAAAAATAGAAAAAAATTCATGTTTTTAAAAAAGCTAACTAAAAAAAAATATTTTTGACATTTTGGTTTTGAATTAAAATATACTTACAAGGGCTCAACCCTTATTAGCCGATTTGCCTGAAATTTAAAATATATATAAAAGAGACGATTTTAAGGTTGGAGTGTCTCGGCTTATCGGCCATATCAGTGTTTAAAAATTTTGTTGTCCCATTACGAAAAAATGTAAAGAAATGTCTGAAAAATAAAAAAAAAATTTCACCATTTTTCACCCTGTTTTTGAACACCTAAATCCCCGATGTGGCCCTCAATCCGAAACACCCCAACCTCAGAATTGTCTCTTTTATATATTTTTTAAGTTTCATGCAAATCGGTTCATAAGAGTTGAGATAATTCCCTTGTTATTCGCTTAAAAGGTTAATAATACATAAAATATGGGCTTAGTTGTAAAAAATAACTAATTATTTTTAATATTTTATAGAAAATACTATGTTGTGTAGCATTTAAAATCTAATTTTCTCTAACATGCATTTCTCTTTTTTTTGCATAAAATTTTTAATGCTAAATGATTATGAAGTGTTGTTTAAATATTTGTCTAATTAAAATTTTAATTATAATGGAAAAGTCGGATTGAATTAATGGATTTTAAATTAGTTTTATAGTAAAAATGTAAGATATTTACAATTTGTAGGCAATAGTAGAGGAAAGGGGCAAAGTTCGTTTCTTATGTCTTGTGTTTTTTGTAAATATGTTATATGTAAATTGAAAAAAATTCTGTAGAAGCATGATCAATTATAAACTAAAAATATTTGGCTTTCAAATTAGGTAAAATTATCCAGCTCAATATTTGTCATGTTCTAGCAAGAATTTAGAAAGTAAAAAGATTCCAAAATATTTCATTCTCGTATCATGTTTAGTTTTTCTTAAAATTTTATTGCATAATTTTTAATTTAATAATATTTTTTTAATTTGTTTATATATGTATTTCTTTTACTCTAACATTATCTGCATTTATATACTTAATTTGTATTTTAAATTTGTAATTTGTATTTTAAATACTTAAAATTTAATTACAAATTTCTCAAGAAATAATTAAAAAAAAAAACAACAGCAAAGTGCATTTATCATTCCTCGAATGTGCAAAACTCCAAAACTAATTATAATTGACAGGCAAATGCAACAACTAAAACTCCAACAATATCATGTTAATTTTTCAGTCAATAATCAGTTTTTTTTAAGAAATTTTTATTATAAACAAAGACACATTATTATAAAGAAAATAAAAATACTACGAAAATTTTGTTATAAATAGATAAAAAAAAGAAAAAAACTAAAGTTCAGCTTGGTCGAATCTATGACTACCCTCCACAAACATTTTAAATAAAATTAATTTTGAGCCCAAAAATGTTTTTGTCACTGATTGCAAATTTTTAAAGAAATACTTAAATTTAAAATTTAGTAAGCAAATTCTTTAGAAACAAGAGCCTACGACCTGTTTTTCAGCAGATGGACAGATGGCGCAAGATAGATTGACTTAAAGTCTATCAAGAATTATTAATATATGTACATTATTTATTGGATCTTATACAGATTTGTATTTCTAGGTGTTACAAACGAAATGACAAACTTTTATACAATTTCTAGCACTTAGTGGACAATATTAAAAGGAAACCCCACAATAATATAATACAGTTGTGGACAAAATGAAGTTCAAATATTTTCAAGAATTTATTTGCAATATAAGAGTAAGAAAAAACAGTCTTTAAATACTCTCCACAAATTTAATGATTTAAAAATAAAAAGCAAAACATTTTGTTTTATTTATACCTATTCTTTTTATTCATTTTTTTCAAACCAGGGTTGGCAACCGAAACGAATAACGGTATCGGTAACGGTATTGGTATTACATATTTTTTATATCGGTAACGGTAAAGGTAACGGTATTTTCGATTATTTCGGTAACGATAAACCGTTACCAAAACATCGATACCGGTACGTACCGGTTTTATGAAAAAAATTACACAAAGTGTTAAAAAGTCTCAAATATGTTAAAAACACGTAAAAAATCAAAAATGTATTAAACAAAATTAAATTAACTGTTAAATTAAGTGCATTTTTAACTATACTAACTATTAGTTACACTATTAAACATCGAAAATGCGACTGGGACGCGACCTTATACACTTAATAACAATAGTTTTGCTGGTCAAAAATCCATTCTACAAACTTTTCCATCACATCAGGTTTTTGAGAAATTTGAGGTCAAAGTTCAAAAAAATTGCCGTTTTGGGAATGTTTGGAAAGTCATAGCGGATGAACCCAATGTGATGGCGGCTTCAAAAAAAAATCGAGGTTGAAGCTCTTTAAGATTCAGAACTCATTTGGTCAGTCGCCTTAACCCTTTGGGCACCAATTGTCTTTCAATGACGTCTTATTACCCAGTATTAAAAAAAAAAATTGGGGAAAATACCTTACAATTAGTGCTCCAACGGTTAAAGCGATTGATCAAATGAGTTAAACATCTTAATGAGCAATGTTTATGATTTACCGTTATTTTTAAGTCGTCATCACATCGAGATCATCCGCTATGAGTTGTCAAATAATTCCGAAGACTCGGTTTTTTGTATCTAAAATTTCTCAAAAACCTGATGTAATAGATAAGATTGGAATCCCGATTAGTGACCAAAAAAATAATTGCAATCATGTGCATAAGGTGACGTTCCATTCGCATAAAAGGTTTTTTTTTCATATGATTGAGGCAGAAAAAATGGGTTTTTAAACTAAGACATCATTGATTGACAGTTGGTGCCCTTAGTGTTAAGGCGACTGTCCAAATGAGTTCAGCATCCTTAAAAGCAAAGTTTAAGATTTACTCTTGACTTAATTTGAAGTCGCTATCACATCGGGTTCGTCCGCCATGAGTTATCAAAAATGGCAGGGGAAAACAGAGCAAAACAAATTAGCAACGCAATAATTTTACAGAAAGAAAATTTTCGATTTTTTTAAAGCGACAATTAATTTTTTGTTAAAAATTAAATTTTTTTTGTTAATAAAATGACAACTAAATATTTATGTAAAATTATCAAAATCTTCCTACTAAAAAATTTTTACATTACGTGGCACTCACTTTTCTTAAATTGAGAATGTGATCATTGGTTGGACCGATTTTCACATATTCTTTGTCAAGATTTAGTTAATTGCGAATGTGACATTTGTTGGGTCGATTTCCTAATTGTTTTTTGTCCATATAACAATGCGAATAGGAGATTAAAAATATTTTACTTTGTTTTTATCCGTATTTTATGCAACCGAAACAAAACCGATATAATACCGGTAAAAATCCGAATAAAGGTAAAGGTTTTTTATCGGTAACGGTATTTAAATATTTTTATTTCGGTATTGGTAACGGTAACGGTAGTCAAAATTAAAGGGTTTTTAATCGGTAACGGTATTGAAAGGGTAACGGTAGCCAACACTGTTTCAAACCCACTAAAGTGGCAATAATCTCATCCGATCCTGCTACTATTTTTGTAAATTAGTTTCTGTTTTTTAAGGAAATTAAAACTAATAATGTTCTAATTTACAAAAGGTACTTTTTATAAAAGGTACTTTTTATAAAAGGTACTTTTTATAAAAGGTGCTTTTTATAAAAGGTACTTTTTATTACTTTATATAAAAGGTACTTTTTATAAAAGGTACTTTTTATAAAAGGTACTTATTATAAAAGGTACTTTTTATAAAAGGTACTTTTTATAAAAGGTACTTTTTATAAAAGGTACTTTTTATAAAAGGTACTTTTTATAAAAGGTACTTTTTATAAAAGGTACTTATTATAAAAGGTACTTTTTATAAAAGGTACTTTTTATAAAAGGTACTTTTTATAAAAGGTACTTTTTATAAAAGGTAATTTTTATAAAAGGTACTTTTTATAAAAGGTACTTTTTATAAAAGGTACTTTTTATAAAAGGTACTTTTTATAAAAGGTCCTTTTTATAAAAGGTACTTTTTATAAAAGGCACTTTTTACAAAAGGTACTTTTTATAAAAGGTACTTTTTATAAAAGGTACTTTTTAAAAAAAGGAACTTTTTATAAAAGGCACTTTTTATAAAAGGTACTTTTTATAAAAGGTACTTTTTATGAAAGGTACTTTTTATAAAAGATACTTTTTATAAAAGGTACTTTTTATAAAATTTTCTTTTTATAAAAGGTACTATTTATAAAAGGTACTTTTTATAAGAGGTACTTTTTATAAAAGGTACTTTTTATAAAAGGTACTTGTTATAAAAGGTACTTTTTATAAAAGGTACTTTTTATAAAAGGTACTTTTTATAAAAGGTACTTTTTATAAAAGGTACTTTTTATAAAAGGTACTTTTTATAAAAGGTACTTTTTATAAAAGGTACTTTTTATAAAAGGTACTTTTTATAAAAGGTACTTTTTATAAAAGGTACTTTTTATAAAAGGTACTTTTTATAAAAGGTATTTTTTATAAAAGGTACTTTTTATAAAAGGTACTTTTTATAAAAGGTACTTTTTATAAAAGGTACTTTTTATAAAAGGTACTTTTTATAAAAGGTACTTTTTATAAAAGGTAGTTGTATTTTTAAAAGTACTTTTTATAAAAGGTACTTTTTGAAAACGGTACAGAATTTTCGGAACGTACTTTTTCCAGAATGCTTTATTTCACTACCATTTAAGGAAATATAAAATGTAACAAAAGTACAGATTTTTACCCGTTTTACCCTATTAGAATCATCATTGGCAAAAACCCAGCCTTATGGGATCTATAATCCGGGAGGTGAACATACAGTCCAAATTTAAAGTCTATGTGACAATTTTTTAAGGAAATATAAAAGGTACCAAAAGTACAGATTTTTACCTTTTCACCCTCTTAGAATCAACATTAGCAATAATCCAGTCGTAATGGATCTTTATTCCAGGATGTCAACATACTGTCCAAATTTCCGGATTTGGGCGATTTTTGCCATAAAGTTATTTCTGTCTTTTATTATTTAACAAAATTAATTTTTTTTAAATGAAAATATTTTTTTATTAAGAAATCTGAACAAAATTGTATTTTGTCGATATTTTACATCCGATTTTGCGACAAAGCCAAAAAAGTCTGGCAACCCCATTAATATGACGAAGCAAAAAAAAAGCGGACACACACACATGCTATGTACATAAAGATAACTATGAGTGAGAAATTTTTAAGATATTTTTATACCCTCCACTTACAATTAGTGATAGAGGGTATAAATAAGTTTGTCGTTCCGCTTGTAACTCATCGAAATATCGGTCTGGGACCCCATAAAGTATATATATTCATGATGCCCGATCGATTTTAAGACATTCTAGCGATGTCCGTCTGTCTGTCTGTGGAAAATGCTCTCGCGGACAAAATATTGCACAGAGATGACTGCACAGAGATAACATATACATTGGAAGTTCTCCCGAGAAGTTTGGTATTGCATTTGAGCGATATCGGTTCAGCGGTTCAAAAGTTATGAACGAAAATGTAAGCACACCTCAAAAATTTCAGTACATTCAACATAACCTAAAAATACAAAATGCTTTAATTCGGCTTCTGGTTGACATATGTGAACATTATTGAGCACCAAATAGTATTTAAACAAGTACGAACATATTTTTTGACAAAAAAAGAAAAAAATCGCGGATTTTTTTTTTACCAAAATTTTTTTTCAAATTTTTTTTTTTCAAAAGTAATTTCCTTTTAAATAAAGTTGTTTGCTATAATCTTTTTGAAATTGTGGAGGGTATCACTACATTCGGCAAGGCCGAATTTAACTTTTTTACTTGTTTTTATTATTTCTTAAAGAACTTTTTTCTTAAAGAAATTTAAAAGCTTTTTTGTAAAGATTTTTTTCCTTTTTCTCATTTTTTTTTTCATTTCCGTTTACTTTCTTATGTATCACACAAAATATGAGTTAATTTAGGGTTATGTTGAAAACATCTATGAATTTTTTCAGAAATTCACTCATAACTTTTAACATACTAAACTGATTTAAAAAAAAAATACATCAGTTTATTCCTAAGAAAATTACGCAACTTTTGGTACCCCAAGCATTTAATTCGGTTCCGGATTATTGCCAAAAACGTGATTTCAACAGACAGACAGACGGACATCGCTAGATCGACTTAAAATCGATCAAGGATCATAAATATATATACTTTATGGGGTCCTAAACCAATATTTCAATGTGTTACATACGGAATGACAAATATATATTATATTATATATACCCTCTATCACCAAAGTGGAGGGTATAATAAGCACCCGATTCGGATACATTGTGCCTCCAAAAGGGGCGGGCCGAAAAAAGTAACAATCCTCTGGGTCCAAGTGGAGGACTTTGAAAATGTTTCATTTTGCTTTAAAAGAGTAGGACCGTATGGTTTAAAAATATGATTTTTTACAAGACAATTTTTTATTTATTTTTATTAATTTTCAAAAATCCAAAACTTTGATCGTCGGGGGCAAAAAAATCCGATTGGCCCAAAATTAGTGCCACATAATTTTTAGGCATAGAAGAATTAAAATTTGCCCGGAAGTTAAAAATCAGAATAAAAACTTTTTTGCCATAGAAAAAAATGCTTGTCTAATGGTACATTACAGCGGAATTTTTCTAAATGCCAATGAAGTTTTTCCTCCGATTTTCAATGTCCGGGAAAATTTTTATTCTTCTAGGCCTAATACTATGTGGTACAAATTTGAAGCCAATCGGATTTTTTAATTTGACAAAAAAAAGAATATTTCTATTCATCAAAATTATAAATTTGGATCAGAGTATCGACTCGAATGTCAAAAAAAAATTTAAAATCGGTCAAACGATTATCAAGATATCGCTATTTAAAATTTCCCAAAAAAATACGGTTTTTTCTTACTTATTGTTCGACCTATATTTTTGCCCACACCTGTCTATTTTACAACAACATTAATTGGTAGCACACTATTATGTAGATGTTTTCAACCTATGTATGTCTGTTTGAACATGTAATAGCAACAAATGAGTAATTAGTTAAGCTAAACAACAACAAAGAAGTTGAACAAAAATAAAAAAAAAATTGACGGTAAAGACACATCGAACTTACTTTTCTTTAAAAAACGATTCGAGTGGGGTAGAGTCGGTCATATGTGTGTACGTTTTTTTTTCATATGGGATGCCATGCTATTATAGCAGCAGCAGCACTAGCAATAATAGCAACAGTACTGTAATTTTGTATTTGCTAATTACACAGTAATGTGCGTTCGTTCAAAAAAATTGCCACCTCCTCAGAGCCGCAAATGATAAAAAAAAAACTACAACTAAAAATAACTACAGATTCACTGGAAAAAGAACTTTAAAGAATGGCTTGTTTGAAAACAAAAATAAAATTTTACAAATTATATTTGGGGTAAAAAACACAGAATCAATTTTATACAGAATCCATTTTATACTATATCACAAAAATTAAGCTCTAAACTTCAAATTTTCTGCGGGGGTAATTTTTGACCACCAGCCAATGTTGGTTAAAGACGTCCAGTTATCTAATAGAATGCCTCGACACCAAAAAAGATTTATAAGGTTTTATTAATCCAAATTATAGATAAAACAAAATTTTTTTGAAATCCGATAACTTTCCCCGCAATTCCCGAAAAGTGGTACGACTGATATCCGCCATATTTTACATTTTTGTTCTCATGGTGCTCTTAATTAATTCAGAAAAAAAATTATAAAACTTTAAATTTTTTCTTTTAATAAAAGGTGGTTTGAGACCCCCCCCCCCCCCCCCCCCCCGCAAATCAAGCCATTTTTTTGGTATCAAGTTTGAACTGGTTATTGATAACGTTAAATCTTAAAATTTCATATTTACGTATTTACAATCAAACATCATACAAAAATAATTACACTGTAAGTAGGTGAAAGTGACACACCGAAACGCTGAGACACGTCAACCTAATTTTGGGTCGTAGAATCCAGTGGTGTACCCCGTTTTAAAAAGTTAGCTCAAAATCCCGAGATATTTCGAATTTATATTTGTAGTAGATTTAAGGCGATTTTTCATTTTATTTGAATGAAAAAACTTAAAAAAATTGTAAAAATCTTGTTATTTGTCAAAATTAATATCTAGAAATAATATACGTCCATTTTCAAGCGGACATATTTTTTTTGTATTTATTCAATTTTTACTCTACATTTGCAAATTTGAAATCGAAATATCTCGTTATTTTGAGCTAACTGTTTTAAAACGGAGTATACCCCTGGATTCTATTACCCAAAAATAAGTTGGGGTATCTCGGCGTTTTTGTGTGTCATTTCAAAAGTTTAAATTTTACTTACAGTGTTATTAATTAATTTTAATAAATAGACTTTTAATTATTTTTTTAAAGTCCTTTTTTGCAAAAATCTCAATTTTGAGGCTCAAAGGGAGGACTGCACATAAACTCCAATCGTAGTTATATTTTGCATGTGTGTTATCCTAAGGGGCCGACACTTTTGGAGAGAAAAGCCCCAAAATGAGCCATCCTAGTGCCTAACCAAATAAAGTGTTGGTACACAGAAAATAATATCGTATATTTTATTTTAATTAAAATTTTAATTGTTTAATACAATTACATTTTTAATTAATATAATTAATTGTGTAATAAAATTTTTAACTTTTTTTAATTAACATTTAAATTGTTTTTTTTAGTTTAATACTAACTAAATATTTAATTAATATAATTAATTGTTTAATTACATTTTTAGCTTTACTTATTTTTATACCCTCTAAGACATTCTATGAATGTCCGTCCATCTGTCCGTCCGTCCGTCTGTCTGTAGATGGCAAGATGCAGTCCAAAATAAAAGAGCTATCCTGCTGAAATTTGGCACAAATATGTCTTATGGTCCTAGGCAGATTAAGTTCGAAAATGGGCAAAATCAGACAAGGGGGAAAAAGTCCCCCCTTGAAGAACTAAACCAACCTCTGAAAAAATACACTTTTTTAACATGATTTTTTGTATTTTTGTTAAATAAATGAAACATTTGGTAATTTATCGCAATGGGAAGGTGCTCTTAACGTCCTCAACTGAACCCATCACCCCCAACCCAAAAAAAAAAAACGCCCGTGACAATTTTTTATACCCTCCAACCATAGTATGGGGGTATTGAAATATCGGTCGGGGACCCCACAAAGTATATATAATATTGATCCATGATCGAATCTAAGACATTCTAGCTATGTCCGTCCGTCCGTCCGCCTGTAGAAATAACGATGCAGTCCAAACCAAAAGAGCTAGACCTCTGAAATTGGGCAAGAATATCTCTTATGTTACTGGTAAGGTTAACTTCGAAGATGGGCAAAATCGGACAAGGGGGAAAAAATTCCCCCTTGAAGAACTAAAACGACCCCTGACCTCCTTGGATCAAGGAGAGTAGGAAATTCGATTTTTTTTTTGTGGTTATAGAAATTAATTAAAAATAACGATAAAAATTTATTATTTAAGCGTAAATATCATAAACAAATAATTTGTAAACATATAAAGCGGGGGTACAGGTGTCCCCCACCAACTCCAACGACCCCACCACCAAAAAAAAAAAAAGACGCCCCTGTTATTTTTTTAATTTTAAACGTGTTGGAGGGTATAAAAGATTCGGCACAGCCGAATTTAACACTCTTACTTGTTTTTATTTTTTTTTACATTTTGGAGGGTATAAAAGATTCGGCCGAATTTAACACACTCACTTGTTTTTGTTTTGTTTTCCGTGTGTGCGAGTATGTGTTTATATCTTTCATTGTTGTACTTACAAAAACAAATACAGAAGTGTAAACAGTTTGTTGAAAGTTTTTTATTTCTCATATAGATTTTTGAATTCTCATTTTGTTTATAGTTTTATGTGCATGTATATAAAAGGTTTATAAAATTGTCTCACTGACTATGTCTTTACGGCATAAATACATTTGGTAGTTTGAAAAAATATTTTTTTTAAACTTTTTTTTTTAAAAAACAATGTTTTGTTAAATTATTTATTTTTTAAAAAATTATTTTTTTTTTAGTTTATACAATTAAAATTTTAATTATTTTTTTTTAATTCTTATTAAATTTTTTAATTTATAGTATTAAGTTTTTAATTAACTAAATATCCATTTATTTTTAATTAACGACATACAGATCTTTTTAATTTATATCCGCATTTAAGTAATTGGTCCGGATCAGTTTTACCGTTGAGAATTTTTAAAAAGTCGCACAAAAAGTCGTTTTTTACAAAAAAAGTCGCACAAAAAAGTTGTTTTTCCAAATAAAAGTCGCACATTTTTTTAAGGGTTGAATATTTTGTATAAAATTGTTGTCCAATGATCAGTTTTTATTTATTTTTCCAATTTTTATTTACAACTCATTTTAAAAAATTTTAACCTAACCGAGAACTGGTAACAATGACCGTCGTCTCGTTGTAGCGAAATCGACCAAGGGCTTTGGTGGGAATCGAACCCACGAGCCCCTGTTTCATAGGCTAGCACGCTACCAACTAGCCTACAGGGGCCCCCTATAAAATATAAAATTGTTGTTTTCGTATAAAAGCTCCCTTAGGTGGTAGAGATAGGGCTTAGGTATGTTTGGAAAAAAATTTAGGGTAAAAAATCTCACATTTTTCCTCTTTTTTGGTGACTACGGGGCAGTTGTGGGGCTTTTTGTGAATTTTTACACCTACACGCGTAAACAGAGATAAAATGTGAGATCGACCCCCATTAATTTTTCCTCCCTAACATTTTTTTCAAATATACCTAAGCCCTATCTTGTTCCATACAAGGATAACAAAGATAATATTTTTCCTACCTCTAACTTTCCCAAGGGTGCCTCTGGAGGAGTCAAATGTATGACCCCCAATAGTTTTTCAACCCCAACATTTTTTCAGAACATGCAGAACATCTTCAACTTTTAAGGCGGTCCCCAAACAAAGCTTTTTATTTTTTAAAATTTTTTTTATTATAACCGCTCCAAGGGGGCCTCCTAGAGGGGTAAAAAGTGAGACCGACCCTTATTAATTTTTACCCCCCCCCCCCCCCCCCCCCCCAACATTTTTTCTGAACATATCAACAATTTATCTCCATTTCATAAGGGTGTTTCCATGCAATATTTCACGATATTATCTTATGAAATGGGTAAAATGTTATGGAAAATGTTAGCGTAATTCTGTTTTTTGATTATTTTTTTGATTTGGCCATTTTAATGCATTTTACGAATTCGAATAATTTAAAAATCTAAAATTCAAACATTTACGTAAAAAAGCCGCGAGCGCAACCTTAAGATAATATTTTTAAAATTCCAAAGTTTCAAAAAAATATTTGAAATATGTGTAATTTTGCAGTTTATATCTTTAAAAAGAAAAAATAATTTCACTTAACAAACAAGTAGAAAAATTAAATTCGAATTGGTCGAATCTATGAATACCCTCCACAATGTTATCTGATAGTAATTTTCTAAAAAAATTTCAAAAAATTGCATTACAAATTTTTTATTAGAAATATGTATATTATTTTGAGTCAAACTTTCTTTTAATCAATCAAATTTTTTTGAGTGTAAAACTTTTTTGACTGTCAACATTTTTTTGAGTCTGCCATTTCATTCAAAAAAAAAAATAAAAATAATAATAGTGTTTACATTTTTTTTTTTTTTTTTTGAGTGTAACATTTTTTTTTGAGTGTAAATATTTTTTATTGTACAATTTCTTTGAGTAACAAATTACTTTGTAAAATGTTTTTGTAGTTTTATACCGATATGTAATACAAAAAAAAACTATATCACATATTTTCCTCTTTTTATATTACCATCCTCTTCTTTAAAAACCAAAAACAAATTAACATTCAATCATACACATACTTTATATGATTTTTTCCCGTTACATTCAGTTACACTAACAATAACAAAACAATAACAAATATTTACTTGTCTAACAACTAAAATGCACCCCACGACAAGAAAACAAACAACAACAAGTTTTACAAAACTGGTATTTCACCATGCTTTTAAAACTTGTTTAACGAGTTTTCAACAGTTTAAGGTGAAAAAAATCTGAAATTCAGTGCTTTGCTTATAACTTTTGAACCACTGAACCGATTTTGCTGAAATTCAAAACCAAACAGCCTTGGGAAACAGCAAATATATATGCTAAGCTTCAGCCCCCTCAGAATTGTCTTTCGAAAGCTATAGTGGTTTTAATCTTGTAAATTCAAAAAATACCCTTGCTGAAATTTACTCTTTTGCTCATAACTTTTGAACCACTGAACCGATTTCGCTGGATTGCAATACCAACCTGACCCGGTAAATGGAGAACATATATGTCAAACTTCAGGAGCCTCCGTAAAGTCTTTCAAAAGTTAGCGTGTTTTCAACGGACAGACAGACAGACAGACGGACGGACGGACGGACGGACGGACGGACATCGCTAGATCGACTTAAAATCGATCAGGGATCATGAATATATATACTTTATGGGGTCCTAGACCAATATTTCGATGTGTTACAAACGGAATGACAAACTTATATATACCCTCTATCACTAGAGTGGAGGGTATAAAAAGGGGAAAAAGTCGCACAAAGTTGGAAAAAGTTGCAAAATTAGACAAGTTTAAAAAAGTCGCACAAAAAGTCTCAGAGCGTCAAAAAGGTTGCAAATTGCAACTAAAGTCGCACAACGGTAACACTGGTCCGGATTTAATTAATTTTTTAATTAAATCTACGAATTTTTTAATTATTTTTTTTTTCTGTTTAGGATTAGTCGTACTAAACTTCGTGTTAAGAAATAAAAATGTATCTATTCGGACTTTATACATAAATTCGACAAAATTGTTATTCTAGCTCGAGGCCCAAAGAATTCTATTTATGATATTCTCGTAATAAATAATTTATTTTTTGGTTTAAAAAAGATTCTCATCATAGTATTCAGAACAGTTTCACCATTACTAAGAGATCTTCAGCAGATTTAAAAAATCATTATTGATTTTAGAGAATCTGTACAGATATGTTATCAGATAAGTAACTTTTTTAAAGCAATAAATTAATAATCTGTTATGAGAATATCATAAACAGAATTTTTTGATTTTTTGGGGAAACAGAAACATTTAGGAAAAATAAAATTTTAAACTGGGAGAGTGTTGAGAGTATATATTTTTCGGCACAACCGAATATCGGTTTACTAGTTTGAAGTAAAACGTTTTTTTAAATGACTTTTAAGAAATGTTATTGCAACTTCAAGAATTCATTCCTTTATTACTCTGTTTACAAGTTAGTGACTC
>CAWUER010000325.1:0-82622 GCA_963921195.1 Pegoplata infirma
AAATTACTACCTCAGAGTGGGGTCGAGCGAAAAGGGTGGACTTTAATGCACGCAAAACCCAGTGTTGTGTGTTGACCTATAGACGGGCTGTGGAATTAACACCGTCATCTGTATCATTGGGTGGTATAGATATTATGGAATCGGAAATTCTTGATGTTGTGGGCATGAAAATACAGTGTGATGTCCGATGGAATAAGCATATTTTTCAAGTGTCGAAAGAAGCATTCAAGTGTAGTGGCTTTCTGAAAAGGTGTAAGAACTACTTTACCTAATCCGATCTCCGCACTATCTAGACCACCTACATTCGACCGAAAATGGAATAAAACTCCCATATATGGGCAGGAGGGCGGTGAGGCTTATTAATGACAATAGCGTATCTAACTCTATTGATTCATTAGAGCATCGTCGGAATGTGGGTTGTGTGACACTGTTCTATCGATATTACCATGGGAAATGTTCTGCTGAGATAATCGAACTCATACCCCGAGCCCGTGTTTTTGTTCGTAACACTCGCTTATCAAATAGAGCTCATCCGTTTGTAATCGACAGTCCAGTCTTTCGCACAACGCATTACAAAGAGAATTCGTTTCTCAGTCGATCTATTCGCATGTGGAATAACCTCCCCCCAGAAGTCTTTCCTAACGCATTTTCTTTCTTTCCTAACGGATTTTCATTGCAGTGTTTACTTGGCAGAGATGCTGGCAATTAAGGTAGTGGCTGACTGATTGAGCTGCAATGTATAGTCCACATTTCTGTGGCAAGAAGGAAAAACTGCATAAGTGTTTTTTTAATAATTTTTTCGAGAGTACTTTTAAAATATCGTCCATTCCACCAGACATTTGGTAATTTAAGGCATTTTTGACCGAGGGTCTTCCGATTTTTGTTATTTTTTTCATACGTATACTCTATGGAGTCAATTTCGAATTTCATCTATCAGATCGAAAATTTTCGAAATACTCACGATTTTATTCACGATTTTCGTTTTTAAAAAAGTCAAAAAAATACCAAATCTGTGTAATTTTGAGCAGCTGTATTTTCTAAACTACTTATCGCATTTAAACAATCTATAGCGCATACGAATGGTATGTAAGTGTATTTTTATTTCTAATAACCTAAAAAAATATCGGTGGTTTAAAAGTGCATTTTATATGCAAATGCAGTTTTGAAGTGTATTTTGCGAAACTTTTACCCCTCTTAATTTTTTTTAATTAGCATATTTGGAAAATTTAGAGTTTTTGCAACAAAAAAATGTTTTCATTACAATGGACCGAGAATGTATGCTACTTTTAATATTTTTTTTAAAAAATACTTTTTTAAGTTTCCCTTTTTTTTTTTTTTTTTTTTTTTTTTTTTTGTTTTACGAACGGTCCCACCTCACACTTACCCGCCCCAACCGACCGAGAGGGCTCGTTCCCATGACGGGGGAACACGTACACACCATGGTCCGAACCATAGCGGATTAGGCTGGATAAGTAAGGATAGTAATAAACCAACTACAAACTCTTAGTCATCAGTCGGTTTATTATATGGACACTAAATACATTTATATACAATTACTACAACTACAAAATTTCTACAGATAATTTAGTATTAATAATCCTAAATTAACTATAAACGTTCAAAGAAATCAAAATAATCATCGTCACGCAATCTACCCAGCAGAAATAAATCGAGATTTTGGCGACACAGCATCTGTTTATAGCATACCGTAGCGCATCCAAAGAGCGCTCTTAGGGATGCAGTAAAAGGAAGGGGAAAAAATTTTAATTTTTTTTTTAAGATTTTTTATATAAAACTTATAATGTGTAATTATTTTTTGATAAAATTTCACACTTGCTTTCCTTTTTAATATTTTTAACACTTTTTGAATAAAAAAACATGAGTTTTAGACAAAGACACATGATTTGACTGCATCATTATTGCGCATTAATCAGCGCTGCAAAGAGCGCTTCAATCATAGCATCTTTGACCGCTGTTCCCAAAAAAAATCCCATAAAAAATGTGAAAAATTTCCGATATTTTTTTGATGTTCACTTCCGATTTTTTTTTTTCATTTTGTTTCACATAAATAAAGTTTTGTAAAGTAAAACGAATGAATTTTTTTGTTATATTTTTTTAAATTTTAGTTATTTGATTTAAATTTTGAACAGACAAGGAAAAAATTCGAATTTTATTTAAAATTCATAATTTATTTGAAATAAAATTTTTGTTTTAATAAAATTCTCAAAAACATTTGAATTTTATTATTTCTAAAAATAAAATTCTCAAAAAAAAAGAATTTTATTTTTGGTTTGAATTTTATTTTTGGTTTAATTTTATTTTACTTTTGGTTTGAATATTTATTTGTTCAAAATATATTTGTTATTATGGAAATAAAATTCTTTTTTTTTTATTAATAAAATTCTTTAAAGAATTTTAAATAAAATTTTTTTGAATTTTATTTCTTCTAAGAATTTAAAATAAAATTTTTAGGAATTATATTTAAAATTCTTTCTTGAATTTTTTGAAAAATTCAAAATTGAATTTTATCAATAACGAATTTTAAATTTTATTGTTTTTCCTTGTCTGATTTTGAATGAACCCGTAAACAAACACCAAACTCGATTTCATGTGATTCGAAAAATATCATGTGATTTGAAAAGTTTTGAAAGACATAACAGAGGCCTTTAACACATTTCAAATGATGATAAATAGGCCAACCAAAAAACAGCCAATGCTTATTTGTTATTTCGATGAATAAACCGATTTGGATTAAACACAAACTCTAATCACGAAAAAACAGAAAAACTAAGATACATTTGTTATAACTTCTTTTGAATATTTTTTCATTTATTGGTAAATTTTTTGTTTTTTATCTCATTTTTACATTTTAATTTTAGAACTTTAATTTTAGAAAATACAAATTTTATTACAAAATCAGCGCCAAAAAGATACATGAATTTACAGCATCTTTATTCTGCTTAAATCAGCTCTACAAAGATACATGAATTCACTGCATCTTTAATCTGCTTAAATCAGCGCTAAAAAGATACATGAATTTACAGCATCTTTATTCTGCTTAAATCAGCGCTCTAAAGACACGTGATTTCAGTGCATCTAAAGAGCGCTGTTTCTGTGTATCCAACTAGCGCTCTAAAGTGGGACATCGCCTTAGAGAATCATGCATGAATTCAGCGCAATTGGATGCGCTCCTTTACTCAAGTTCCCCTTCCAAAAGCTGCTGAACGTTCAGCAAAATTTCTGCTGGGTATTCAAATATGTCAAAATAGTTGATTTCACAAGAGCATAATTCTCCGAAAAGTCAACAAACCTGTATAACGAGTTAAAATCAGTACACATCCTACGAATAGGATCTGCGCATAATTCGTGCGACAAATATCAATATAAAGAAAGCTGTAATATCTAGTAGGCCGAAAAGGGACGTTAAAAAACAACTTCCCAACAAGAAATTCAGAATCAACTTCGCCCTTAATAATCTTCAAAATAAACACAGTATTTAACATAATACGTCTACTCTTCAGAGTAGGAAGTTTTATCAACGCCAATCTTGCATTATATGATGGAAGATTGCTATAGTCCGGACCCCAGTTGAGGTTCCTAAGAAAAAAAAGTAAAAATTGTTTCTGTACGGATTCAATCATATCACTATGAACTGCATAATATGGATCCCAAACAATACAACCAAATTCCAAAATTGGTCTTACCAATGAAGTAAATAATTGCCTCGTTATATAGGGGTCAGAAAATTCCTTCGCCCAGCGTTTCATGAATCCAAGAACACCATAGGCCTTATTTACCATAGTCTCCACATGCGCATTAAAAGTCAACTTTCTATCTAAAAGAATACCAAGATCCAAAATAGAATCAACCGATTCCAAAATTGAACCATTTAATAAGTACTGAGAAGTCAAAAACTTCGACCTAGCAAATGTCATGTGCTTACACTTTTTCAAGTTCAGCTCCATGAGATTACAATCGCACCAATTGTAAAATCTATTCAAGTCATGCTGCAGCAATACCTGTCCAACAGGAGAACTGTAAGACAGAAAAAGCTTAACATCATCAGCAAACATCAAAATATTAGAATGAATAATAGAAGATGGGAGATCATTTATAAACAACAAGAATAGGATAGGACCGAGATGACTGCCCTGTGGGACACCAGAAGCAACACTTATAAATCTAGAATGTGTCTGCCTAAAAAGAACGCATTGCTCACGATTTCTCAAATATGAAGATAACCATTTCAATACGATACCATTAAATCCAATTACACTCAACTTATATAGCAAAAGATTATGGTTGACCTTATCAAATGCTTTACTGAAGTCAGTATAAATCGCATCAGTCTGTAGACCCGATGAAACCATTAACGATATTAGTAGAAAATTGAAGCAAATTAGTATTAGTCGATCGACCCTTACGAAAACCATGTTGACATGGCACTAAAATTGAAGATACATGGTAGGACACAATATCAGTGACAAGTTTCTCAAATAGTTTAGGAATTGCACTCAATTTAGCAATTCCCCGATAATTTGAAACGTTCACAACACTTCCAGATTTATGTAGCGGAATTAAAAAGGATTTCTTCCAAAATGAAGGAAAGTAACCCATTTTCAATGAAGAGTTAAACAAAAAGGT
Source organism: Pegoplata infirma (assembly GCA_963921195.1). Lineage (NCBI taxonomy): Eukaryota > Metazoa > Arthropoda > Insecta > Diptera > Anthomyiidae > Pegoplata > Pegoplata infirma. The sequence continues at coordinate 4,645 of CAWUER010000325.1, forward strand.
CAATGGGGCTGACAGAGTCCCCGAGCAAAATTTTAAAACAGAGGCCGGAACCCCATCGAGACCAGCGCTATACGTAATCCTTAACTTGTTCATGTTTGAGTGAACAGAAGCTACGTCCAATAAAGGAAGACTCAGAGAGCTTGCTCTCTGAATCTCAAACGGATACAGAGAGTCCAAGTCATACTCCCTATCAGAGTATGTAGTAGCAAAGAAATCCGCAAATGCGTTCGAAATTGAATAATCATCTGAAAACTCAACATCATTTAATTTAACCACTGTGGGGTAAGTTGAAGAACTCCGCTTTGACTTAACGAAGCGGTAAAAAGATTTAGGATCACGTTTAAAATTCTCCCTAACCTTATCTAAATAAATTGCATACGCCCTACGAGATTCCACATTAAACGAACTTCTAGCCACTGAATATCTACTAAAATCTACATTAGAACCCGATTTTTTATATTTCTTAAACCATTTACTCTTAACATTTTTAAGTTTAGATAAAAGCCTAGACCCCCAAGGGGGACCATTTTCAGATCGAATCTGTATTTTTGGAACTGATTCCAAAAAGCAGTGAAACAAAATTTCATAAAACATATTCAACCTTTTATCAAAATCACGCACCCCTTCAATATCAGTGCAAAATGCCGACCAATTAACATTTGAAAGAAGCGAATCTAACTTCGCAATATTCGCGCGCTCAAAACAAAAAACTTTTCTGTGAGACGAAACAGATAATGGCAAAGTCCCAAAAGGAAACGAATAAGTAATACCTAGAGTTGGGTGATAACAATCCTCAGGAGTTGATACGGGATCAACTCTACTCACCTCACATAATCATTTTTATTTTTTGAATTATATCAAAATCATGTAAAAAGACATGTTTTTAAACCGTTATATTTACAAAAGAACTAATCGTAACTTACTGTTTTTATAAACATAAGAAAAGTATTTTTGTCCTTTTTTTGCATTTAATGACCACAAAAATGTTGGTGTTTCAAAAATGCATTTTAAATGCAAATGCAGTTTTGAAGTGCAGTTTTCAAAACTTTTACCCCTTTGAATTTTTTTTAATTATCATATTCGAAACGTTTACAATTTTTACTGCAAAATAATGTCCTCCTAATAATGGACCCACTTGTGTGCTATTACAGAGATTTTGCAAAATTACGCAGATTTTGCATTTTTTTGAGTTTTTTAAAAACGCAAATCGTGAATAAAATCGCGAGTTTTTCGAATATTTTCGATCTGAAGGATGAAATTTGAAATTGGATCCATAGAGAATCTGTATGAAAAATATAACAAAAATCGGAAGACCCTCGGTCAGATTTTTTAAAATGTCTCATGGAATGGACGATATATATTTTAATACAAAATCACTGTTAATTAACATATTCAATATAAAAATTTGCTGTAGATTATTTCTACAATCATGATAGGGGTTAACATGTAAAGAGTAATCGATAATAAATAACTAAACAAGATTAGCATAACTCGACTTATGCACTGCCTTCTTTTTGCCACAGATTTGCAGTCAACATCTATTCTGACAGTCAAGCCGCGGTCAAGTTCCTGGAGTCAATGTTTCTGAAAACAAGATCTGTTAACTGCCGCACGTTTTTAAATGCAATGGCTAAGCAGTTTGATATACGACTCATATGGGTCCTAGGGCACAGAGACATTCCAGGAAATTGCAAAGACAATGAGGTTGCAAGACTATGAACTACCTTACAGCTTCCAACAGAATTGAAATGTGTTAGTATTCCTCTAGAAACTTGCAAGCAAATTCTACGGCTTTGTTCCGCGACGGAGACTTATCAAAGCTGAACAAATGGCACGACAGATTTGGCCTTCTCTTAATCAAAAGCGCACAAGTGAGCTGATATCGCTTCCAAGACGAGAGATTTCGACGGTGGTTGCAATAATTGCACAGTACAACACTAAAAAAAATTGCGGGGTTCCGACGATTGATTCTAGTAGAGAAGAACAAAAAAAAAATATGCAAGATCACATCGGACGTCACTGCGATTTGTAAGAATACAGCCAATAAATACCGTTATGAGAGGAAGTTAGAGGGTTAATATGTTCCACAAAAATATTTGCCATAATACTTTCTACAAAGTTGATGAACATACCATAAACCTCAGAACATAGAAAACGATATGTTGCAAGAACAGGCCAAATCTGGGAAATTTTCCACGTTTCTAAAATAAAATTCCCATGTGATCTTGCAACGCCTTATTTTGTCTCCTCTACCAGAATCAATCGTCGGAATCTCATAATTTTGGAAACTGTTTGAAATTGCTGTACAGTGTTACTGGACACGGTCTTATAGAGAAGCACGCAGAGCCGTAAAATGTGCCGTCGAATGACTTTTGCCAAAGTTGCATGGATGAAGAGGAGTTGGAAACTATAGAACACTTTATCTGCCATTGCCCGGCACTTTCTGGTCAGAGACTGGCTTCACTGCGATCTAGGGAGCTGTACGATCCTTCTGATTTGTTGGATTTCAAAATTCAATACCTAATGAGTTTCAAAAGAAGCTCAAATTTGTTTAATGGCAGGGACTAGTAGGGAAACCTATTACAGTCCCGTGGTATCACAACGGACCTCAGAGTCTATGTGTGTTGACGTAAAACGTCAGCAGCCACTTACAACCTAACATAATGCCTCCCGCCGACCTCCACCAAAAAAAAAAACGACCTTGACCAAAATTTTCTTTTAATATTTTTTACATTTTGGAGGTTATAAAAGATTTAGCGTTGCTTTTGTTTTCACATAAAAAAAATAAATCTTTGTACATAAAATATGAATGATTATATAACATATTACCAGGTAATGTATATCCATTATTTATAACATTATTTTGGAATATCTCACTAAATATCGGTTTAAGAACTCTACTCTAGACGATTTTCGCACAGACATTTTGAATACATTTTCTAAAGCATGTTGGCCTCCTAATAATATTGGAAAAGTGTATGTTAAAGTTTTTTTTTATTTGGTCTGTTCGTTAACCTTACTACAATCCACTCATTTTTACTACTTTTACTATAGCTGGAAATTTTCAATACAAAAAATTAACAAAACTTTCCAGTTGTATTAAAAATAGTAAAAAATTTTAGTAAACAAACAGACCTATTGCTTAATATTCAAATTCCCAATAAAAATACTGAACTTTTGCAAGAAATCCGGCCCCGATACGATCAAGGTTATAAGGCAGTTCAAAATGTCCTTTTTTTTTGTTACGTCCTTATAAGTATCCGAATTTTGCAAGAAACTTCTTGTTCAAAGCAGATATGTAAAGTTAATACTCCAATAAAGAGAACCAAAATCCATTGAGTATATCCAGAAATATTTACAAAAGAAGTCACGATTTTAAACCAAATTTACATATGTTTTTTTATAAATTTTTTCGTACCAATTTTTATGGTTTTTTGTTACAATTAACAAAAAAATTAAAACACATTTCCTAAAGTATTTTTGCCTCCTTAAGACGAGAATCTGATATCAGAAAAATCGTATTAAATCGCCTTCAATTTTTGTGGGCCAAAGCCTCAAAACCGTCAAATTTAGAAAAGTGTATATTAAAGTTATTCATATTTTTTTTCATTCGAACTTCCAATAAAATTACCTTACTTTTGACCTAACTGATCGTATCGAGTCCGGATTTCTTTCTTTCTATGGGAATTTTATTTTTTTACAAATTGGAATTAAATGGGGATCGAATGAATAGAAAAGGGAACGAAATGGAATAGAACGGGGAATGAAATGGAGTGAAACAGGGAATAAAATGGTTTCAATAATTACGATATAAGGGCTCGAAAATTTTAAACGGGGCTGTTTTAATTTTATTGTTTTTTCTAAGTAGTTTTAGTGAAAGACTTCAACGATAAAAATTAAATAAAATAAAGATTCTGAAGGAGGAATTTTAGAAATGGAGACTCTAATCCTGATCCTTCTTTTATCAGGTATTTAATATTACCGGGGGCGAAGTTCCGGGCGGGCCTGCTAGTTTTTAATAAAATTACAGAATTAACATAAAATTAATTTTTTGTATGGAAAAATTCCATAAGTATTTTTAAAAAAAATCGCAAAAATTGAAAAAGTCGAAGGCCCAAAAAAATATTACTCATTTTAATATAGAAATTGTTAAATTTTCGATTTTTTCATGTTTCAAAAAAATTAAAGGGGGTTAAAGTATTAAGAAATACATCTAAAAACTGCATTTGCATCAAAAATGCATTTTTTGAGTGTATTGGTAAAAAGGAGGACAATTTTTAGAGTCACATGCTTTTCGAATGCTATATTTAGATAAATTCTTTCGAAGATATGGCTCTATAAAGTTTCATACATTTTTAAATTTTTAAAGAAAATAAAATTTGCGGAAAGATCGCATCTTTTTTTTAATTTTAAAAACTGAAAATGGATATGTTTATCTGGCTTTGTAGAGTATGCATTATGTTAATATAAAAAAAATTAGAAGGCCTAAGGTCAGAAAATTACATTTTTTTTGTTCGTAAGTAGAATTCGTGATAAGGGAATTTTCTCCCCTCAAGTGACACAACTTTTGAAACTGATGTCTTCCAATCGGGATCAAATTTGGACCAAGGTTATACCTATTGGATAGGAGTTTGGACACAATTTTTTAATGAGACAGGTGAAGGGCTCTCTGAGTTAGAGGGTCCAAATTTGACATTTTGGCCAAACAGATGTTTTTCGCACCCATGTTACTATTACCGATTGTTGTTAGCAAAATTTGTGTAAAGAGGGATAGCTATTACTTCAGTATTTCGAAAAAATATTATATTTTTTTTTTTTTTTTTTGGATTTTTTTTTAATTCCAAACTTTTTTGACTTTTTTGTCAAAATGGCCCTTTTTTATTTAAAAGATAGCTTAGTTTTTTTTTCCTTTTAGAGCTAAGGGGTCACTTATTGTTAGTGGGATGCATGTGGGATATATATGGGACATTCCATGTCATCGTATCGTTCACTTTGAAATTTTTTTTTTTAGATTTTCCCAATTTGCTTACAGTTTTTAGTACCTTTCGAAAACTCCTTCGTGGTCAATTTTCAGATTTTTTTGATGTCCCGTTCAAAAGATATCGAATTTTTGAAAATTTTTAGTTTGTTCCTTTACTCAAACTTCGTTTACTCATAATTTCTTCAATAATGGTCCAAATTTCAAATTTTTTATTTCAAAATTTTTGTTTTTTGCGTACTTTAAAAAAAAAAATCCCAAAAAATTCTTAAAAGCGCTCTAGTATGCGATTTTTAAGTTTTAAAATTTAAATCTCATTTTTTGAAATTGTTTGTACTCTTCGATTTTTTTGAAATTTTTTTGTGTAAAACTTCTATCGATTCTACAAATTTTTCGCCCAGGAGGATCGTGGATAACGAGTATTACTATTTTTAAAATTTTTTGAAAAAAATTTATTGTAATTTTCCAATATTAAAAGCATTTCTACTGCTCCAGGGTGCGTCATAGAGGAGTCATTTATAAGACCGACCCCCATTAATTTTTACGTCTTAATATTTCTTTGGAACTCTAATTTCTAGGGTACTCTAATTTCTAAGGGGGCTCCCACACAAAACGACATTTTTTAAAATTTGCTCCAACCGCTCTAACTGCCCTAATAGTGCCCTTAGAGCAACGAAATGTATGACCGACCCACAATATTTTTGTAGTCCAAACATTTTCTCTGAACACACCTTAAGGCGGTCCCCATACAATTTTTTTTATTTTTTGTAAATTTGTTTTATTTAATCAGCTTCTAACGGTCCAATGGTGCATCCGAGAGGGGTCATTAGTGAGACCGACCCCCAATTATTTTTACCCTACAACATTTTTTTAAAACATACCTACGCCCTACCTCCACTTCCTAAGTAGGCTTCCATTCAAAATTACATTTTTATAAAATTTGCTGCAATTGTTATTTGTATGGGAGCCTACTTAGGGAGTGGAGGTAGGGCGTAGGTATGTTTTAAAAAAATGTTGTAATGTAAAAATAAAGTAAAGGAACAAACAAGCAATTTTTAAAAATTCGATATCTTTTGAACGAGTCATCAAAAAAATCTGAAAATTTACCACGAAGGAGTTTTCGAAGGGTATTAAAAACTGTAAACAAATTGGGGATTTGACATGGAATGCCCCATATATAAAAAAATGTAACAAAAAAAAAAACGGTTTTATTTATCGATTTTGATCCGCTACACCCTCTAGTTTTGTTAGGTTCGAAAAACAAAACATGAGTCAAAAAATGAGGGACTTCAGCAAAACAGAATTTTTATATGAGAACCACTGCATATTTTTGGTGTAGCTTAGAGTAAAAAATACATGTGACTCATGTTAAAAATTATAGCAATTTAATTTTAATAAGAATTTTTTTGGCATTTCTTGATAAATAATTGTTTATTTTTCTTAAAAAACGATAATTTTTCAAGAGCAAAATTTTAAATGTTTTATCACATTCCCAAAAATCTATATTTTAGGAATATTAATTTAACATCAGCATGAGAGGCAAAAAAACGTTTTATGATTAATAACTTCGAATAAGATTTTCTGCAATTATTTTAATAAAAGCCACTATAGAGTTATATAAATAATAATAAAACCATAAATTCTTAGGTTTTTCTTTCATTGTAAGACTCTCAAATTGTAAAATCTTATCATTTAAAAATTCCTCCGACTTGGTAGAAGCTTTTCTATGTACTGTATTCAGATTCTGAAAAAATGTTCTTAAAAACTATATGAAGACGTAATTTCACGCTTAAGGTTTTCTTTTGCCATACACAGATTTTGTTCACTTTTTACAGAAAAACTTTCAGATTCACAGTTAATGTTTAAAAATGAACCTGCAATTGTTCTACTTGTTAATTTAAATATCACATTTGCTTTGAAATTAACAGGCCTATTCACAGTTATGACTAATTTTATTGAGTTATGACTTTTTTTGTGAATAGGCCCCTAAATTTATTTTATATGTTTTAAAGAAACGGGTTTTACATTTATCAGTAGGTTATGGGCCTTTTGTCTCGCATTTAATAAAAGAAAAAATCGAGTGAAACCTTTTTTCAACGTTAGGGTTTTCTGTAAAAAAAATTTTTAGGAAATATATTTTTTGTTTTTATTTAAAACAAGTAAGAGTGTTTAAATCGGTTGTGCCTAGTGTTTGGGAATTCCCGGACTTTTTGATTTACCGGGAAACGGGAAAAAAATAATTTATTTCCCGGGATTCCCGGGAATCCCGGGAAATTTTCATTATTAATATAAATTATAAGAAACATTAAAATTTTACCAACTTTTTATAAAAAACTGTTTTATTAGAGATAAACCATTAATTAAAACATAAAAAATCAACAAATAAAAGTTAAAAATCCTGAAATACAATAAAACAAAAAAAATATTGCAACTTGTTTCCCACAAAAAAGCGCAAAAATAGCTAAAAATCGCCAAAAAATAAAACGGCGTTATTCGAGCAAAAACTAATATATTTGGCAGCACTTTTAATACTTTGTTCTGGAAATGTCAATTCTAGGTTCAAGAAAAAATACGAAAAATAGCAAATGTAATTACACCTGTAATTAAAAAAATATTAAAAATTAAATTAAAAAAAACGTTTTTTATATAAAATGGTTTATTTTATAAAATTCCCGGATTTCCCGGGAAAAATTAAAAAAATTCCCGGGATTTCCCGTCAGTGTTTTCCCGGGAATTCCCGGGAAATTCGACCCGGGAATTCCCGGACCCCAAACACTAGTTGTGCCGAATATTTTATACCCCCCAAGATGCAAAAAAAAAAAAACAAAAATGCAGGGGCGTTTTCTTTTTTTCGTGGGGGTAGGGAGGTCGGGAATGGTCATTGGGGAGACAAAATTTTCCCTCGAAATATATGTTTAATCCACGCCCACAAAAGGGAGGCGGACCAAAGAAAACGAAATTTTCTAATCCATGGGTCCAAAGTCAGGACTTTGAACTTCTGTAGGTGTAAATGTTGCACTTGTTAACCAGAAACACAAGAAACATGTAAAAATATGGTGTTTTTCAGAATATCAATAAAGTAAATAGGAAAGCTTCTACACTCAAATAAAAAAAGTTTGTGAAATTACAAGTAAAAGGTCTTGAATTTATATTTCACTAATATTTTTGTCTTTTTACAAAAAATGTTGTATATTTAATAAAACGAAAACTACAGTATGTTTTGTAATTTTACTATTATATTTATGTACATTTATTTTAGAAATTTTTTAGGTAAATTTTCAAAAATGGGAATTATTTTGGAAATTAAAAAAATATTACAAGGTGTTTAGTTTTGTTTTACGCAAGAAAACTGTTATTGAACAACAAAATTTTACTTTATGTTATTTAGTCATTCTGTCAAAAAAATGTTTTATTACAAACATTTTTTTTTAAAGATTTTTTATATCGTTTACAAGGTTTTTAGTTTTTTAATACAAAAAAATGTAATTAAACAATAAATATGTATTGAAAAGTACCAAATTCCAAGGTAATTTTACAAAAATTTTCTAAGTTCAGTTTTTTTTATTTTGCGTTTTGGAGCAGCGTTTGAAAGGCTACGTTAGCTACCCATTTTTTTGCTTTTGCTTTTCATATCACTTCAAACAATTTCAATATTATAAGTTTACTTTTCTTTTTTGTGTTTGCTTAAACTACAACAACATTGAAAAAACAAAAACTCCAAACAGAGCAGTAGCGGAAAACAAATTTTATTGTTGTAGCCTACAAATATACTACAGTAGTATATTTGTAGGCTACAAAAATACTACAGTAGTATATTTGTAGGCTACAGTATTACTACAGTATTACTATAGTATTACTACCTTCACATTGTAAACAAATGTAGCAATATAAAAACGTGATCATATTAAAAATATCGTTAAGATGGTGTAAAATGAATACAACATCGAAAAAATAATAATAATAATTTTAAATAAAATTCTTTTAATTTCGGTCAAAAAAATATAGAAAAATTTGGAATTTTGTCGAATTTTTCGATATTTTCAAATATGTACGCGATTTTAATATTATCGGTCTAGACGCTCAGAAGTTATGAGCAAAACCATGGCATTAACATTGGGTTAGAGATGGGCGCTGGTCACGTAATTTGCGTGATTCACGTGAATCACGCGTGAGTGATTTTCATTTCAATCACGTGATTGTGAGTGAGTGTGAGCTCAAAAAAAATCTGAGTGAGTGAGTCATTTATTTTTTGCGTGAGTTTGCGTAATTAAATTTTTAGATTAGCCCAATTTTTTTATTTTTTGTAAAAAATTTTTTTTTGGAGTTTTTTTTTTGGTAAGAAAATTTTATTGCGTGAGTAGATTTTGCGTGACTCACGCGTGAGCGTGATTGAATCTGGCGTGAGTAAGATTTTTATTACTCACGTGAATAGTGAGTTAGCGTGAATAAAAAAAAATTGCGTGAGTGAGTCGATTATATTTGCGTGAGCGTGAGTGAGTGTGAGTCAAAATCCACTCACGCACCCAAATCTACATTGGGTTTTTCGAAAATTCACGTGTTGAAAAATACACAAAACATGGTTTTAATTAGAGATGGGCACGTGAGTGATTTTTGACTCACACTCACTCACGCTCACGACAGGAATTTTTGAATCACACACACTCACTCACGAGAAAATTTTTTCTACTGACACTCACAATCACGTGAGTAAATTTTATACAACTCACACTCACGTGCACTCACTCAAGCTTCACTCACACTCACGAAACTCTTATTCATACAAAAAAAAACTTACAAACTAAAATTTGAAAAATCTTTTAAAATTTTCAACAAAATTTAAAGTTCAGCGAAACTTAAAAAATCGACTCACGCAAAAATCTTACTCACGCACACTAACGCAATTTTTTTCTTTACTCACACTCACGTGAGTAAAATTGAATTTAGTCACACTCAAGCGTGGTCACGCGTGAATCACGTTCTAATCTGCTAATGTGCCCATCTCTACTTTTAATGACAAGGGTACACCACAACAATGTTTGGCAAAGTTTTTTTCCAACCCTATTCTTTATACCAGGGTTTGGTAGCCATATATATACAGCAGTGATATAAATATATACTCAATATTTTTTCAGCCGGCTATTTGAAATATTCTGCTATTGTAAATATTGAGCTGTTAAAATATTAAGAATTTTAAATATTTAGAAATGTAGCTATTAAAATAGCTGGCTATTTAAATAGCCGCATATTTAAATATTCAAAATGTTGCATATTTTAATAGCCAGCCGGCTGTTAAAAAAGCCAGCTATAAAAATAGCTGCTGTTAAAATGGACGGCTATTTTTACATGCATAATTTTAACAACAGGCTTTTTCAAAAGCACTTTTGAAATACGATGGAATAAATGTAAACATTGTCGTTAACATTGCTTGGGCGAGTGTTATCATCGTATTTATTTTACTTTTTGTTGTTGGGCTGTAAAAAAGACACTGCATTTAGAGAAATTAAAAAATGGGTTAAAAATATCCAATAAAGAAAATAAATTGATAAAATTATACTTTTAACTTATTTTAAAATAATTGAATTTTTATTTGTAAATTTTATTTTGCATTAATATTAATTTTCTTATTAAAAAAAAAATTAATAACTCTCATCGAAAATTCTGTTATTGCTGTGCAGCAGTGTTGCCAGATACTTATTTTCAATCTTAAACCTAGGTAGTTAAAAAAAAAAACACTTAACCATCTTGAAATTGAATTAATTTATTTCATAAAAAATAATTTTATCTTATTTAATAAGATAACTCTCAATAAATAAATCTCATCAAAAATTCTGTTTATTTTTTATTTAATTTTTTTATGGGTATTTAAAATACTATTTTTTATGGATGTCGCGAATAGTGTATTCGGCAGTTTAGCGAATGTTTATTATTCGGTATTTGGTTTGAACCGAATACCGAATATTGTGATTCGGTCATAATCCCAATATCCCATAATCCCAACAGGGACGGTCCGTTCCCTGTTGGGATTACTACAAAACTTTTTTTGGTCATAACCCCCATTCACATTATGGGGAGTAAGTCCAAAGCAATTTTGGTCATAATCACAGCTTTTTGCAAAGAGAGTGGGTTTAACGAGGCCGCAAAATTAATTAAAATTTTTAAAATTTGAACCCAATCTGAAGTTTACGGTTTTGCTTATAACTTTTAAACCACTGGGCAAATATATATGCCAAGCTTGGACGGCCTCGGGATTTTTTTGTACCCCTAAATCTACAATATGGCCGTTATTCCTAGACTCCCTAACTTTAGAATTGTCTCTTTTATGTATATTTTAAGTTTCATGCAAATCGGTTCACAAGGGTCGAAATACTTCCCTTCTTAGATAAAAAATAATACTGTTTTTTTTTTACAAAAAGTTCCTTATTTTTTATTTTATGACTACATTTTAAATACATGAATTGTTATGTTTTTCTTTGTTTTTTTGTTTGATATGATAAAATATGTTTTTTAATGCATTTTATAAAATTTTGAAATAAGTTGAAACTATATTTTTTTAAAGTTAATTATATTTTTCTTAATTTAATTAAATATTTTTGAAAATTAATTGTTTTGAAATCTAGCCAGCACAAAAGGGCTGGCAACAGGGCTGCCATATTTGCCGATTTATCGGCATTTTGCCGATTTTTTGCCTCAAAATTATCAAAGTGCCGATTTGCCGATTTTTGCTCCAAAAATGCCGATTTTTTGATCAACTCAAAAACATGGTCGTTTTTTATACTTTTTTTGGTTTCCTGATATAAATTGGGTAAATTTGCGAAAATTGCGCAGTTATACCTAAAATTATTGGAAATCTACACAATTTATAGTAGCATATTATTGAATTTGTAGAAATTTACCCAATTTATAGTAGGAAACTGGACTATTTTTTTTAAAGTGTATGTATATAAGTTTGTCATTCCGTTTGTAATACCTCGAAATATAGGTCTAGAACCCAAAAAAGAATATATATTCATGGTCCTAAATCGATTTTAAGTCAACCTATCGATATCCGTCCAACTGTCTGTAGAAAACACATTTGGGGTAAAAAAATTTGTCTGTGGGGCCCTTTTTTATCTTAAAAAACGGAAAAATCTGAAAAAGAATATTTTTGATTTTTTTGCTGAAAATATTAGTTAATATTAGGACATTACTGAAAAAATCATTTTTAAGATAATCGAAAATTTTTTTGGTCTGTAAAAATTTTAATTTTTATACCCTCCAACCACAGTATGGGGGTATACTTACTTAGTCATTCCGTGTGTAACACATCGAAATATCGGTCGGGGACCCCACAAAGTATATATAATATTGATCCATGATAGAATCTAAGACATTCTAGCGATGTCCGTCCGTCCGTCTGTAGAAATAACGATGCAGTCCAAACCAAAAAAGCTAGATCCCTGAAATTGGGCAAGAATATCTCTTATGTTACTGGTAAGGTTAAGTTCGAAGATGGGCTAAATCGGACCAGGGGGAAAAAAGTTCCCCTTGAAGAACTAAAACGACCCTTAAAAAATACGATATTTTTACGAGTTTTTTGAATTTTTGCTCAACAAATGTAACATTTGTATGCCATATTATGTTCATAGACCTGCGCTTGGACCAAGGGGGTTAGAAAATTCGATTTTTTTCAGGCCGCCCCCCTTGTGGGGCGTGGTTATAGAAATTAATTAAAAATAACGATACAAATTTATTATTTAAGTGCAAATATCATACACAAATAATTTGTAAACATATATAGCGGGGGTACAGGTGTCCCCCACCAACTCCGCCGACCCCCCCCCCCCACAAAAAAAAGACGCCCCTGCGATTTTTTTTAATTTTAAACGTGTTGGAGGGTATAAAAGATTCGGCACAGCCGAATTTAACACTCTTACTTGTTTATTTTTTTTTTGGGAAATTTTTTTTTTTTAAATTTTGTAGAGATTAAAAAATGGTTATTTTTGATTGATTTTTTTCTTATTAAATTTATTATATACATATATTAATGCTAAATTGGTATCTTTTGTTATTATTTGTCAATAGAAATGTAATTTATTGTATTTAAAATGGTTATTTTTCATTTGCCGATTTTTTTGCCGATTTTTTAAATTGAAGTGCCGATAATGCCGATTTTTTTTGGAAAATATGCCGATTTTTCATCAAAATCATCTGGCACCCCTGGCTGGCAACCTTAGAGATTAGTTGAAAAATTGCAATCAAATTATAAAGAATTTGCTCAACGTTTCTTTATTTATCAACATTAGAGATTTTTTGAGAGACGACAGCAAAAAACTTAACAGATAATGAGACTCAAATACAGTTTTCTGCTGTGCTCATTTGTAAATTCTGTTACGCAAGCGCCTTTGACGCAGTGTTGCCACCAACAAAATCGTAAATTACACATGGATCATGCCAAAATTACACATGAAATCACGAATGCTTTAAAAAATAAGGGTTTTTCTTAATTTTCAAAATTAACGATTAAGTCTGGTTTACTCAATGCTTCGTTAAATTGAAATTTTGTATACAAATTTTGACATAAGACACCGTTAAATCGACAGTTAGCAGCTAACTGTACATTGAGTAATTCGTAAAATCATATGCTGATATGAGCCTAACAAATATGCTGGCAGAAAAATCTGCTGACTTCTGATAAAATTTCTGAACATCTTAAATGTATTTTTTAAGTATAAAGGACTTTTGAGCCTAATTGATTTTAAGACTCTTATAAAAACGAAAAAAATATATAATTTTAAAGACAAAAAACAGCCGATAATGGCTGATTTAACAGAAAGAGCATGTTGTATTCTTTTAATCGTCAATTTTTTTAGATATGCTGTTTTTCAATAAGTTATTTTTAATTAAAACTTTGAAAAAAACTAATGATAGCTTAATATTTCTGTAAAATTAGCAAAATAATCTACCATTTTTTTTTTATTTTTTGTTTTAATTTTGACACTTTTTAATAGTTAAATTTGACAAAAAAATATACGTTTTAAAAAACAACCAATTTCTGTAAAAAATAACCAGCAAACAGAATCAGTAAAATTACATCAAATTTTCTGTTATTTTTTAGAATTCAATGACAGAGAATTTTGTTAAAATATCCATTACTACAGAAAAATCCGCTAAAAGTTTACTTTTTTAAGCCATTTCACAGATTTTTCGAAATAGTTTTATTTTTGAGTTTAGAAATATTTTATTTGAATTAACCAACTTTAGGCAGTCTGGAGTTAAAAATTTGTTGAGTGAAAAATACTTTGTAAAATAATTTTGTGTCTCACCAATGTCTTTCAAAGCGTCCTTAGCGTTTTTTTAATATGTGAATTCGTGATGAAATCCATGTAAAATTCACGGTTTTGCTAATAACTTCTTAACCGAATTTGTTGAAAGATCATGAATATATATCGTCCTAGATCTATATTTCGAAGTATCACAAACTGAGTAACCCTTATTTAGTAAGTGGTGGGTAAAATAATAAACAAAAATTGTGAAATTTTTTTTTTCAAAAACATAAAAATTTCAAATCATACATAATTTACACATGCAGCCAATTACACATGGGCTACACTTGAAAAAAAAAACACAGGATATGTGTAATTACACACGAAGTGGCAACATTGCTTTAACGAAATATTTGTAATGAGCAGGGCAGAACTTCTCAGTTTTTTACGATTTACGCCTATTTAATCAAAATAAATATAGGCATATATTGTATAACATTAAAGGTATTTAAAAGATCTATCTCGTGGTCCTAACAACGTACCTAAAAAAAATATTTTTCGAATTAACAAAAATGTCCGAAAATTTTGATATTTTACTCAATATAACGAAAAGTTGTGCATGTTTGGACACGTTTTTTACATACGTAGATAGGTTTTTCAAAGACCTTTCATTTGATATGTAACATGAATAGGTGTCTTTGTATAATATAGTAGATACACGGAAAATGACCGTTTCTTCACCCCTCATTTGCACCCCCTAAATAATTATTTGGGCCGATAAAAAAAAAATACGTGTTCCTTTATTTTTCCTACTCTACAAAACAAAACCAATTCTATTGAGATCGGCGGGTGACACTAGGGAGACTTCCTTTGTTATTCATATTTGAATTTAAACACTTAATTTTGTATGAAAATTTGTTTAAATTTCAATATATATGGGCCTTAATCTTCTACATTTAATGAAGGTTAGGGGTTCATTTCTAAAATCGTTTAAAGCTACGGGTTTTTGACAATTCGTAAGACTAAACAAAAACATATCTTGATTTAATTAAATTAAAAATAAATTAATAAAATGTTTATGCCTTTTAAAAAAAAAACTACTTATACCTACTTTACACTATTATACTTTTGCATTATACCATGTTACCATTAAGGGTGGGATAGTGTCGTGTGAGATTTTAAGCAGCAATATTTGGAAGCGCTAGAACCGCTCATTTTGTGAGGTTGGTAAAAAAAGTGTATGAGCCAAAAAATGGGGGAGGTCGGATAGGATCTAGGGGTCGCTCATCGGGGTCAAAGTTGGGAGTAGAGGGGAAAAAATCCACAAAAAGCCCCAAAACTCTCCTGGTTTTGCTCCTAGAGGGGTCAAATATGAGACCGGCCCCCATTATTTTTTCCCCCTGAACACTTTTGCCAAACATACCTAAGCCCTATCTACAATCCCTAAGGGGGGTCCCATACAAAGGTTCCATTTTTAAAAAATCTTTCTTCTACCGCTCTAGTTGTCCTAAAAGTCACCCTAGAGGAATCAAATGTATGACCGACCCCCAATATTTTTTCAACCCCAACATTTTCTTAGAACATACCTACCCCCTATCTTCAATCCTTAGGGTGGTCCCCATACATTTCGTTTTTATTTTTTCTTAAATTGTCATATTAAATCAGCTCCTACCGGTCCAATGGTGCCTCCTAGAGGGGTCATTATCAAGACCAACCCCCATTAATTTTTAGCCCCCAACACTTCTTCTGAACATACCAATTCCATATCTCCAATTCCTAAGGGGTCTCCCACACAAAACGACATTTTTGTAAATCTTGCTCCCACCGCTCTAACTATCGCAGGGGTGACCCTAGAGAAGTTAAATGTGTGACCGACCCCCAATATTTTTTCAGCCCCAACATTTTCCCCAAACAAACCTACCCTCTATTTTTAAGCCTTAAGGGTGTCCCCACACAATTTTTTTTTTTTTTAATTTTTTTTTTTTAAATTTGCGCCTACCGCTCCCACTTTGCCTTTTAGGGACGGGAAATTCAGACTGACCCCCATTAATTTTTGCCCCTACATTTTTTCTGAACATACCTACGCCGTATTTCCACTTTGTAGGGGTGCTCCCCTGGGGAAAACTAAGTGTTTGAAACCAAATTCGGCAAAACGTCTGGACCAGGAGTGCTAATGTTTGCGCGTTTTAAAGAGCAGTGTGAAAATATAAAAGACAAACCGTACAGTCTTGGCATATAAGTTGAGGAAGTGGCAGGCAACATACCAGCTCAAGTCCAAACTGACATCAAGTTGTTTTGTTGGGCTCAAATAAAAGAAAAGCAACTCAGAGACGACTACAAGGAGTTTCTTGAAATTGTTTTATTATACCTTGGCGAAAATATTCCTAATAAGCATTTTAGCCCACCAGGACCCATCAGTCATGCTCGATGGATGGCAAAAGGCATATATTGCCTAAAAATGTTTTTCTTCCGAAAATATATCGGTTTGGCCAAAAAAGAATTAAATGCACTTCTTGATGTGACCGTTTTCATCATAACAATTTACGTAATAGCTTGGTTTAGCGCTACCAAAGCAATAGAAGCTCCAAATAATGATTTGAATTTTTTGAAAGCGATTGCCAATTATGCTTCAATTGATAAGATTCTGTCGCAACGATTGGTCAAGAGATTCTGTGGACATTTCTGGTATCTCAGTGGCGAAGCTGTTGCTCTCGCACTATTTGATCCGAATATCTCTTGTGAAATAAAACGAAAAATGTCGAATGCAATTCGAATATTTGAAGAAGAGAAAGAGGAATTGGAGGAAGAGTTATCTGACGATGAGATGGACGAATCGTCTAACGAAGACAGCGAGGAAGAAGAAGACGATGATATCGGGGAAGAAGATGCCTCAGAGGATAGCGGTGACAGTGGCAACAAGGATTGTAATCCTCCAGTACATGTTGTTGGATTCGAAGGTGTAAAAAGAATTAACATGGCATCGAAACAAGTGAATCATGAACTCATGTAAACTGATTTAAGCCACTACGTCACACCTGAGACTCCAAAATTTTTTGCACGCTTCGGAATAACAACAAATTTCATTGCTTCCGATCCAAATACTTGGGAAAATCGTCAGGACTACCAGCGAGCGCTGCAAATATTACGTAAATTACATGTTGTCAACGACGCTGCCGAAAGAGGCGTAAAATTAATAGAAGACTATAACAACGTGTTGTACCGTAACGAGGAGGAAAAAAGAGTTTTGCTTCAGGTCGTGGCCGAAAATCGGAAACAATATCCATCACACGATAAAAATAAATTAATTTGATTTATAGTTATATTATTTATAATTTTTATTATTTTCAAGTTAAAAAAAATATTTTTTTACGCTTAACAAAAGTTACTATTAAATTACAAATTAAAGACCTCGGATTTCTCGATAAAATAAATAAAAAAATTGTGGGGTAACACCTTGAAGATAGAGGGTAGGTATGTTTGAAGAAAATGTTTTGGCTAAAAAAATATATGGGCAGGTCATACATTTGACTTCTCTACATACATTACTAATTTAGTTTTCCCCAGGGGAGCACCCCTACAAAGTGGAAATACGGCGTAGGTTTGTTCAGAAAAAATGTAGGCGGCAAAAATTAATGGGGGTCAGTCTGCATTTACCGTTCCTAAAAGGCAGAATGGGAGCGGTAGGCGCAGATTTTATAAAAAAAAAATAAAAAATAAAAAAAATGTGTGAGGACACCCTTAAGGCTTTAAAATAGAGGGTAGGTTTGTTTGTGGAAAATGTTGGGGCTGAAAAAATATTGGGGGTCGGTCACACATTTAACTTCTCTAGGGTCACCCCTGCGATAGTTAGAGCGGTGAGAGCAAGTTTTACAAAAATGTCATTTTGTGTGGGAGACACCTTAGGAATTGGAGATATGGAATTGGTATGTTCAGAAGAAGTGTTGGGGGCTAAAAATTAATGGGGGTTGGTCTCGATAATGACCCCTCTAGGAGGCACCATTGGACCGGTAGGAGCTGATTTAATATGACAATTTAAGAAAAAATAAAAAAAATGTATGGGGACCACCCTAAGGATTGAAGATAGGGGGTAGGTATGTTCTAAGAAAATGTTGGGGTTGAAAAAATATTGGGGGTCGGTCATACATTTGATTCCACTAGGGTGACTTCTAGGACAGCTAGAGCGGTAGGAGCAAGATTTTTTAAAATTGAACCTTTGTATGGGACCCCCCTTAGGGATTGGAGATAGGGCTTAGGTATGTTTGGCAAAAGTGTTCAGGGGGAAAAAATAATGGGGGCCGGTCTCACATTTGACCCCTCTAGGAGCAAAACCAGGGGAGTTTTGGGGCTTTTTGTGGATTTTTTCCCCTCTACGCCCAACTTTGACCCTGATGAGCGACCCCTAGATCCTATCCGATCTGCCCCATTTTTTGGCCCATGCATTTTTTTTACGAACCTCACAAAATAAGCGGTTCTAGCGTGTCGAAATCGAAAACACGTGCACTATCCCACCCCTAGTTACCATGTTAGGAAAAGATTTTATAAAACTTTTTTGCCAGAAATTGTTCACTTATTAAGGTACCTACAGACTACGCAATATTATGTACAATATTCAATTATATTGACGGTGTGTGGATAATATTGACGACTGTACAATGGTCAATCTTAACCACATACCATCAATATAATTAAATATTGTACATAATATTGCGTCGTCTGTAGGTACCTTTAGATACGACCAAGTTTCAATCAAAAAGAAACGCAAAAATCTTTTAGAAGTTGGTAAATTTTAATGTGTTTAATGGAAAAGTGTGATGGTGTAAAATAGGTATTAGGTTTAAGAGGGGGAAAAAAGTATCTGGCAACACTGCTGCACACCAATAACAGAATTTTCGATGAGAGTTATTAAATTTTTTTTTTAATAAGAAAATTAATATTAATGCAAAATAAAATTTACAAATAAAAATTCAATTATTTTAAAATAAGTTAAAAGTATAATTTTATCAATTTATTTTCTTTATTGGATATTTTTAACCCATTTTTTAATTTCTCTAAATGCAGTGTCTTTTTTACAGCCCAACAACAAAAAGTAAAATAAATACGATGATAACACTCGCCCAAGCAATGTTAACGACAATGTTTACATTTATTCCATCGTATTTCAAAAGTGCTTTTGAAAAAGCCTGTTGTTAAAATTATGCATGTAAAAATAGCCGTCCATTTTAACAGCAGCTATTTTTATAGCTGGCTTTTTTAACAGCCGGCTATTTAAATATGCAACATTTTGAATATTTAAATATGCGGCTATTTAAATAGCCAGCTATTTCAAATAGCCGGCTGATAATATATTAAAGAATTTTAATATATAAGATAGCCGCTATTTAATAATATTTTTTTAAAAGCTAAATATCAAACGCTGCTTTATACACATTAAAATAAAACAGTTATGCTAAACAAGATGAGTGTGTGTGTTATAGTTTTATTAAATTTTCTCTTTGTAGGCTACAAAAACAATATTTGTAGGCTACCAAAAATAATTTGTAGGCTACAGGTAGGCTACCAAAAATAATTTGTAGGCTACAGGTAGGCTACCAAAAATAATTTGAAGGCTACTTGTAGGCTACACAATTCTAATGTTTTTGTTTTATTTGCTACTTATTCATTTTTAAAAACAATCGTAAGCTCTCGCTACAAAAACAGAAATGTGCAAGTATTAGTAGTTATAGCAATTGAATGATTTACATATTGTTTGTTTTTAAAACTATACATATTGTCAATTTTGGTTGTTTAAGCTACTTTCTTCGTAGTAATTTAAACGCTGTTTTGGAGTAAAAAATTTTGTTAAAAATAATTTTTTATAAATAAAAAATTTCATGAAAAAAAAAAATTTTGAAACTTTTTAAGTTCCGGACCCAACAATTTTTCAACTAATTGTAAGCTTTAGCAAAAAAAATGAATTTTAAACCATTTTTCGGTAACTTGCTTTTAGTAAAAGACCACATTTATGTGTTTTTACTTTATTATTGTTTTTTTTTTTTTTTTTTTATTTTTACCATCTTTTTTGGTAATTTTACCATATTTTTTTTGGTAATTTTTTACCAAATAAAAAGCTGTAAATTATGAAAAATTAAATTTTTCTTTTTTTAACAGCTACTTAAACGTCCAATCTATAAAATGCATTTTTTTCTAATTTTTTAAAAATACTTAAGAAAATAATTAAAAATTAAAAAAAAAAAATATTTTTTGACTAATTTTTCCTGAAAATATAAGAAATTTTTTCCTTCGCAATTCTCAATATGTTCTACTTAAGAAAAACGAAATGCAGAAAAAAATAAAAAAGTGCAGTGTTATACTCTAACAGCCGTATTCAAAATGAAGTTTTAGACACGGTTTGTTCACCCTGAACATCAAGTTCGTAACTAAAATGTTTTTAAGGCTTGTTCACTGTTTGTTCAAGAGTCTATTCAAATTGATTTTAGTTAAGTCTGCTTAACAAAAAGTTGACCATCCCTGTTTTAGTAAATCACATAAGAAAAAAAACAAAACAATTTTGAAAAACCACAAAAAATATATTAATTTTTTACTAAAAACGGCTTTAATTATAAAAGCAAGGTGTGGACATGGTTTTAAATAAAAGAGCTAAAACACCTCAATTCAACCGAGGAGTTGACCGCACCCCCTCCAAATTTAATGAAATTTAGTACTGGGGTTTACTTTTACAAAAAAGAGATTTTTCCAATTTTTCAGGCTTCTGGTCATTCCAGTATTCGAGATATGCGGTGTTGAAAATTAACAAAATCGTATATATTTGGCAAAAGTGTTCTGAGATAAATAAAGATAACTCAAAAAATAATAACAATACGGGTCTCAGTCAGGTTGCAAATAATAGGTAATGAGACAGCCTTTAAAATGGCATTCCTCAGGATTTTTTTTGAAAAAGGTCAAAGGTCATTGGTTTTAACCTTAATTTTTGGAGAGCTATATCTCAAAAAACGATATTTTTAAAATTTCGGAAAAAAAATATGTTGTTAAGAATCACCCATACTACTTAAGTTTAAATTTTCAGGCTGGAGACTTCATTGGAACTTTTTATATTAATAGAAAGATTGTGACAGGAAAGAAAAATCGGTGTAATTTCCCTTACAAAAAAAAACATTTTTTTTGTCTGTGAAATTCTGGTACCAGAATTCATTTTTCTGAATGTTTTTGACGTGCTGAGTCCAAATATGACCTTTGAACTGGCCTATCGCTATTACTTTTCAAGATATAAGCACCTACATGTTCAAAAAAACACAGCAATTGTATT
Source organism: Pegoplata infirma (assembly GCA_963921195.1). Lineage (NCBI taxonomy): Eukaryota > Metazoa > Arthropoda > Insecta > Diptera > Anthomyiidae > Pegoplata > Pegoplata infirma. Next base: position 26,168 of record CAWUER010000325.1, read on the forward strand.
TTAGCAATTTTCACACATTAATGTGCAGATATCTCGAAAACTAATTGCGATAGGCCAGTTCAAAGGTCATATTTGGACTCAGCACGTCAAAAACATTCAGAAAAGTGAAGTTTGGTACCAGAATCTCAAAGACCAAATAAATTGTTTTTTTCTGTATGGGGAAAAACACCGCTTTTTCTTCCCTGTCATTTTGTTTCTATTAATATTAAAAGTTCCAATGAAGTCTCCATCCTGAAAATTTAAACATAAGTACAGTTAAACCCGGTTATAACGAACTCCGAGGGACCAGTAAAAAAAGTTCGTTATAAGCGTAGTTCGCTATAAGCGGGTATATTTTTTATCAACCTAGTTTTATTTCCAACAAAATATATCCAATTTTTATTTATTTGCAGTTTTTTGTTAATAAACTACTTATTGCGAAGAAAACATTCAAAATATAAATAAATGTCATAAAAACTATATTAAAAACCAAAAATTTTCATCTTTTTGTGAGTTCGCACACAAATTTTTTTTTTTTCATGAACGATTTTCATAGTATTTATGAACAAATTCATACAATTTATTACTTTTTCATAATATTTATAAACTTTTTCATAGTATTTATGAATAAATCATAATATGTGAAATTTAAGAATTTTTAACATTTTTCATAAATACTATGAGAAAGTATATAAATATTATGAAAAAATAATAAATTGTATGAATTTGTTCATAAATACTATGAAAATCGTTCATGGAAAAAATACATTTGTGTGCGATAAACATGATTGCCGCACATTCTGAAATATTTATGGGAGTTCGTTATAAAAAGGTAAATACACATTAACTTTTATTCGTGGGACCTTAATAAGTAGTTCGTTTTAACCGAGGATTCGTTATAGCCGAGTTCGTTATAAAAGAAGTATTTTGTGTGAAAATTGATGCCAAAACGTCGGGACTTTAGAATTAGTTCGTTATAACCGAGAATTCGTTATAACCGAGTTCGTTATAACCGAGTTCGACTGTAGTATAGGTGATCCTTAATAACATATATTTTTTCCAAAATTTTAAAAATATCGTTTTTTGAGATATAGCTCTCCAAAAATTAAGGTTAAAACCAATGACCTTTGACCTTTTTCAAAAAAAATCTTTGGGAACGCCATTTCAATGGCTGTCTCATTACCTATTATGTGCAACCTGACTGAGGCCTGTATTGTTATTACTTTTCGAGTTATCTTTATTTATCTCCGAACACTTTTGTCAAATATATACGATTTTGCCAATTTTCAAGACCCCATGTCTCGGGAAGAAAAACTACCAGAAGTCCAAAATTTTGGCGCTATGATTTTTTTGTAAGGGACCAACTATATTCCAATTTTCATCAAATTCGAAAGAGGTAAGGTCAAAAATGCTACTTTTTCGGTTGAATTGAGGTGTTTTAACTCAAAACGAGTGTTTTAAATAACTTTAACTCTTTGGCATTTAATTTGTTGTTTACATTTTACAAAATCAATATGGCGTCAGTTCAGCGTATGTTCATACACTCAAAAAAAAAAGTTTGTAAAATGACATAAAATCCCCGTGATTTTACGGGGCAGGTTTTGTAAAATATGATCTAGCAAGAATCCCCGTAATGTTACGGGGATAATTTGTAAATTGATTTAACAAAAAAATTACGGGGAGAAAGTGTAAATTTACAATTTTTTTTGTAAAATATTATTGTAGACTTACAAAAAAAGTTGTAAATTTACGAAATAAAGTAGAAAATCAAAAAATAAAATTGTAAATTTACAAATTGTTTAGTTTAGCTACAGTTTTTTATGGCAAAAAACTTGTATATTTACAGTAAAAAGTGGTAAATTTACAATTTTTATTGTAAATATACCATTTTTTCTTATTTTTTTGCCGTAAAAACAGTAGTTTAAACAAATAATTTGTAAATTTACAATATTGTTTTTTTTATTTTCTACTTCATTTTTGTAAAATTACAACTTTTTCTGTAAGTATACAATTTTGTTTTCTAAACTTTTATATTTGTTTTGTAAATTTACAAAAAAATTAGTATATTTACATATTGGTTTTGTAAATTTAAAGGTTTTTTCCATTGGTGCATCTTATTTTTTCTTCTTCGGCAGCTGGAGTAGCACTTTAACAACCTGAAATGATATTTTTTTTCACTTGAACACTTTTAACAAACTTTTTAGAGTATAACACTGCACTTTTTTTTTTTTTTTCGGAATTTCGTTTTTCTTAAGTAGAACATATGAGAATTGCGAAGGAGGCTACACAAGAAATTTCTTATATTTTCAAGAAAAACTAGTCAAAAAAATTACCTTTTTTTTCGAATTTTTAATTATTTTAGCAAGTATTCTTAAAAAATTATAAAAAAAACTTTGGATATTGTAGATTGGACGTTTAAGTACCTGATAAAATAAGAAAAAACTTAATTTTTCATAATTGACAGGTTTTAATTGACATTTTAGTGCCAGATTTAAAAAAAAGTACCAAAAAAATATGGTAAAATTACCAAAAAAATGGTAAAAATACAAACCAGGGTTGGCAACCGAAACGAATAACGGTATCGGTAACGGTATTGGTATTACATATTTTTTATATCGGTAACGGTAAAGGTAACGGTATTTTCGATTATTTCGGTAACGATAAACCGTTACCGAAACATCGATACCGGTACGTACCGGTATTATGAAAAAATTTAGCCAAAGTGTTAAAAAGTCACAAATTTGTTAAAAACACGTAAAAAATAAAAAATGTATTTAATAAAATTAAAAAAAACTGTTAAATTAAGTGCATTTTTAACTATACTACACTCAAAAAAAAAAGTTTGTAAAATTACAAGCAAGAGGTCTTGTAATTCTATTTTACTAATATTTTTGTCTATTTACAAAAATTCTTGTATTTTTAATAAAACAAAAACTACCGTGCGCTTTGTAATTTTACTATAATATGTTTGTAAATTTATTTAACAATTTTTTTAGGTAAATTAACAAAAAAAATAATTATTTTACAAATTAAAAAAAAATTACAAGGTGTTTAGTTGTTTTACACAAGAAAATTGTAATTGTACAACAACATTTTATTTGATAGTATTTAGTCTTTCTACCAAAAAATGTTTTATTACAAACAATTTTTTTTTCAAGATTTTTTAGTTTACAAGGTTTTCAGTATTTTGACACAAAAAAATGTAATTAAACAAAAATTTGTATTGAAAAATAATTATGCAACAATAGGAGACGCAAAAAAAAATTATTTTTTATAAATAAAAAATTTCATAAAAAAATTTTGAAAATTTTGTAAGTTCCGGATACAAACATTTTTCAATTAGTTGTAAGCTTTATCAAAAAAATTGAATATCAAGACAATTTTTTGCTTTAAGTAAAATACCACAATTTTTATATGTTTTTACTATATTATTGTTCTAGTTTTTTTGTTTGTATTTTTACCATTTTTTGGTAATTTTACCATATTTTTTTGGTACTTTTTTTTTAAATCTGGCACTAAAATGTCAATCAAAAGCTGTTAATTATGAAAAATTAAGTTTTTTCTTATTTTATCAGGTACTTAAACGTCCAATCTACAATATCCAAATTTTTTTTTATAATTTTTTAAAAATACTTGCTAAAATAATTAAAAATTCGAAAAAAAGGTAATTTTTTTGACTAGTTTTTCTTGAAAATATAAGAAATTTCTTGTGTAGCCTCCTTCGCAATTCTCATATGTTCTACTTAAGAAAAACGAAATTCCAAAAAAAAAATAAAAAAGTGCAGTGTTATACTCTAAAAAGTTTGTTAAAAGTGTTCAAGTGAAAAAAATATCATTTCAGGTTGTTAAAGTGCTACTCCAGCTGCCGAAGAAGGAAAAATAAGATGCACCAATGGAAAAAACCTTTAAATTTACAAAACCAATATGTAAATATACCAAATTTTTTGTAAATTTACAAAACAAATATGAAAGTTTAGAAAACAAAATTGTATACTTACAGAAAAAGTTGTAATTTTACAAAAATGAAGTAGAAAATACTAAAACAATATTGTAAATTTACAAATTATTTGGTTAAACTACTGTTTTTACGGCAAAAAAATAAGAAAAAATGGTATATTTACAATAAAAGTTGTAAATTTACCACTTTTTACTGTAAATATACAAGTTTTTTGCCATAAAAACTGTAATTAAACCAAACAATTTGTAAATTTACAATTTTATTTTTTGATTTTCTACTTTATTTCTTAAATTTACAATTTTTTTTGTAAGTCTACAATAATATTTTACAAAAAAAATTGTAAATTTACACTTTCTCCCCGTAATTTTTTGGTTAAATCAGTTTACAAATTATCCCCGTAACATTACGGGGATTCTTGCTAGTACATATTTTACAAAACCTGCCCCGTAAAATCACGGGGATTTTATGTCATTTTACAAACTTTTTTTTTTGAGTGTAACTATTAATTACACTACCAAACATCGAAAATTCGACTGGGACGCGACCTTATACTCTTAATAACAATAGTTTTGCTGGTCAAAATCCATTCTCCAAACTTTTCCATCACTTCAGGTTTCTGAGAAATTAGAGGTCAAAGTTCAAAAAAATTGCCGTTTGGGGCATTTTTGGAAAGTCATAGAGGATGAACCCGATGGGATGGTGGCTTCAAAAAAATATCGAGGGTGAAGCTCTTTAAGATTCAGAACTCATTTGGTCAGTCGCCTTAACCCTTTGGGCACCAATTGTCTTTCAATGACGTCGGGGAAAATACTTTACAATTAGTGCTCCAACGGTTAAAGCGATTGATCAAATGAGTTAAACATCTTAATGAGCAATGTTTATGATTTACCGTTGACTTATTTTTAAGTCGTCAGCACATCGAGTTCATCCGCTATGAGTTGTCAAATAATTCCGAAGACGCGGTTTTTTGTATCTAAAATTTCTCAAAAACGTGATGTAATGGAATCTTATCCACCGGATTTGTGGCCAAAAAAATAATTGCAATCACGTGCATAAGGTGACGTTCCATTCGTATAAAAGTTTTTTTTTCGTATGATTTGAAGCAGAAAAAATGGTTTTTGGAACTAAGACATCATTGATTGACAGTTGGTGCCATAAGTGTTAAGGCGACTGTCCAAATAGGTTCAGCATCCTTAAGAGCAATGTTTAAGATTTACCCTTGACTTATTTTGAAGTCGCTATCACATCGGGTTCATCCGCTATGAGCTATCAAAAATGTCAGGGGGAAAAGAGAGCAAAACAAATTAGCAACGCAAAAATTTTACAGAAAGAAAATCTTTGATTTTTTTAAAGCGACAATTATTTTTTTGTTATGCTGCTTGTTTTTCAATAAAATTCAAATTTTTTTTTTTAATAAAATTTTTAAATTTTTTTCAAGAAATTTTTCTTAAAAACTTGACAACTAAATATTTATGTAAAATTATCGAAATAATCATCAGATTTTTTATCATTTGAAAATTTTTTAGTTTTAATCGTTTAAATTAGACAAAAACTAAACAAAAATTGACATAAAAAATGTTTGTAAAATTACAAAATAATAAGTTTTGAACAAAAAATATTTTGAAGTTAGCAACCAGAGTCAGTAAAAGTACAAAAAAAATTCTGTTATTTTTAAAACAACTCCGCCAACAACACTTTAGCAATTTGGTACAATTCAGGCTTATCTCTTCTTTCATCTTCCTACTAAAAAATGTTTACATTACGTGGCACTCACTTTTCTTAAATTGAGAATGTGATAATTGGTTGGACCGATTTTCACATATTCTTTGTCAAGATTTAGTTAATTGCGAATGTGACATTGGTTTGGCCGATTTCCTAATTATTTTTTGTCCATATAGCAATGCGAATAGTAGATTAAAAATATTTTACTTTGTTTTTATCCGTATTTTATGACAACCGAAACAAAACCGATATAATACCGGTAAAAATCCGAATAAAGGTAATGGTTTTTTATCGGTAACGGTATTTAAATATTTTTATTTCGGTATTGGTAACGGTAACGGTAGTCAAAATTAAAGGGTTTTTAATCGGTAACGGTATTGAAAGGGTAACGGTAGCCAACACTGATACAAACAAAAAAAATAGAACAATAAAACATATAAAAATTGTGGTATTTTACTTAAAGCAAGTTACCAAAAAATTGTCTTGATATTCAATTTTTTTGATAAAGTTTACAACAAATTGAAAAATGATTGTATCCGGAACTTCAAAAATTTTCAAAATTTTTTTAAGAAATTTTTTATTTATAAAAAATAATTTTTAACAAAATATGGACTTAGAAAATTTTTGCGTCTCCTATTGTTGCATAATTATTTTTCAATAAAAATTTTTGTTTAATTACATTTTTTTGTGTCAAAATACTGAAAACCTTGTAAACTAAAAAATCTTGAAAAAAAAATTGTTTGTAATAAAACATTTTTTGGTAGAAAGATTAAATACTATCAAATAAAATGTTGTTGTACAATTACAATTTTCTTGTGTAAAACAACTAGACACCTTGTATTTTTTTTTTTAATTTGTAAAATAATTATTTTTTTTGTTAATTTACCTAAAAAAATTGTTAAATAAATTTACCAACATATTATAGTAAAATTACAAAGCGCACGGTAGTTTTTGTTTTATTAAAAATACAAGAATTTTTGTAAATAGACAAAAATATTAGTAAAATAGAATTACAAGACCTTTTGCTTGTAATTTTACAAACTTTTTTTTTGAGTGTAGTTTAAGAAAATGTGTTTTAAATAAGAAATCCTTAAACAATATCTACACTCAAAAAAAAAAAGTTTGTAAAATGACATAAAATCCCCGTGATTTTACGGGGCAGGTTTTGTGAAATATGTACTAGCAAGAATCCCCGTAATCCCAGCAAAATTTTCGGTTGCAAAGAACCGATTGTGGAACAACTTATACTTCCCTAGAACCTGTTCTAATTCTTGTGCAACACCGATTCTTTTTACAAAGGGATTGTCCCAAAAGCAACAGGTGTTTGTAAGCAAAATGAGAACATATTTTTGTTCCTTGGAATCGGTTCTAGAAGTGAAATTTGGAACAGAAATGAGAATTAAAGAAATATTGGAAAAAACCTTTAAATTTACAAAACCAATATGTAAATATACCAAATTTTTTGTAAATTTACAAAACAAATATGAAAGTTTAGAAAACAAAATTGTATACTTACAGAAAAAGTTGTAATTTTACAAAAATGAAGTAGAAAATACTAAAACAATATTGTAAATTTACAAATTATTTGGTTAAACTACTGTTTTTACGGCAAAAAAATAAGAAAAAATGGTATATTTACAATAAAAGTTGTAAATTTACCACTTTTTACTGTAAATATACAAGTTTTTTGCCATAAAAACTGTAATTAAACCAAACAATTTGTAAATTTACAATTTTATTTTTTGATTTTCTACTTTATTTCTTAAATTTACAATTTTTTTTGTAAGTCTACAATAATATTTTACAAAAAAAATTGTAAATTTACACTTTCTCCCCGTAATTTTTTGGTTAAATCAGTTTACAAATTATCCCCGTAACATTACGGGGATTCTTGCTAGTACATATTTTACAAAACCTGCCCCGTAAAATCACGGGGATTTTATGTCATTTTACAAACTTTTTTTTTTGAGTGTAACTATTAATTACACTACCAAACATCGAAAATTCGACTGGGACGCGACCTTATACTCTTAATAACAATAGTTTTGCTGGTCAAAATCCATTCTCCAAACTTTTCCATCACTTCAGGTTTCTGAGAAATTAGAGGTCAAAGTTCAAAAAAATTGCCGTTTGGGGCATTTTTGGAAAGTCATAGAGGATGAACCCGATGGGATGGTGGCTTCAAAAAAATATCGAGGGTGAAGCTCTTTAAGATTCAGAACTCATTTGGTCAGTCGCCTTAACCCTTTGGGCACCAATTGTCTTTCAATGACGTCGGGGAAAATACTTTACAATTAGTGCTCCAACGGTTAAAGCGATTGATCAAATGAGTTAAACATCTTAATGAGCAATGTTTATGATTTACCGTTGACTTATTTTTAAGTCGTCAGCACATCGAGTTCATCCGCTATGAGTTGTCAAATAATTCCGAAGACGCGGTTTTTTGTATCTAAAATTTCTCAAAAACGTGATGTAATGGAATCTTATCCACCGGATTTGTGGCCAAAAAAATAATTGCAATCACGTGCATAAGGTGACGTTCCATTCGTATAAAAGTTTTTTTTTCGTATGATTTGAAGCAGAAAAAATGGTTTTTGGAACTAAGACATCATTGATTGACAGTTGGTGCCATAAGTGTTAAGGCGACTGTCCAAATAGGTTCAGCATCCTTAAGAGCAATGTTTAAGATTTACCCTTGACTTATTTTGAAGTCGCTATCACATCGGGTTCATCCGCTATGAGCTATCAAAAATGTCAGGGGGAAAAGAGAGCAAAACAAATTAGCAACGCAAAAATTTTACAGAAAGAAAATCTTTGATTTTTTTAAAGCGACAATTATTTTTTTGTTATGCTGCTTGTTTTTCAATAAAATTCAAATTTTTTTTTTTAATAAAATTTTTAAATTTTTTTCAAGAAATTTTTCTTAAAAACTTGACAACTAAATATTTATGTAAAATTATCGAAATAATCATCAGATTTTTTATCATTTGAAAATTTTTTAGTTTTAATCGTTTAAATTAGACAAAAACTAAACAAAAATTGACATAAAAAATGTTTGTAAAATTACAAAATAATAAGTTTTGAACAAAAAATATTTTGAAGTTAGCAACCAGAGTCAGTAAAAGTACAAAAAAAATTCTGTTATTTTTAAAACAACTCCGCCAACAACACTTTAGCAATTTGGTACAATTCAGGCTTATCTCTTCTTTCATCTTCCTACTAAAAAATGTTTACATTACGTGGCACTCACTTTTCTTAAATTGAGAATGTGATAATTGGTTGGACCGATTTTCACATATTCTTTGTCAAGATTTAGTTAATTGCGAATGTGACATTGGTTTGGCCGATTTCCTAATTATTTTTTGTCCATATAGCAATGCGAATAGTAGATTAAAAATATTTTACTTTGTTTTTATCCGTATTTTATGACAACCGAAACAAAACCGATATAATACCGGTAAAAATCCGAATAAAGGTAATGGTTTTTTATCGGTAACGGTATTTAAATATTTTTATTTCGGTATTGGTAACGGTAACGGTAGTCAAAATTAAAGGGTTTTTAATCGGTAACGGTATTGAAAGGGTAACGGTAGCCAACACTGATACAAACAAAAAAAATAGAACAATAAAACATATAAAAATTGTGGTATTTTACTTAAAGCAAGTTACCAAAAAATTGTCTTGATATTCAATTTTTTTGATAAAGTTTACAACAAATTGAAAAATGATTGTATCCGGAACTTCAAAAATTTTCAAAATTTTTTTAAGAAATTTTTTATTTATAAAAAATAATTTTTAACAAAATATGGACTTAGAAAATTTTTGCGTCTCCTATTGTTGCATAATTATTTTTCAATAAAAATTTTTGTTTAATTACATTTTTTTGTGTCAAAATACTGAAAACCTTGTAAACTAAAAAATCTTGAAAAAAAAATTGTTTGTAATAAAACATTTTTTGGTAGAAAGATTAAATACTATCAAATAAAATGTTGTTGTACAATTACAATTTTCTTGTGTAAAACAACTAGACACCTTGTATTTTTTTTTTTAATTTGTAAAATAATTATTTTTTTTGTTAATTTACCTAAAAAAATTGTTAAATAAATTTACCAACATATTATAGTAAAATTACAAAGCGCACGGTAGTTTTTGTTTTATTAAAAATACAAGAATTTTTGTAAATAGACAAAAATATTAGTAAAATAGAATTACAAGACCTTTTGCTTGTAATTTTACAAACTTTTTTTTTGAGTGTAGTTTAAGAAAATGTGTTTTAAATAAGAAATCCTTAAACAATATCTACACTCAAAAAAAAAAAGTTTGTAAAATGACATAAAATCCCCGTGATTTTACGGGGCAGGTTTTGTGAAATATGTACTAGCAAGAATCCCCGTAATCCCAGCAAAATTTTCGGTTGCAAAGAACCGATTGTGGAACAACTTATACTTCCCTAGAACCTGTTCTAATTCTTGTGCAACACCGATTCTTTTTACAAAGGGATTGTCCCAAAAGCAACAGGTGTTTGTAAGCAAAATGAGAACATATTTTTGTTCCTTGGAATCGGTTCTAGAAGTGAAATTTGGAACAGAAATGAGAATTAAAGAAATATTTTGAATTACATTAATTTATTAAATAAAGATAACAACAACCATATATAACATGGAGTATTTACATTTTTTAACACACATTAATCCTTTCTCGCCTCCAAAGTTGCATTTTGGGCCTTACAATAATGACATACCAGAACATGGATTTTCTGCAAACAAAAATAAAAAACATAATATTATTAGTATTTGACCGGACCCAGACAATGAAATTTTAATTTACTCACCTTTGTTTCAACAATTTTCACGATTATATCCTGCTATTTTAATAGAATTTCGTGTTTTTTCTTCGTTAACAAAAATAAATTGATATTTATTTTTTACTAGCTATACCCGGTCCGCGTTGCTGGCCCTAAGAAAAAAAACTGTTTTATATTGCATCTTAATTTAAATATAGTGTTGGACAATATTAAAGCACGGATCCGGGTCCAGCTAGTAACCTTTGGTTCCACCCTCGGTTAGCACTATATATAGAGAAATCTCAACAAAATCGGTTCAGCCGTTTTTGCGTGATTTCGAAACAGACAGACATAACGTTAAGTGTAGTACAAAGGAGCGTGCCACTTAACGCATTTTTATCGAATCGTGATAGTCTAAAGTTACATGCTGCATCCTCGATTTGTACTATCTGTGCTGCAAATTTCATTGACATCAGATTTGCCGTTTTTGTGTGATTGCGAATGAGGAGGAAATAACTTTTTATTTATGAAAAACGGGAGTGACATTTATACCCTTTTGTCGAATCGCGCTCTCCATATGACCTACACTTCCCGCTCGGTTAGTTCTATCGGTAGTGACAGATTCGGCTTATCCGTTTTCGCGTAATTTCAAAACAGACAGATATAAGGTTCAGTATAAAACAAAGGGGCGTGGCAATTTACGCCTCTTTGTTCAATCGTGGTCAGTATAGTATAAAGGGCGTTGCAATTTTGATCCCTTTTTCCAATAACGATCTTATATGACCTACACATGCACTTGGTTAGCACTGTATGTAGTGAAAATGTCAAGAGAATCGGTTCAGCTGTTTTTGCGTGATTGCGAAACAGGCAGACAACGTCCAGAATAGTAGAAAGGGGCGTGGCATTTTACGCCGCTTTTTCCAATCGTAGTATAACACTATCAGTGCTGAAATTTTAATTAAAATCGAATCAACAGTTTTTGCGTTATTGTGGATCATGCAGAAATAACATTCAATTCAATACAAAGGGGCATGGCATTTTACGCCCATTTGTCCGATAATGCTCTAATTTGGCACATAGTTAGTACTTGGTAAGTACTATCGTTGGTTTAAATTTCATCAAAATCGGCCCATCCGGTTTTTATATATAGATGTCATTATTGGTGCAATGTAAAAATTCGATTTTGCCCACCCCTTCACCCACAGTCAAAACAGCATGGCATTTTACGCCCATTTGTCCGATCACGCTCTAATTTAGCATATAGTTAGTACTCGGTTATTACTATCTTTGGCTTAAATTTCATCAAAATCGGTCCATCCGTTTTTTATATATAGATGCCATTAATTGTGCAATGTAAAAATTTGATTTTGCCACGCCCCTCCGCCCACACGCAAAAAATTAAAAATCTGACCGCACAGTGTTACTCGCCAGGCTATTCTGAATATTCCCTGAAAATTTCATCAAGATCGGTCCAGCAGTTTTCGAGTCCATACGGAACATACATACATACATACCCAGGCAGAAAAATACAAACGGGAGAGCGCTGGCAAAGTACCTTTTATGGTCGCTTGTGTGCTGGGAAAGCACCACAGTTTAGTACTCCCCCAGCGTCCAAAATGATAACCACGATAAACGGCATGCCGTTGCTATTTTAAAGCGCTTTGAAAGCGCTTTAAAAACAAAAAATATGGTACTATTATAGCACTTTTAGAACAAAAAATGGGACGTATCAAAATTGTACACTCATAAAAATTTGTTAGTATTCCTTACAAAAAAGTCTGTTACCATTACTAATAAAGTTTTCAATTTGTGCCCGATAACTTTTTCGTTACCATTACAAACTTTGGTTTTCAAAAATTAGTAATCTTAAAAATACTAAAAAAATTAGTATTACTAACTTTTTCTGTACAATTTTTGTAAAATGGATTTTAAAACGCGTTTGTAAATAATATTAACTTTTTTTGTAAAAAAAAAGTAAATTGTGTATTTTTAATTTTTGTTATTTGTATACATCATGTAAATTGCGTATTGCGCTTGTTGTCGCCAATAACTATTTCCGTGCAAGTCAGTTTTTGTTAGAATTTCAATCTAAAATATGTAAGAGAAAATATTGAACACATTTTTTTAATACAAAATATACCTACTACCATATAAAATTAATTCTTTGAAGATTGATGTTGAATAAATTGGTGTACGGTGAACTAAAATAAAAATATCAACATAATGTTTTAAATGGATTACATAAATATACAATTGTTACCTGTTGTCATCATTTCCTATTTTGCTTTATTATTCCAAAAATAAAAAACGAGTTTCATAATTTTAAACAAAAAATACTTTATAATTTGGTTACCTGATACACACACAAAATTTTTGTTGTAATTTTTTTTTGTACATTTTTTTAATCATTTTACCCGTCGCGCGATGTTCACCGATCGAATGTTATTTTGTGACTAAAATATTCAAAGAAAGGCATAAAGTAAATTACACAAAAATCAACCCTTTATGTGCGTGAGAAAAAAATATTCGTGGATAGCATAAACAAAAAATTCCGCAAGTAAACAGGGTCGCCAGTTTTTTTTTGGATGCCATCCCCAAATTAAAATTTCTCATCCCCAAAAATCCCCAAGAAAAAAATTTCTCAAAATTTACTACGCGCAAAAAACACTTGCAACCCATCAAGTGCTTTTGAGTAATTTAGCCAATTTTTTAGAACAAAAACTTGGTTAAATTAACCAAGTTTAGAACAAACACTTGGTTAATTTATTTTACACAGAAACTTGGCTAAAAAGTGTAAGTGTATTTTGTGTGTTTAGCGATTAGCACATCATTTGAAACCGCCAATGTTTCGATAAGAATTATGATAAAATTCAAAAACCAACGGAAATGTTTTATTACGGATGGATAACTCAGGAATTTTAAATTTACACACCAGCGATAGAGTACTTTATTGGTCCAAATTTGATTTAATCTTGTTTTATATCTTAAATTCCCTCAAAAGTTTTCTCAGCAAACATGAGTCATCGGCCCTAAGAAATTGTTTGTACCCTTTAAAAACAACAACGAAAATTCTTTTAAGGTTTGATATACATATTGCCGTAAAACCCCTTAAATTTTTATAAATACTAACTCCGGAATATGTATCTAAAACGTTGTATTGCTTTTTAAGAATTTAAGATGTCGTTAAAGACCAGTATTTTCAATGGATGTACTTTTATACTTTTTTTCTACAGAAAAAACTATTGAATTTTGGAAACTTTCTATAATAGATTTAAAGGATATACTATAAAAAATTTATGAAAATTTACAATTTGGTTTAAAGAAAAAGAAAATCATTATAACATGATACCACTACGACACAGACTAAATACAGACTCGACAGTAGAGTTTTATAAGAAAAAATGGGGAAAAACTAAGCGATTTTAGGAGAAAACACAGCGGTTTTTAGTCCGTTTTACGCTAACATGGCAACACTTTCTACGACTTAGGAGTGAGTGAAACAACAAAAACCGATGTGGCATCCATTTTTCTTATGGCGCGTTATATCAGTTTTCTCTTTCTAACCTAATTCGTAGAATAATTTGAAAATATTAACCATATGGTTAAAGAATACTTTTTTGACACCTGTCACTTATGTCGAGTCTGTATTAGTCTGTGACTACGATCCAGGTTTTGACAGACCGTTTGTTTATTTTTGGTATGACCCAAAGACCATTTTTGGGAAAATGGAGTTAGGAATCAATTGTATATGATTAATATGTCCTCTTTCTTTTTTTATATATCGTATAAATTGGAATATATCCAGCCCTAACTTTGCTTCATATCCCCAATATTAAAATTGTCTTAACATTGGTTTGCTGCATACGCCAATTTTCTGCACATGTGTCAGGTGCGCCTCATAGAGGGTTAAGCTTATTGCTTAAGACGACGGTATTTAAAAAGAAGAAGAGTTGAAAGATAAATAAAGAAAAGTGGTGCCAAGTTGATAGGGTATTAGGGAATTTTTATTTGTTTTTGTTGAAGATGAGTCGGAGAAAAAAATAAAGGGTAAAGGAAAAAAGAAAGGAAGTAGAAATTCTTTCCTTTTTTATGCTGCTTTGGAAGAGGACGGTCACGTTCAACGAGGAGAAAAAAAACAACTTGAAGGAAGGAGAAAGCCGCCATACTTTATTGAAGATAAACGCATGTAATTGGTACAAAAAAAGTTAAAATTTCAAAAGTTTTACCATTGTTAAACCTACGTTAAATTAAAGTAAAAATAAATCAAACAAAACAATAATAAAAAAAATAATTTTAAAACAAAACGGCGTGCTAAGCAGAAACCTCTGACCGCTCCTGCAGTTGTTCCTTGGGTTGACGCAGCATCAGCACAACGCAACTTTTTGGAAGCACCGCCCATCCTGGGGTGCCAGGTATTCCTCTGGTTTTACAAAATTTTACGGATTTTACGCCGGACCACTGACGAACAATACTGACCGCTCTGAAATAAAGAGAAATACATATATGCATTAATTTTTTTTATTCTCCAAAATTACATATTTAAAAATATATAAACAAAATTAGGAAAAACATTTTTTTTTAATACTTATCTTTTGTTCACCAGTCCCTTTTGAGATTTAGGCCAAAAGGTGCGCGAGTAGGGTGTTAGGGTTGAGCTCAGGCCTAGAAACCTTCGTTTTTCGTATAGGGATCAATTGCCCCCCATAAAACAACAGAAAGTGTTTAACCTAAAAATAAAAGAATAAAATTTTAAATAATCTAATATATATATGGTGTAAAACCTTAGACGGAAACACCTTACTAGGGACAGAATACGGACGGACAAACCACATTGGAACCTAGGGAAAAAAATCCTAATCTATAAAGCTTTGATCTCCTGGAGAATCCAGCCGCGCTGGTTTCCAAAAAGAGTTAAATAAAACAGATTAAACAGAATTTTTTATACATACTCTTTGCTGCCGCCATTTTGGAGCGATAGTTTTTATTAATTTTTTTGTTGTCTTTTTTTTTATAATGAATATTTTAAAGTTTTTATAAATGAAATTTATACATAATGAACCTTAAACAAACTTTTCATTTAAATGAATTTTGTTCTTTTTTTTTTGTATTGCAAATGATTAGCGATAATCACAAATAAAAGTATGTTAAATTTTTATGGATTCAAGAAAACAAATTAAGTGTCTTGTTATTAAGATTGGTATAATGACCGCCTAAAGTCCGTAAGTATGTGGTAGGTAGGGTGACTGGTGTTTGTGGACGACTCTGGGACAACCAGAATAATAGATCCAGTTGTCATGGTGAGATCCAATGGATTTCAAGTGGGAGGGCCTTTACTGACATATCATCAGTCAGTTTAAATCCTTTGGTGTACATTGCAGATTTGTTTTTGTGTAAGTATGTTGGTGTGTTTTGTTAGTTTCCGTTTTGCGTCTGTTTACTTCGGGTCTCAAGTTCCTTTTTTTTTAAATTAATTTTTTTTGGTACACCTCAAGACTGGTATGGATTGTTTTGTCACTGTCACTTCAGCCATGTCAGATTTGCAAGAACCTTCCCCCTTCCGGCGAGTTCTAGCCGCGCTAAAAGCGAGCATACCAGCAACGCAAATCATCTGGCAACCTTTCTTTCATTTTTACCCAGCGACAGTACACAAGCAGCAAATTTTACACCTAAAGCTAAGTACTCTGTTTTTTGCGGTGAAAATTTCACTTCAACTTTAAACGCCTCAAATCGCAATAAAACAATGAAAAAAAAACAACTTTTGACAATTATAAGAAAGAAACGATCATAACAAAACTGAAATGTCACTTTTTCACGGCAATTTAAATTGTCTTGTATAATAAAAATGCGTGAAAACTTTTTAAACAATTTCCCTATAATTCCTCGCGTTGCCAAATTTTATTTTTTTTATATGGAGTTTGACAGATTTTTTCCCGTGAAATCGAACAGAGTACTATGCTTAAAAGTTAAAATATTTTTCTCTACTTTTGTTTTGATGCATATAACGTTGAAAGGGTGCATATCAAAACAAACTAAAAATTGACGCTTGGTTATTGGTGTGACGCATAAACCATTTGCCAAATGGAATTAGGAATCAATTGTTTATGATTGTTATGCACTTTTTTTTCATTCGGAATGAATTTTTCGTAAGAATTAAAAGATATCCAGCCCCAACTTTGCTAATTATAGCCAAAATTAAAGAAAATTTAATAAGGTAAACTCAGGTTGACTTTGACCCACGTGAAAGAAAATTAATTTTTTTTAAGAAAATATTCATTTAAACGGGATATGGAGCAAAACGCGACCAAGTCTTTTTTTGTTAAAATCATAATAACTTTTGATATCTTGTGCAAAAACGTATAAAAATTTATATTTTTTCTCAAAACATTTTAAGCAATCGATACCAAAAGTAAAAAACAAATCTATCGTGTAGATTTTTAATAAAGTTGATGAGAAGTTTCTTTTTCGATTTTCTCAAAACAAAGTAAATGGTCTTTGGGTCATACCAAAAATAAGCAAACGAGACACCATACACAATTTTGGTTTTTTCTATATAAATGTTCCTACACGCAAAAAAATCCCGTGTGTAAAATTATGCAATCATGCTTGGTAATTTTTTTTTTCTATAGAGTTTTAACATTTTTCGCAAGCCTTGTTTTGTTTTCCTCTGTCAAAGCTAAAATTTCATATTTATGTTGCTACCAAATATTACCAAGTTTGCTTGGCACATTGCAAGTACTTTTAAACATTATGCAAAATGACTTGTTTATTATTGCCCGCTATTAAATTGATTTATTTTTGTAAAAACTTGGTAAATTTTTGCATGGACGTGTAAAAGTGACCTAATACAGTACTAAAAAAAATTGCAGTTCATTTAAACTAGTTCGTTCAACAACTCTAGTTTCAAGCGTCTATCCAAATGAGCGTGTGAAGAAAAAAACTATGTACATATATAAACAAAAATACATTTCGACAAGGTTAGTATGAAATTAATTTGTAACTTTTGTTTGCTATTTGGTTTTGTTAAAATTGTTTTTTTTCAGGTTTACGACTTTTTACGGCCGATGGAAGATGCAGTTTATACGGGATTCACACTTGCTGTTTTGAAGTGTTTAAGAGTGAGATGTTTAAAAAGTCTTTGTTCCGTGTCCATTACGTTTTTATTCTGTTCCTGGTGTTTTGTTCAACAACTTGTTTAAGGTCGCAAGTGTGAATGCCATATTAAATATGTAAGTTTTGTGTTTATTGTATTGTATTGTATTTAATTTTAGTTATATTAAATAAATAAATAATGAAAAAAAAAATATTACTAAATTTGTTTCATTTTTAATACAAAACAAAATTGATTATATTTATTAAGCATTAACGTTTTTTTTTAATAAGACATGAATGGCAATATTTGCCAAGCATTTTTGGGCAAATATAGTTAAAATTTTGTTTACTGGGATGTTCCTAAGCGTTTTGGCAAAATATCAAAATATATTGTTTAATGGGATTCCTCCCTATCTGCTTGGTAAAATTGGAGCATTTTATTATGAAATCGCACCCAAGTTTTTTTTTGCGTGTACGTTTGCGTTTTTTTTTGTATGCTTTAATTTCCACGATCAAAAATAAAGTAGAGTTAATTTTAACGATTTTAGCATTATTTTATGATTAATGTGTTTAAAAAACACTTGTATATCTAAAATATTTTATCCCCTAAAAATCCCCGAAAAAATCAGTGTCATCCCCATGAAATCCCCGGATCCCCAAATCAAATTTTTCATCCCCAATTTTCAAAAAAAATCCCCTATTTGGGGACAAAACCCCTAAATTGGCAACACTGCAAGTAAAGAAGAAAGAAAAAAATAACTGATCTTATTATGGAAATTTTCCATTTGAAAAGGTCGGCATTGTTTTTAAATTTTGCATGTCTTCTCTTTACTCTATTTTGTTTCCTTTCTAATATATATTTTTTTTAAATTGAAAAAAAACAAGTAAGAGTGTTAAATTCGGCTGTGCCGAATCTTTTATACCCTCCAACATGCAAATAAATAAAAAAAAAAATTGCAGGGGCGTCTTCTTTTTTGTTGGGGGGGGGGGGGGGGTCGGTAGTGGTAATTGGGGGCACAATTCCTCTCGAATAAGTGTTAAAAAAAATAATTCTTATGCTTTTTGCACTAAAGTAATACAAATTTATCATTATTAAAAAAAAAATTATTCCACGCCCCTAAAAGGGGGGGGGGGGCGTACCGTAAAACGATATTTTCTAATTCTGTGGGTCCAAATGCAGGACCTTGAACTTCTTGTAGCATAAAAATGTTGGATTTGTTAAAAAAAATCATGTAAAAATATGATATTTTTCAGAGGTTGGTTTAGTTCTTCAAGGGGGAACTTTTTCCCCCCTGGTCCGATTTTGCCCATCTCCGAACTTAACCAGCCTATGAACATAAGACATATATGTGCCAAATTTCAGGAGTCTATCACTTTTATTTTGGACTGTATCGTGTCTTCCACAGACGGACGGACGGACAGACGGACGGACGGACGGACGGACGGACAGACGGACGGACAGACGGACATCGCTAGAATGTCTTAGAATCGATCACTGATCAATAATATATATACTTTATGGGGTCCTAGACCGATATTTCGATGCGTTACACACGGAATGACAAAGTGAGTATACCCCCATACTGTAGTTGGAGGGTATAAAAACTAATGAAACGTAATTGAATATTAAAAATAATAAACATATTCATACTCACCAAAGCGCAGTTTTATCATTAAAAAAATAACTAATAATATATTTTTGTTAATTTAATTTCCAAATATTTTAATTAATTTTTTTTAATTATAGTGTATAGGTTTTCTAGAGAAAAAAAACCAAATTTACTAACTAATATTGTAAAATTTACAAAATAATTATCAAAAGTTAGTACGATAATTTTTAAAAAATTAACTGAAAAAATTATTAAAAAATCAGTAAAAATTAATAGTTTGTAAAGCGAGTTTACTAAAAAGAATTACTAAAAATTGATTTTTTAGTAGAATTTAGTAAAAAAGTAGTGAAGTTGAGATACAAACCACTTTACAAATTTTTTTACTAACGTATTTTTTTGAGTGTATAAGTCCATAAGACACAACTTTGTTTTGTGTTTATTTGAATAAAGAAATTTATTAAATTAGGATAAAAAATTTATTGACTAATTTATTAGGATAAAAAATTTTTAACAAACTTTGAAATAGAAAACTAAGTCCCGGAAAAAATTTGTTTGCAGTTTTCTTTGCGATTTGGAATAAAAAATTTATTTAAAATGCTTCTAGGAAAATTTTTAAAAAAGTCCCGAAAAAAAGTGGTGTATTGAACCGAATCGGGTAGTGGTCCAAAGGGATAGGCCCAGTGACATTTCACATGTGATGTATACGGAGTTTAAGACACTTCCTCACGAAACAAACAGGTGTTTTTATATAAAAGGTGTCAAGTTTGTAATATGTAGGTCATTGTGTTTAGGTGACATATCACGAGAACTATCAAGGACCGGCCACTTATCCTGCGGGGAAACAAAAAATATTCCAATTGTTACGAAAATTAATAAATTTAAAAAAAAAATGTATACTTTGAACGGATTTAAATAGAAAAACATTGGCAAAGCCTTTGCAAAGCACTTTTTCGAATTCATACTACCTTTTACACAAAAATAAAGTGCTTTGCCGAGACTTTTTCTTTGGAACGGTTGGCAGTTTCTGCCTGGGTACCCACATACATACCCAGCCAGAAACTGCCAACCGTTCCAAAGAAAAAGTCTCGGCAAAGCACTTTATTTTTTGTGTAGAAGGTAGTATGAATTCGAAAAAGTGCTTTCCAAGCGCTTTGCCAATGTTTTTCTATTTAAATCCGTTTAAAGTATACATTTTTTATTAAAATTTATTAATTTTCACAACAATTGGAATATTTTTTATTTCCCTGCAGGATAAGTGGCCGGTCCTTGATAGCTCTCATGATATGTCACTTATACACAATGACCTACATAGAGTCTCTGGACCTACATATTACAAACTTGACACCTTTTATATAAAAACACCAGTTTCTTTCGTGAGGAAGTGTCTTAAACTCCGGATACATCACCCTTAAAATCCGGTTACATACCCGTTTCGGTTCAATACACCACTTTTTTCGGGAAATTTTTTTATCCTAATAAATGAGTCAATAAATTTTTTATCCTAATTTTATAAATTTCTTTATTCAAATAAATACCAAAAAAAGTTGTGTCTTATGGACTTATGTATAGAATTTAGATACGTCCCATTTTTTTGTTTTAAAAGTGCTATAATAGTACCATATTTTTTGTTTTTAAAGCGCTTTAAAATAGCAACGGCATACCGTTTACCGTGGTTATCATTTTGGACGCTGGGAGAGTACTAAACTGTGATGCTTTCCCAGCACACAAGCGACCATAAAAGGTACTTTGCCAGCACTCTCCCGTTCGTATTTTTCTGCCTGGGTACACACATCCATTTTTATATATATAGATTTTTTTTGACACATAATTTTTTTTTTAATTCTTGAGAACCAAAATGTTATGAAACTTTGATTGCAGAGAACAAGCTGCACAATAATTTTCACTTAACTTGTTCTGAATAATTAAAGTGTAATAGTGTATGGTTACCGAAGAACCTGTTCTAGAACAAGTGTTGTCAGAATCGGTTCTGAAAAATTTTCCTGGGATGTTACGGGTATAATTTGTAAATTGATTTAACAAAATAAAATGTAAATTTACATTTTTTTTTGTAAAATGTTAACTTCGAGGTCAACATTTTTTTTTGTAAATTTACAAAAAATTTGGTAAATTTACAAAACAAAATTGTATACTTACAGAAAAAGGTTGTTATTTTACAAAGAAAAAATATAAAATGAAAAAAATAAATTGTAGATTAATAAATTATTTGGTGTAACTACTGTTTTTTTCGAAAAAAAAGTATTGAAAAACACGTATATTTACAATAATTTTTATTAAAATTTGCAAAAAAAAATTTAAATTTACAAAAAAAAAAAGTTACAAAAAAAAAGTTGTAAATTTACAAAATAAAGTAGAAAATCAAAAACCGAAATTGTAAATTTACAAATTGTTTGGTTAAACTACTGTTTTTTATGGCAAAAAACTTGTATATTTACAATAAAAAGTGGTAAATTTACAATTTTTATTGTATACTAGCAATACCCGGTCCGCGTTGCTGGCCCTAAGAAAAAAAATATTTTATATTGCATCTTAATTTAAATATAGTGCCGGACAAAATTAAAGCACGGGACGTGGTCCAGATAGTAACCTTTGGTGCCACCATATCTTTAGAGAAATCTCAACAAAATCAATTCAGCCGTTTTTGCGTGATTTCGAAACAGACAGACATAACTTTAGGTAAAGTTCAAAAAGGCGTGTCATTTAACGCCTTTTTATCGATTGGTACTATCTGTGCTGCAAATTTCATGGACATCAGTGTTGCCGTTTTTGTGTGATTGCGAAAGAGGAGGAAATAACTTTTTATTAATGAAAAACGGAATTGACATTTTATACCCGTTTGCCGAATCGCGCTCTACATATGGCCTACAGATCCCGCTCGGTTAGTTCCATCAGTAGTGACAGATTCGGCTTATCCGTTTTCGCGTAATTTCAAAACAGGCAGATATAACGTTGATAATAAATCAAAGGGGCGTGGCAATTAACGCCTCTTTGTTCAATCAAAATTGCAAAAAAGGGCGTTGCAATTTTGATCCCTTTTTCCAATAACGATCTTATATGGCCTACATATACACTTGGTTAGCACTATATGTAGTGAGTGTCAAGAGAATCGGTTTAGCTGATTTTGCGTGATTGCGAAACAGGCAGACAACGTCCAGTATAGACAACGAGGCGTGACATTTTACGTCCCTTTTTCTAATCGTAGTATAATATGGCCTATAGTTCCGCACCCGGTTAACACTATCAGTTCTGAAAATTTAATTAAAATCGGATCAACAGTTTTAGCGTTATTGCGAGGAATGCAGAAATAACATTCTATTCAATACAAAGGGACATGGCATTTTACGCCCATTTGTCCGATCACGCTCTAATTTGGCACATAGTTAGTATTGGGTTAGTACTATCTTTGGTTTAAATTTCATCAAAATCGGTCCATCTTTTTTTTATATATAGATGTCGTTAATGGTGCAATGTAAAATTTCAATTTTGCCACGCCCCTTCGCCCAGAGGCAAAAAAACATGGCATTTTACGCCCATTTGTCCGATCACGCTCTAATTTGGCACATAGTTAGTACTCGGTTTTTTTTTTTTTTTTTTTTAATCGTTTATTTATTTACAACATTTGAAAAACTTAAAAACTATAATAAACACTAGTTATAATATTTCTATTTACATATATACAAAGTCCCAGAACGAGCTCTCGAGTATTTTTAATATAATAGATTTGGTTTACAATTTTTATATATTTTTGGTTTGCTTTTACAATTGCAGAAATTATATTAATTTGTAATGAAAATTATATAAAAACATTACTTATTTAATGGCGAAAAGATAAAACTAAAGTCTAAAGGTTAAAAAAAGGGATTATAAATTTATTATCCATTTAACCACCAAAATTTTTTGGTCTTTGTGCTTTGCAATATGCGAAGCTCTATGTCAGCTATACTTGTATCATATCTGTTGTTATTTTCTAAAGAATTGCAATTGACTGCTTTAACGTTGGCCCTTCTAAAGTTATGGTAGAAAACCGGAATGCCATTTTCATTTTGTGTAATATTTGACTTATCTAAAAATAAAAAGGCCTCAGGTGGGACGAAGCCTTTTTGTAAGGTATTTAATATATAAATATCACCAGTATAATACGGTGCCATTATTAAATTATTTTCAATACACGATGTGCATCTCAGAATATTATTCCTAATTAAGTTAATGATAAAGTTGTCTATCCTTATTATATTTGATGTATTATATAGCTTTCTATTTGATACATATTTAACATAGTTACTTTGTGGTGACCTAAACAATGACGTACAAGCCCTTAAACATTTTCTTTCGAATACACGTATTTTTTCCATATAGGACGGTGAGATATTAAACCAAATCGGACATCCATATGTGAGGATTGGTCTAATGAGAGATTTATACATTATAATTTTTACTCTAGTCTTTATGTATTTTGAGTAAAATAAGGATTTATATATGAAAAACGCATTTTTTGCTTTTATTAGTACATTGTTAACATGGTCATTGAAGTATAAAAATTTGTCCAAGTGAATGCCTAAGTATTTGACAACTTGCTTGTTTGGTATATTGGTATTATTTAAATTTGATCTGATTCCAAAGGTTTTCCAGTTTCTTTTAACATTGTTATTGCATTTATCGACAGGCGGTCTGAATAAAATAGTTTCACATTTGTGTGTGTTTATTTTCATATTCCAATCTATAGAGAACTGTTCTACGATATTAAATGATTCTTGTAGATTTGTATTTATTTTTTCAATTGTACTGTCAGCATGGTATATAACAATATCATCTGCAAATGCAATAACGTTGTCTATTTTGCTGAGCAGATCCAGAATAAAAATATTGAATAGAATGGGGGAGTTTACAGTACCTTGCTGCAATCCATTAATAATTTTAAAGGTTTTATTACTTTTATAGTTCTGATGGAAAACCATAAAGGATTTATCATTGATCATATTATATATAAGAATTATTTGATGTAGTGGAAACTTAAATTCAAATAATTTAAAAATCAAACCAGGTATCCATATGCTGTCGAAGGCCTTTTCCATATCTATTAAACAAGCACCTGTACAAAGTTTCTTGTTCCAATTCCAATTTATATTGGATGTTAGTAGATGTATCGCGTTTGTAGTGGAATGCTTATATTTAAACCCAAATTGTTTTTCGTTTATTAGGTCTCTATCATTACAAAATTTGTTTATATTGTTATTAATACACATTTCAAAGACTTTACTGATGTTTGGAAGAAGACTTATAGCACGAAGATTTTTTGGATTGCTTGTATCTTTATGTTTTTTTGCCAAAAGGACAACTTTAGCATTTTTCCATTTTTTTGGAAAATATGAATTGTTTAACATGTTGTTAAAAAGACCACAATATTCAAAAATCAAAATTTCTGGTATATTTTTCAAAACTATATTTGGAATTGTATCTATTCCTGAAGATAATTTACCTTTCAAACTAGAGAATATATATAATATTCTTTCTCTCGTTATGAAGTAGTCATCAGCTTGAATAACATTTAAGTTGTCAGAACTTTTTTCAGCACTAAATTGCATTATAGTGGATTGATTATTTTCAAAATTGGTTTTAGTTTCCAAGAATTTATTAAACGATTCATTGACTTGTAAATGTACATTATTATTGTAATTTATATGTTTGTAAGAGTGCACTGACTCTAAAAATGATCCTATTGCATCTAACATTTGATTTTGATCTCGTATTATGAAGTTATTTAAACTATCTTTTTCTAAACTATTTGGGTCTATTGCTGAATTATTAAGTAAATTTTCAAAGTTTTGTGGAATTTTTATGTTTTGAAGGACTAGAGGTTTAAACCTTTTAAATTGTTTTTTAATTTCCTCAAACATATGTTTTGGATTCTTTGGGTCTATTTTAGTTAACTTTTCTTGTACATATTTGTTTAAAACGTTTGTGATGTTGTCCTGTAACAGTTTTTTGATTAATTTTAGTTTAGTTTTGAGTGTATTAAGTGTGGATTCTGTTAAAGTAAGCTCTAATCTATTATGTTTTTTAATTATTGTAAGAGTTTTACTTTTTTCTAAGTGTAGTTTTTTAATGATTGGACTGTTTATTTTGAGAAAAGAATCGACATTCCGATATTTAGGTGTTACATATTGTATTGTCTCTATAATAATATCATTGAGGTTATCAATATGAGAGTCTATTTCATAATTTGAGAGATTCCGATTTTTTGGTATTTGTGTATCATTATTAAGTTTTTGTTCAATTTTATTTTTAAATTTTTTCCAGTTGGTTTTTTTATAGTTATATTTTGAAGATTGAATTTCTTTCATAAAATTGAAAAGCTCTTTCTCATTACTCATATAAGCGCAAATTTGTATAGCTTGATGATCACTGTCGTAATCTAAAGTTTTGAGACAATTTAGAGTGTTGTTTTCCGTAAGAATATGCAGTCTACAGTCAGCAATACATATGTCTAAGTATGAACCCGTTCTAGGGTAAGAAGGTAAGGTAGAAGCATATAGTCTACATCTAAAATTAATTTCGTTTTCTAGCAACCATTCTTTAAGTTTATTACCTTTTGGATTATCAGATGGGTTACCCCAGTCTGAATGCCTACCATTTAAATCTCCTGCTAAAATGAAATATTTGTTAATATTTTGTAGTTCTAAGGAACTAAAAAGATTATGTATGTCAGATTTAAAGTTTGAATCATTGTTACCCGAAGGGTAATAGGCAGCTATAATATACATCATTTTATTTTCCATCATTGGAATTTGAATTATACAAGTTTCCAATGTTTTTAACGAATTAATTGCATTATTTGAATATATGTTATATTTAAGATTGTTTTTAATTAAAATAGCTGTTCCTCCTCCTCTAATTCCACCATTTCTATCTTTTCTAATAGTTTCATAGTTATTAAAATTAAGTTTATGCCTCGGGTTAAGTTTTGTTTCATTTAAAAGAACAATATCTGGATTGTTCTTATTTAAAAATTGTTGAAGGTCATACCTTCTACTTGTTAATATTAATGAATTAACATTAATATGTATTATTTTAAGATTTTTTGTTATGGAGTTTATGTGATTATCATCCATTTTCACACATTAACCATGGAAAAAATAGCATCTATACGAGATGCTTGTAAATTTAATTGCTTATGTAGATTCGCCATTTGATTATTAAGATTTATCATCATATTTTTTAATTCTAGAATGAAGGAGTTATTAGACATATCATTGTTAGTATTCAAATTTAAGTTATTTCCTTTAAGAACATTAGCAAAGCTAGTTTCTGGGTTATAAAATGAATTTAAATTATTATTTTTGTTTTCTAATATAGTTTTTTTCTTAGATCTAAGTTTTTGTTGAAGTTGTTTATATTTTTCGCAACCTTTGTACGATGCTGGGTGACCAAATTTATTGCAAAGAACGCAATACAGCTTCTCTGTTTCGTTTTCCTCAACATTTGTTATGGTGCATTTTCCCCTTTCATGACTGAAATTGCATTTAACACATTTCAGTGGAAGATAACAGTTTGCAGCACTGTGAAAAAAGCCTTGGCAGTTACGGCACTGAGGTATTTCCGGACGTTTTACTTGCTCCCATCTTACAACCCGATAGAAAAGGGCTTTAATGTTTTTTAAGTGATTAACATTACTCCCTGGTGTAATTTGTACCAGAAACATTGGTAAACTATAACCTTGTTTGGTAGAGTATTTAGTGGAAAATTGGCTTACTTTTAAGAATTTTAAATCATCATTTTCATATTGTCGTAATTCATTTAATATGTCTTCAGCTTTTATGCTAGCATCCAAGCCTTTTAGTAAATAAGTTTTAGATTTCATTCCTTTTGGTGTAAAAGTAAAAAACCTAGTTTCTGCTTTTAACAAATGAGCTTTAACTCTTAAAAAATCCTCAAGTGAATTCATAAATAAAGATTTTTTGTTTCTAAATTCTTTAATTTTAAAGTCTTTAATTTTTAAACCATCCTTGATAAATTCAATTAAATCTTTAGTTTCTATATCAATAATGTTTATAGGAGGAACTTTTTTGTTTTTATTTTGTTCATTATTAACCACTGTATTTATGGTATTTATTGATGATGATGAAGATGATGTATTGTTATTAATTGTTTGTGTTTCATTAATTGCAGCATTAGCTGCATTTGGTTTTTGTATTTTTTCTTTATTTGTTTTCACATGATCTGCAAATTTTTTTACAAGAGTCTTATCACATTGAGTGTCATTGTCAGTGTCCAGCACTGCGTAGTAATTGTTTTTATATTGTTTAGTCACTGGTGGTAATTCCATATTTTCGTTTTTTCTTTTTCTAACATTATTGTTATTATTATTTTTGATAATTGTGTTTACATTGTTATTGTTTTCTGAGTTTTGAGCACTAAGCTCACTCATTAGACAAAGTTTTTTTTTTTATTTTTTATACTGTTTTTATATTTATTGCAATTTAAACAACAAATTAAAAAAATATAACAACTTAATTTTATGAAAAAAAAGTTTACGACAACCGATTGCTTATTTTTAGCAAAACACCAATAAACGATTTTGATCTCCGTAATGCGTCTGTTACTCATCACGGTCGCGATCGAACTCCTAGTTAGTACTCGGTTTGCACTATCTTTGGTTTTAATTTCATCGAAAACGGTCCATCCGTTTTTTATATATAGATGTCATTATTGGTGCAATGTGAAAATGCGATTTTGCCACGCCCCTCCGCCACAGGCAGAAAATCAAAAATCTGACCACACAGTGTTACTCGCCAGGCTATTCTGAATATTCCGTGAAAATTTCATGAATATCGGTCCAGCCGTTTTCGAGTCCATACGGAAAATACATACATACACACATACCCACATACATACACACATCCATTTTTATATATATAGATAGATATACCATTTTTTCTTATTTTTTTGCCGTAAAAACAGTAGTTTAAACAAATAATTTGTAAATTTACAATATTGTTTTTGTATTTTCTACTTCATTTTTGTAAAATTACAACTTTTTTCGTAAGTATACAATTTTGTTTTTTAAATTTTCATATTTGTTTTGTAAATTTACAAAAAATTTGGTTTATTTACATATTTGTTTTGTAAATTTAAAGGTTTTTTTCCATTGGTGCATCTTATTTTTCCTTCTTCGGCAGCTGGAGTAGCACTTCAACAACCTGAAATGATTTTTTTTTTCACTTGAACACATTCAACAAACTTTTTAATGTATAACACTGCACTTTTTTATTTCTTTGACATTTGGTTTTTCTTAAGTAGAACATATGAGAATTGCGAAGGAGGCTACACAAGAAATTTCTTATATTTTCAGGAAAAATTAGTCAAAAAATAACAATTTTTTTTTTTGAATTATTTTCATTAATTATTAATTATTTTCACAAGTATTTTAAAAAAATCGGAAAATTTTTTGTAGGATATTGTAGATTGGATGTTTAAATACCTGTTAAAATAAGAAAACCTTAATTATTCATAATTGGCAGCTTTTTATTGATTTTAGGTGCCAAATTAAAAAAAAATCCAAAAAATATGGTAAAATTACCAAAAAAAAAAATGGTAAAAATACAAAAAAATAAACTAGAACAATTATATAGTAGAAACACATAGAAATTGTGGTATTTAACTTAACGCAAATTACCAAAAAATTGTGTAAAAATTAAATTTTTTGCCAAAGCTTACAATTAGTTGAAAAATTTTTGTGTCCGGAACTTGAAAAATTTCAAAAAAATTTTTTTATGAAATTTTTTATTTATAAAAAATTATTTTTAACTAAAATTTTTACTTCAAAACGCAAAAACAAATCTGAACTTAGAAAATTTTTGCGTGTCCAATTGTTGAATAATAATTATTTTTTGTAAAACAACTTTAATTCTACACTCAAAAAAAAAAGTTTGTAAAATGACACAAAATCCCCGTGATTTTACGGGGCAGGTTTTGTAAAATATGTACTAGCAAGAATCCCCGTAATGTTACGGGGATAATTTGTAAATTGATTTAACAAAAAATTACGGGGACAAAGTGTAAATTTACAATTTTTTTGTAAAATATTATTGTAGACTTACAAAAAAAGTTGTAAATTTTAATAAATAAAGTAGAAAATTAAAAAACTACAGTTTTTTATGGCAAAAAACTTGTATATTTACAGTAAAAAGTGGTAAATTTACAATTTTTATTGTAAATATACCATTTTTTCTTATTTTTTTGCCGTAAAAACAGTAGTTTAACCAAATAATTTGTAAATTTACAATATTGTTTTTGTATTTTTTACTTCATTTTTGTAAAATTACAACTTTTTCTGTAAGTATGCAATTTTGTTTTCTAAACTTTCATATTTGTTTTGTAAATTTACAAAAAATTTTGTATATTTACATATTGGTTTTGTAAATTTAAAGGTTTTTTCCATTGGTGCATCTTATTTTTCGTTCTTCGGCAGCTGGAGTAGCACTTTAACAACCTGAAATGATTTTTTTTTCACTTGAACACTTTTAACAAACTTTTTAGAGTATAACACTGCACTTTTTTATTTTTTTTTCGGAATTTCGTTTTTCTTAAGTAGAACATATGAGAATTGCGAAGGAGGCTACACAAGAAATTTCTTATATTTTCAAGAAAAACTAGTCAAAAAAATTACCTTTTTTTCGAATTTTTAATTATTTTAGCAAGTATTTTTAAAAAATTATAAAAAAAAACTTTGGATATTGTAGATTGGACGTTTAAGTACCTGATAAAATAAGAAAAAAAAATAATTTTTCATAATTGACAGCTTTTGATTGACATTTTCGTGCCAGATTTAAAAAAAAAGTACCAAAAAAATAAGGTAAAATTACCAAAAAATGGTAAAAATACAAACAAAAAAACTAGAACAATAATATAGTAAAAACATATAAAAATTGTGGTATTTTACTTAAAGCAAGTTACCAAAAAATTGTCTTGATATTCAATTTTTTTGACAAAGCTTACAACTAATTGAAAAATGTTTGTATCCGGAACTTAAAAAATTTTCAAAATTTTTTTATGAAATTTTTTATTTATAAAAAATAATTTTTAACAAAATATGGACTTAGAAAATTTTTGCGTCTCCTATTGTTGCATAATTATTTTTCATTACAAATTTTTGTTTAATTACATTTTTTTGTGTTAATATACTGAAAACCTTGTAAACTAAAAAATCTTGAAAAAAATTGTTTGTAATAAAACATTTTTTGGTAGAAAGACTAAATACTATCAAATAAAATGTTGTTGTACAATTACAATTTTCTTGTGTAAAACAACTAAACACCTTGTAATTTTTTTTTAATTTGTAAAATAATTATTTTTTTTGTTAATTTACCTAAAAAATTGTTAAATAAATTTACCAACATATTATAGTAAAATTACAAAGCGCACGGTAGTTTTTGTTTTATTAAAAATACAAGAATTTTTGTAAATAGACAAAAATATTAGTAAAATAGAATTACAAGACCTTTTGCTTGTAATTTTACAAACTTTTTTTTTTGAGTGTAGTAATAAAATAAGTTTTGTAAATTACATTGGAATTTTGTATTTTTCAATACATACATTTCAAACTGAAAACCTTGTAAACGATCTTAAAAAAAAAAAACAAATGTTTCTAATAACACATTTTTTTGGTAGAAAGACTAAATAACATCAAGTAAAATTTTGTTGTACAATAACAGTTTTCTTGTGTAAAAAACTAAACACCTTGTAATACTTTTTTAATTTGTAAAATAATTCACTTTTTTGTAAATTTACCTAAAAAATTTGTAAAATAAATTTACCAACATATAATAGTAAAATCTGTAGTTTTCGTTTTATTAAATATACAACAATTTTTGTAAAAAGACAAAAATATTACTAAAATAGAATTACAAGACCTTTTACTTGTAATTTTACAAACTTTTTTTTTTTGAGTGTAGAAAGTGTCTAGAATTTCATTTTGAATACGGCCATAAAAAGTTTGTTAAAAGTGTTCAAATCATTTCAGGTTGTTGAAGTGCTACTCCAGCTGCCGAAGAAGGAAAAATAAGATGCACCAATGGAAAAAAACCTTTAAATTTATAAAACAAATATGTAAATAAACCAATTTTTTTGTAAATTTACAAAAAAAAAATATGAAAATTTAAAAAACAAAATTGTATACTTACAGAAAAAAGTTGTAATTTTACAAAAATGAAGTAGAAAATACAAAAACAATATTGTAAAATTATAAATTATTTGGTTAAACTACTATTTTTACGGCCAAAAAATAAGAAAAAATGGTATATTTACAATAAAAATTGTAAATTTAACACTTTTCATTGTAAATCTACAAGTTTTTTGCCATAAAAAACAGTAGTTTAACCAAACAATTTTTAAATTTACAATATTATTTTTTCATTTTCTTCTTTTTACAACTTTTTTTTGTAAGTCTACAATTTGTTTTGTAATTTTTTTTTTTTTTTTGCAAATTCACAATTTTTCCTGCTCTTATTTAAATACCCAAAAAAACAATAATCATTATTTGTATAATAAAAAAAATCTTTTAAAATAACAAGAAAAGCTTGTAACTTTTATTGTTAGCTACCTTTTATTTTCCATGAATTTCTAGTAAAAATTACGTATCTTTTTGTAATTTTACAAGCTTTTTACCAATAAAATTGTAAATTTACACCTTTTTGAAGCGATAAAACTTACAAGGTGTTCTCGTAACTTTACTAGATTTTTTGCTGCCTCCTATTTTATTTACGAGAATTTCTAGTAAAAATTACGAGCTTTTTGTAATTTTACAAGCTTTTTACCAATAATTGTAAATTTAAATCTTTTTTGACGCGATAAAACTTACAAGGAATTTTCATGATTTTACTAGATTTTTCCGTAAAATTACCTTGAAAATTTGTACATTTTCAAAAAAAATTGTAAAATTTCAAAAAAATTTAAATTTCGATCGACTAAAAGAAAAAGTTTTTTGTTAAAAAACAAGTAACATTGGTAAAATGGGATTACGAGACTTTTTCTTCTAATTTAACAAGGCTTTTTTAATTTAGTGTATGAATTAGAATAAGACAAACCTAATTATGGCTGGTCGGAACCAGCTGTAATCTCAAATCACAACCATCATAAATTTTTTTAAATATGTATTTTGAATGTTTAAGAAAAATGTAGCAATAAAAATCAAAACCTTTGATAGAGCACTTTTTTTTAGATTTTAACCTGCTGATTCCAAAATTGTTTTAGGTTACACCGTTTTTATGATATTCGAGTTTGAAGATTCCAAAATCCTGAATCTAAATAATCCATTCAAACTTTTCTACCACTTTACATTTTGGAGATATTCGCGTATGAAAATTACAAAAAAAATCGCGTATTTAGTGGCCACAAGATGTCGTGATTCCAAATCCGCTTTCCAAATTTGTCTAGAGCAGTGTGTTTTCGAGATATTTGCGTTCGAAATTTTAAAAATCATTTTTTTTTTTGTTTTTTCGGCTTCACTGTTAATGTCATTACTAGGGATGAGATTTCCATGCAAATGCATGTTTTTTGTCGATAGTCTAAAAACGATATCGACCAATTATCTTTCCGAATCAAGAAATTTGCGTTAAAATGGCATCGATTTGTTTTTGCATATTTTTGCATATTTTGGTGAAAATGCATATTTTTGCATATTTTGGTTTAAAATGCATATTTTGTGCATATTTCCAACTTTTAAGTGCATATTTTTGCATATTTTGGCATAAATTATCAAAAACACAAATTAAAATATTTTTTTTTACAAAAACTGTTATAAATTTTAAAAAATAATTTTTATGTAAGAAAAATTAATTTTTCTTTTTAATTTTTTTTTATAGATTGTCTTAATTTCTAACAAACATCTTTCTTATTTAAAGTTTCAAATGTTACTATTTAAACCCGGCATTATTTTTTGATTTTTAAGAAGTTTTTCCTATGAAAACAAGATTTTTATTGCACACTTTTTACTTTTTAGTGCATATTTTTAGGTTTTTTAGTGCATATTTTGAATTTTTTAGCGCATATTTTCGATTTTTTAGTGCATGAAAATCTCATCCCTAGTCATTACTGAGTTAATGTCAAAAACTTAGGTGGCTTTTATACGAAATGGACCTGTAGAATCCAAAACTGTCATCTAAAATGCTGTAGCTTGTTTCGTTTTCGTGTTATTCGCGTTTAAAAATGTGTCCAATTCCATACCATACAAAATACAAAATACATGTACATTCAAAATTAAATTTTTTTACAGTTTAACACTGCAATGTAAGTTTTTAAATTTTTTATATAAATGCATTTTTTTGAGATATTTGTGTTTTTTGATATCTATAATAGTTTTGAGAAAATTCGAATATTGTAATTTTTTTTTTCAATTCAACCGCGATTTTTTCAAAAAGTACTCGATCGGAGATTTTGATTTTTGTTGCTAAATTTTTCTTAGACCTCCAAACACGAATTCAAAAAAAAATTATTTTGGACGCACTTTAAGGTTATAGTTTGTTAAGACCAGCCGTGTAATACGAAGTTTCACTTTTATCAGAAATACATTCTTTTGAAAAATGCCGGTACAGTTGACGTGATGTGCTCATAAGAAAAATTTTGTTAATGTAAATTGTGCATATAAACAGTTTTGAATTTTATTTCTGTTCAAAATATATATTTACAGCTAATTTTTATCATCAAATATTATAAAAGGCGTGAAAAAAAAACAAAACAATCAATCAGGAAGGCTGGCCGGCTGGCCGGCGAGCGGGTGCTAGGAAAAAATAAAAGGAAACACATTCAAATTGTAGTTACTCTTTCTTACCATGTTCAAATGTATGTGCATAATTATCTACATTAAGGTGACACCAATATAGATTTACAATAATTTTGAGATAGATTCATCAATTTTTTTTTTCTTTAAATTTTTTTTTTTAAATAAAAAAAAAAATCTTTTTGTCAAAAAAAAAATATTTTTTTTTATTAAAACGTTTTTTTTTCAAAATTTTGTTTTATCAAATTGTTGTTTTTTATCAACAACATATTTTCATCAAAAATTAACGTTTGCATCAAAATACGTTACAAAAAATAAAAATGTAAAGTTAACCAATTTTTTTTTGTAAGTCGAGTTAACTGGCTTTTTAACAAATGCTAGTTTTGAACAAATTTTGAATTATTTTTTTTTTTTGCTAATTGATTTGCTGATTTTTCGTTTGCTAAGTGAAAAGAGTGATTATTTAAAACAGAAAATTTGTTAATATTTACTAGGTTAGGTTAGAGGCGGCGGAGCTCAAAATTTTGAACTCCTCGCATATACCGGCTGGTCCATAGCAATACCACATGTTCCTTCAGCGACGAGGATAAAACGCGTTAGTCCATGTTGCAAACAATTTAACGCGCATAAGGTCCATAACTGCGATTTCCTCCAGATTCTCGAGGTCTGCTTTGCCTAAAATTTGTTTGCGATGCCTGGCCAATGCGGGGCATTTGCACAGGATATGTTCAACTGTTTCATTCGTATTCGGTTCATCACATCTTCTACAATTGGAATCAGAGATGAGTCCAATTGTTCTTGCGTGGAAAGCAATTAGGCAGTGTCCCGTGACCACTCCCGTGAGTAAACGACATTCTCTTTTATTAAGAGAAAGTAGGTAGCGAGTTCTTTTGAGGTCGTAACGCGGCCAGATTATTCTGGTAATTCTGCTTGTACTTAACTCTCGCCATTTCCTGTTCGCCATGGAAATACACTGACAATAACTTCTCGATCTGTAGTACTGCATTGGGGGATCAATATGAACAAAGTCCCCTACCCCATCTGCACCCAGTTTTGCAAGCTCATCAGCTTTCTCGTCGCCGTCTACTCCCTTATGTCCAGGAACCCATATTAGAGAGACGAGGTTATTGCTGGATAGTTTTTGAAGATTCTCGTAGCACTCAAAGACGACTTTTTATTTAATACCAAAGCCTCTTAGAGCTTTTAGTGCAGCTTGGCTGTCGACGTAAAAGTTTATTATTCTCTCCGATTCTCCAAGAAACTGTAGGGCTGCCTTATTAATAGCAACTGTTTCAGCCTGGAATATGCTACAGCTCAAAGGTATTTTAAAAGATTTTTGTATATCACAGACGCCCGTAGTAAATTCCGCTCCCACTCCCGTCGTCATTTGGAACGCAAAGCCAGTTCGACCAAAATTCTCGAGTCGAAAATTCAACTTTAAATTTCCGACCGAAAAGTAGTTTGGGCACCCTGTAGTCAGTGACAACGTTTCCAAAATTGTCCATGCTACTGTGTCCAAAATTTCGGCGTCTGAGCCAATTTGACTCTTTGAGTCTAAGGCATGCCTTATATGCCTCACCCTTAGCAAAGACGTCGATTGGCAGCAGATGCAATATCGTGTCGATGGATGCAGCTGATGTTGTTCTTAGGGCACCAGTGATACTCAGACCCATAAGCCGTTGGGCTTTTTGGAACTTACTACGAGTCACCTCCCTCTCCAGTGCTCTGTGCCAGACCATAACTCTGTAAAGTAAGATAGGTCTTACGATGGATGTATAGATCCAGAGCGTGATCCTTGGCTCAAGTCCCCATGTCTTGCCGAACATTTTTTTGCATGCATAATATGCATTATTCGCCTTTCTTAATCGTTCATCGGTATTTTGGTTCCACGATAATTTGCTATCCAGAATAATTCGTAAAAATTCCGCATGATTTGAAAGTGGGATTTCAACCCCGTTAACCTTGACTTTTCTAAAATTTTCGATCTTATATTTTCGTGTAAACAATACCATCTCAGTTTTCCGCGGATTAACGTTAAGCCCATTTTCATTAGCCCAATTCCATAACTGTTTCAGTGATCGCTCTAGCAACTCGGATATCGTGGTCAAAAATTTTCCAGTTGACATTATTACCACGTCATCAGCATAAGCAACTACTGCCACTCCTTGCGTCTCCATTTTTTTTTGAGAATGGGATCCACGACCAAGAGCCAGAGTAATGGTGATAATACTCCTCCCTGTGGTGTTCCCCTGGATGTATATCTTATGACTCTTTCAAGCCCCCATTCGGCTGTAACTCCTCTACAAGACAGCAGACAGCCAATCCATCTTTTGATGGTTGGATTTATGGCAGCCCTGTCCATTGCGTTTACAATTGCATCCATGCTTATATTGTTAAATGCACCTTCTATGTCCAAAAAAGCGGCTAAGGTAAATTCTCTATATTCCAGAGATCTCTCTAAATTGTATAC
Source organism: Pegoplata infirma (assembly GCA_963921195.1). Taxonomy (NCBI): domain Eukaryota; kingdom Metazoa; phylum Arthropoda; class Insecta; order Diptera; family Anthomyiidae; genus Pegoplata; species Pegoplata infirma. The sequence continues at coordinate 62,570 of CAWUER010000325.1, forward strand.
GAGGGAATGAAGAGCTGTTTCTATCGACTTGCCCTGCTGATAAGCATGTTGCGTAGCCGACAAAAAGTTTCCACCAAGGTTCTCTCTTATATAAAGATTCAGAATTCTCTCCAATGTTTTCAGAAGGAAGGATGATAAACTAATAGGACGATAATCCTTTGTAGTTGCGTGATTTATTTTACCTCTTTTCGGTATGAAGACTACTTTAGATTTCCTCCAAGATCCGGGTATATAACAAAGCTCTAAACACGCTTTAAAAACTTTATTTAAGTAAGGAATTATATTAATATTTACTAAAATGTAAGAAATTTCTTGTGTAGCTTTTTTATGGTAATTAGAATCCGCTGATCTCAAAAATCTTATCAAAAAAAATTTTCAATGATCCGTAATCCCAGAAAAGCCTACAAATTAACTTTTTATGCAATTTTAATTTTTGGATTTGTTTGCTATTTTATTAACTTTTTTCATTATTTTCAAAATAAATATTTTGAAAATAACTCAAATTAGTGGAATAATAAATGAAATCTAAAAAAAAATTAATATTAATTAAAAAAATTAAAAGCCGAAAATCAAAAAATGCTAAATTTTTGTTTTTGCTTGAAACAATTTCTGTGCTGATGCACTTTGCACATTTATGCACATATAAATTGCGGTGGTCAAGGGGGTGATATTTTTTTTTATTGCAGAAAGGGAAGACTAAAGGCCTAGGCACTTGAGCGCTACTGGAGCGATGCTGTAGCGTGACGGGCTGTTGTATTTTTCAAGCACTTACTGATTTCGTTTCAATGTGTCATATTAATTTACAAATTTAATTTTAAAAAGTGGTTATTTGTGATTTTTTTTTTATTTTATATTTACAGAAAAACTTTTTTTCGTTTATTAATAGGAGTCTTCCAGAACTTTCCGGGTAAAGTTCGGTAAAATGAGAGAAAATCAAAAAACCTCTCACGATACCACAAAAATGCACAAAAGTACGGGAACGCTAAAAACCACATTTCAAGCCCAAAATGTAAATAAACCAATAACGCTAAAATATTTTCGTAAGAAAAATTACTTTAAACAAGAAAAGAAATTGTAAAAGTTTATTTTAATAACAAATTATCTTTTTTTGTATTGAAATAACACATTTCCTTGGTTAATTCTTTATTTTATTTAAATTTCCAATTTATCTTCACAAAAAAAATCAGCTGTTTTTTCAACATCTGACTGTTACCAATTTACCCGAAAAAAAGTGCGGGTAAGTTCGGTAAAATGAGAAAGTAATTTATTCTCTCAAAAACTCTCTCATTTACCCAATTTTTGCGTACGGGAACGCTTTTCGGGCTGGTTTGGGTACTCGCGGGCACCCGCGGTAACGTTGTGGAACGAACCTAATATTTATTTGTCAATTCTGCCACACAAATAAAAAAATTTCAACACAAAATAAAAAATAAAATCAGCTAAAATTTTCTGGGTTCGGCCGCTACAGCACCGTCACGTATTCGTTTAAGTACCTATTTCTATTTATTTTAATACAAGCTAACGTATCAGCTGACACGTCTCCGAACCGTATTCGCTCAAGTAATTATGCCTTAAGCATTCATAACAACATTTACCTGAAATTCCACCTTTTTCATACATAAATATTTTTTTGAAAAAGGTGATCTCTACTAGAGATGGGCGCGTGAGTGGATTTTGACTCACACTCACTCACGCTCACGCAAAAAATAATCGAATCACTCACTAATCACTCACGCAATTTTTTTTGTTACTCACGCTCACTCACTATTCACGTGAGTAATAAAAAAGTTACTCACGCTCACGCGTGACTCACGCAAGATTCAATCACGCTCACGCGTGAGTCACGCAAAATCTACTCACGCAATAAAATTTCTTACAAAAAATAAGAAAAAAATTCCAAAAAAAAATTTTTTACAAAAAATTAAAAAAAAATTGGGCAAATCAGAAAATCTAATCACGCAAACTCACGCAAAAAATAAATGACTCACTCACTAATCACTCACTCAGATTTTTTTTCAACTCACACTCACTCACAATCACGTGATTGAAATGAAAATCACTCACACTCACGCGTGATTCACGCGTGATTCACGTGAATCACGCAAATCACGTGACCAGCGCCCATCTCTAATCTCTACTGTTCAAAAAATCGAACAGAGTATCGAAATGGGTTAAAAATACGTTTAAGAATAATAAAAATTAGTTTCCCAGCAAAACTTTGGTAATGGGTTGTGATTATATAACACATTACCAAGTAATGTATACACCTTATTTGTAGCATTATTTTAGGATGTCTTACCAAATATTTGTTCCACAACGTCTTATTTTAAAGTGAAAACTAATGTTATATATGGTTTGAATTGAGAAAGGTGTGAAAGAAAAATTTATTTTTCTAAAAATTTTAAGACATCCTGGTTCGTTTTTTACTAGTTTCATATAATCCAGTTATTATAATCATCAGAAAAACTTTTAATGTTAAATTTATTCAGTTAATAGTCAATTATATTCTATATGTGAAAATTATTAACAGATCGCAGCCGCCAAGGATTGAACCCATGATCTGTAATGTTTTTGCTATTAACTGCCTCTTAGATACGATCACTCTAGACCAGGCGCGGATCCAGGAATTTCCTTTAAGGGGGGAGGGTTTTTTTTAACCCAACAAAATTTTAGGCAGTTGGAAGCAAAAAAGTTTGCTTGGAAGGGGGGGGGGGGGGGGGGTGTGGCTGTGTGTTTTTTTTATTGTTAATATTAAGTAACAAACTGAAAACCAAAAAAATAAAAAAAATAAAATTAATGTATGCAAAAAAAATACATAAAAACTTCAAAAGAATTTAGAAGAATTTAGAATAAAGTTCTTCAATTCTCAGATCGTAGTGTCTGTAGAAGAACTCTCAGATTCAAAACTTTGAATCTATGATTTCTTAGACTCTTTTCTATAGAAATAACACAGGCAACAAATTTTTAACGCACAAACCAGAGTATACTTTTCTAAGCATTTGACTTTTTAGACTACACATCAGGTTTTATAAATAAAGGTGTATTCGTGCACTTACGGTCAAAAATAAAACATTGGAAAATTACAAGAAAAGTTTGTAACTTTTTTTTTTTTGTTACCTCCTATTTGACAAGAATTCCTTGTTATTTTACAAACTTTTTACCAATAGTTTTGAAATTTACAAGCTTTTTACCAAAAAAATAGTAAATTTTAAATTTTTTCGACGCGATAAAACTAACAAGGAGGTTTTCGTGATTTTACTAGATTTTTAGCTACCTCATATTTTACGAGAATTCCTTGTAAAAATTACGAGCTTTTTTTTGTAATTTTACAAGATTTTTACCAATAAAATTGAAAATTTACAACTTTTTTGACTTGATAAAACTTATAAGAAATTCTCGTAAATTTACTAGATATTTTTAGTAAAAAATCTGGGAAATTTGTAAAATTGCAAGAAAAACTGTAAAATAACAAAAAAAAATTAAATTTCGATCGAAAATTATTTGTTAAAAAACAAGGAAAACTGTCAAATATTGGTAAAATGGGATTCAAGAATTTTTCTAGTAATTTGACAATGTTTTTTTTTTTGAGCGTATAACGTCTTGAATATGGCGAAAACAGGGGTTTTTTTAACTTTAAGCAAAAATGTCTCAAAAACCTGATGTGATGGAAAAATTCTGAGTACATATTCGGATTCAGCGCAACTGAAAACCGTACTTTTGTTTCGGTGTTCCGCCTTTTTCAAATTTTGTCGGCCTGTGTAATCTGAAATTCTGAGACATTATTTCTATAAATTATTTTCCAAATTCTGATATACTTTTCTTATAAAAAATCTCTAATATAATTCTCATATTTTAAAATATTTCTCAGATTCTAAGAACATATTTTCTTATACAAAAATCCTCAGATCCAGAAACAAGTTTCGGAAAAGAAAACTATCAGATTCTTATAAATTATCAGTTTCTGGAACATATTATTAAGAAATTTTTATACACTTTTCTAAAAATAAAATCTTAAATTTTATAGTAGTGCCATTTTTCGATAGAAAAATTTTACGGTTTTTTTTTCCATCAAATGCTTTATAAGGCAGTTTCTTAGATTCTGAAACATTTTTCATATGGAAAAATTATTAGGTTCTAGACATTTTTCAAAGGAAAATCCTTAGTCACTATTTAAAATAATATTCAGAGACACATTTCCTATAGAATTCTCAGTTGCTGCGGGATTTTTTCTATAGAATTTAATTTGAGGTATTTTTTTAATAAAAAAAAAATCTTATCTGAATTCAAATACTTAAGTATCAAAATATTTTCTTAAGATAAAGTCTGGAATTCTGAGAAACTTTTCTATAAAAAATATTTGAGATAATACCTTTGCATAAGAAAATGATAAGGAAAGTTATTTGGTTGGAAAATGTACACGACTCTATTGTCATTTAAGTTCTTCATATGCAATTTCTTTAATTCTGAAACATTTAATCCTAAGGATGTTACAAAATTCCTCAGGATAAAGGCTATGTGTGCTGACGTAAATCATCAGCTCACATACACCTCTCCTCAGAATTTGTTGCATTCCGGTCATTTTCATTCTTTCTTTGTTCCTTTCCCTTCCTTTTTCCTTTTCCTTTCTTTTCTTTCCTTTTCTTTCCTTTCTTTTTTTTCTTTTTTTTCTTTTTTTTTCTTTTTTTTTTGAAATCATTTTGGGGGGGGGAGAAATCCCATTCTCCCCCCCCCCCCCCCCTGGATCCGCGCCTGCTCTCGACCGATACGCTAAGTTGTCTGTTGAGCAAGTATCAACTAAATCATGATTTTTCAATTGTTGTTTGGTTGTTGCTGTTGTTTTTCGTACAGAAGAAGGTGTAATTGCCATGTGGTGAATAAATTCATTTTTTTAGTAATCATCATTCTTCCTCCTCTCCTTCATCAACTCTGATCTAAGTACTTATTTTGCAACCTTGCCAGAACATGGTCTATATTTTGTAGACACGAATGTTAGGTGTTGCCATTTTCCAAAGATGCTATTATTGCCACATAGGCCGACTTGTAGTCGTTATTTTCAAATTTTTGTTTTTCTGTAAAGACAGTTGAGCTCAGGCTCTAATTATAAATACACTCAAAATAATACATTAGTAGATTTACTAATTTTTTTTTGCTAATGCTAGTAAGCTAACCTTTAGCAAATTTTTAGTTGAGATTAGCATGTTATCAAAAATATCTTGTAAACTTCATTTAGCGCATTAGCAATTTTAAACAAAATTTGAAATAATATTTTTTGCTATATATAAAATTGAGTGGACCAAATTTTTACAAGCTATTTTGCTAATATTAGCAAAAATAAATGGTAATTTTTTTTTTTAGAAAACTTAAAATGGCGCTATCTCGGAAACTAAGCCAGATAGAGCAAAATGGAGGCCATTTTTGGTTCTCGGGCTCTCCATAGTATCGCCGGTCCTCTTCACATGTGTGGACTCTTATGAGTCCTAACTTTGGATCCAAAAAAGTTAGCATTCCCGAAAATTTTAAAATGCTCATATCTCGGTAAATATTGCCGACACTATAAAAAAGCACTTTTGTAGCCCTTAACACGTAGAACAAGACCACAAAATAACCAAAAGCTCTCCGAGTAATATTTTTGAAGTTATCGAGTTTTTTAATTCTCAAAACCCCAGTGGTCCCCTAAAATCACGTATCTCAAAAACTAAGCAAGATAGAGCGAAACGGACAAACATTTTTTTATCAAAAACTATGACGATTTTTAAGGAACCCAACTAGGTCTAGGCCCATCGGGGTTTGGACCTATCGGGTCCGAACCCAATGGGGTTCTCATATGTGTATGAACTATGTTCAAAAAAAAAAAAAATTAGTTACCTAATTATTGGCAAAATATTTTTGCTAACTTTAGCAAAAAAAATTGTGGGTTCAAAATCAGCAAAATAAATCTACCATTTATTTTGCTAATATTAGCAAAAAATCTTGTAAAAATGGTGTCAACTCAATTTCAAATTTAACAAAAGAAATTAGTTCAAAGTTTGTTTAAAATTGCTAATGTGCTAAATGAAGTTTACAAGAATTTTTTGCTAACATGCTAATCTCAACTAAAAATTTGCTAAAAGTTAGCTAACTAGCGTTAGCAAAAAAAAATTAGTAAATCTACTAACGTATTTTTTTGAGTGTATGAGCATTTTAAAATTTTCGGGAATGCTAACTTTTTTGGATCTAAAGTTAGGAGCCATTAGGGTCCACACATATGAAGAGGACTGGCGATACGATGGAGAGCCCGAGAACCAAAAATGGCCTCCATTTTGCTCTATCTGGATTAGTTTCCGAGATAGCGCCATTTTAAGTTTTCTGAAAATAAAAAAAAAAAAATTACAATTTATTTTTGTTAATATTAGCAAAAAAGCTTGTAAAAATTTGGTCAACTCAATTTTAAATTTAGCAAAAAAAATTAGTTCAAATTTTTTTAAAATTGTTAATGCTCTAATTGAAGTTTACAAGATATTTTTGCTAACATGCTAATCTCAACTAAAAATTTAGCATTAGAAAAAAAAAAATTGTAAATCTACTAATGTATTATTTTGAGTGTAGTTCAATTTCATATTGGAGGAAGTTGCCCCAAGTTAAAAATTTATTAAAATAATCAAAAGCTGTTATTTGGTAGCATTTTTGTAAGGAGGAGGAAACGAGTTATTTTTGAGCAACTGGTAGCTACTTATTTTTGGGACTAATGTATGTAGTTTTTCAGTAGCATTCTCGTAAGCGAGTGGGTATGCGGTCATTTCACTAAAAAAAAAAAAACTGTAAAGTTAGCAAAAAATTTAGTTAAATTTAACTAAAAAAGCACCTGATTTTGGGTCTACTAAATTTCTAGTTAATTTAACTAAAAATATTTAGCTAACTTTTCGTAGAATAAATGTATCAAAAAAGACCGTAACTTTAACTAAAAATTTAGCTGAAAATTTCGTAACATTTTTATGTACATATTTACAAAAAAATTAGTTGAATTCAGCTAAAATTTTTGTTACTTTTCGTAAACTAAAATTAACAAAATATAATAATACATTTTTTTTTTAACATTTTTAGGTTGACATTTTTTTTTTTTATTTCACCGAACACTTTAAACACTAACACTTCACTTATTATACCCTCCACTTAGTGATAGAGGGTATATATAAGTTTGTCATTCCGTATGTAACACATTGAAATATTGGTTTAGGACCCCATAAAGTATATATATTCATGATCCTTGATCGATTTTAAGTCGATCTAGCGATGTCCGTCTGTCTGTCTGTCTGTCTGTCTGTCCGTCCGTCTGTCTGTCTGTCTGTTGAAATCACGTTTTTGGCAATAATACGGAACCGATTTAAACGCTTGGGGTACCAAAAGTTGCGGAATTTATCCAGGCAGACTCTACTGTATTTTTTTTTTAAATCGGTTAAGTATTTTAAAAGTTATGAGTGAATTCGTAAAAAAAGTCATTATTTTTTTTAACATAACCCTAAATTAACTCATATTTTGTGTAAATACAAACGGAAATGAAAAAAAAAAACTGAGAAAAAGGAAAAAAATCTTTACAAAAAAGCTTAAAAATATGTAAAACAATATTTAAATTTAATTTAAAAATGTTTTTTAAGAAAAAAGTTCTTTAAGAAATAATAAAAAAAATATTTTAAAAAGTTTTCATTTATAATCATTTGTATGTACAAAGCATGTGTGTGTGTGTCCCTTTTTTTTGCTTCGTCATATTGACGGGGTTGCCAGACTTTTTTTTGGCTTTGTCGCAAACTCGGATGTAAAATATCGCCAAAATTCAATTTTGTTTAGATTTCTTAAAAAAAAAATATTTTAATTTAAAAAAAATAAATTTTGTTAAATAATAAAAAACAGAAATAAACTTTTTGGCAAAAATCGCCCAAATCCGGAAAATCTATGTATATAAAAGAGCAATGTGACTGACTGACTGGCATACTCATTCATCATCGCCCAGCCCAAACCGCTGAAGCTAGAGACTTGAAATTTGGACTGTAGGTCCAAATATAGATCCACTATGGCTGGAGTTTTGCCAAGGTTAATTCTAAGGCGATAAAGGGGACAAAAACTGTACTTTTGGTACTTTTTAAATATCGTGATTAATGATCATAGAGACTTGAAATTTGGACTGTATGTTCACCTCCCGGAATATAGATCCATTAAGGCTGGATTTTTGCCAGTGTTGATTCTAATGGGTTAAAAAGGGTAAAAAACTGTACTTTTGGTGCTTTTTATATCTCCTGAAATAATGGTCATAGAAACTTAAAACTTGGACAGTATGTTCACATCCTGGAATATAGATCCAGTACGGCTGGATTGTTGCCAATGTTGATTCCAAGGGGGTAAAAAGGGTAAAAATCTGTACTTTTGGTACTTTTTATATTTCCTTAAAAAATTGTCACATATACTTGAAATTTGGACTGTATGTTCACCTCCCGAATTTAGATCCCACAAGGCTGGGTTTTTGCCAATGATGATTCTTATAGGGTAAAAAGGGTAAAAATATGTACTTTTATTACATTTTATATTTCTTAAATAATGGTACTAGAAAATTGAAATTTGCAATGTCGGTTCACCTCCCGGAAAAAAGATTCACTAAGGCGCGTTTTTAGCCAATGTTGATTCTACGGGGGTAAAAAAAGTACCTTTGGTACTTTTTTTTTTATTTACTGAAATAATGGTTATTCAAACTTGAAATTTAAATGTAGGATCCTTTAGTGAAATAAAACATTCTGGAACAAGTACGTTCCGAAAATTCTGTACCGTTTTCAAAAAGTACCTTTTATAAAAAGTACCTTTTATAAAATGTACCTTTTATAAAAAGTACCTTTTATAAAAAGTTTATTTTATAAAAAGTTCCTTTTATAAAAAGTACCTTTCATAAAAAGTTCCTTTTATAAAAGTACCTTTTATAAAAGGTACCTTTATAAAAAGTACCTTTTATAAAAAGTACCTTTTATAAAAAGTACCTTTTATAAAAAGTACCTTTTATAAAAAGTACCTTTTATAAAAAGTACCTTTTATAAAAAGTACCTTTTATAAAAAGTACCTTTTATAAAAAGTACCTTTTATAAAAAGTACCTTTTATAAAAAGTACCTTTTATAAAAAGTACCTTTTATAAAAAGTACTTTTATAAAAAATACCTTTTATAAAAAGTACCTTTTACAAAAAGTACCTTTTATAAAAAGTACCTTTTATAAAAAGTACCTTTTATAAAAAGTACCTTTTATAAAAAGTACCTTTTATAAAAAGTACCTTTTATAAAAAGTACCTTTTATAAAAAGTACCTTTTATAAAAAGTACCTTTTATAAAAAGTACCATTTATAAAAGCACCTTTTATAATAAGTACCCTTTATAAAAAGTACCTTTCATAAAAAGTACCTTTTATAAAAAGTGCCTTTTATAAAAAGTACCTTTTATAAAAAGTACTTTTTATAAAAAGTACCTTTTATAAAAAGTACCTTTTATAAAAAGTACCTTTTATAAAAAGTACCTTTTATAAAAAGTACCTTTTATAAAAAGTACCTTTTATAAAAAGTACCTTTTAGAAAAAGTACCTTTTATATAAAAGTATCCTTTATAAAAAGTACCTATTAAAAAAAGTACCTTTCATTAAAAGTACCTTTTATAAAAAGTACCTTTTATTGAAAGTACCTTTTATAAAAAGTGCCGGAAGTACACTTTTTGGTACTTTGTTATTTCCTGAGGTATAAATAAAACAAACTTTTTTGTTTTTTAAATCATTACATTGGTGGAGGGTATTTAAAGATTCGGCACAGCCGAATATAGCTTTCTTACTTGTTTTTTTCTATTTTTTCACAGCATTAAGTTCAGATTAAGTAGAACTTATGAGATTTGCATAGGAGGCTACACAAGAAATTTCTTAAATAGTAATCACTCTTTTCACTTAACAAATATGTTACGAAAAATCAAGAGAGGAGGCCTTTAAAAACTGGCGTCTGAACATGAATCCGACCACGGAACTGCTGCGCAAGCAGACCAGAACTAATTGTGCCAAGGTGCTTAGGAATGAGAAGTTCTTGCATGAACAACGCCTTCGTGCAAATATTCTATCTGCCCATAGGGGCAGTAAAAGTTTTTGGTCTTTCGTGAAGAGAATTAGGAACAATTCAGACTCTTCAATCCCGACGCTTTTAGATGGTGAACGAATATATGTCGAGCCTATAGATAGAGCTAATCTTCTGGCTGAAACTTTCGCGAAAAATGCCTCCCTCCCAGAAAGTAATCTGACTCCGCCCATACTCCCAAGAGTATCGAGTTCAATGCCCGATATTTTTTTTCGTACGCGTGCAGTTAAAAAGGTTCTATCGGAACTTAATGTGAATAAGTCACCAGGCCCCGACGGTATTCCGGCCTTAGTTCTGAGGAAATGCTATTCGACACTAGCTCGGCCTCTACGTAACCTCTTTTGCATTTCGTATCGTGCGGGTATATTTCCAAACTGTTGGAAAGTCGCCAATGTCCAACCAATCCCTAAGAAAGGTGCGGCTAATAACCCAGGTAACTACCGTCCCATAGCAATCTGCTCTACTCTCTCAAAGGTTATGGAGAGTATGTTGAATTTTCATCTGGTCAACTACTTGGAGTCCAATGATCTTCTTAGCGACCGCCAATACGGCTTCCGTAGAAGTCGTTCTACCGGAGACCTAATGGCGTTTCTTTCGGAACAATGGACTCGATCTATTCACCGCCTGGGCGAGAGTAAAGTAGTTGCTTTGGACATTTCAAGAGCATTTGACCGAGTCTGGCATAGTGCACTTATCTCTAAATTGATTGCTTTCGGTGTCGGGAATAAATTCACCCAATTTACATCTAGTTTCTTACATAAACGGACTATTCGTGTTGTTATCGATGGTTTTTCCTCCCGTGATTTTATATTGAATTCGGGTGTCCCGCAGGGATCCGTTCTTTCGCCATAACTCTTTTTGATTTTTTTGAACGATCTCCTGAATATGACATCCAACCCAATATATTCTTTTGCTGATGACAGCAACATTAGTCATTCATACGCATTTGACCACAGACCAGATCGTAGTGAGATTGATTCAATGAGGCTGAATATGAATGACACACTTAACCACGACTTAGAGACTATCTCTGAATGGAGTCGTGTAAATAGGGTAGATTTTAATGCTCGTAAGACCCAATGTTGTGTTTTGTCACACAAACGGCTACCCAATTTAGCTTCGTCAACATTGTCAATTGGTGGTGCTAATATTGATGAATCTGAATCCTTGGATTTACTGGGTATGAAAATACAGTGTGATGTACGGTGGAATATGCATGTGTTCGAAGTATCGAAAGAAGCTTTCAAGTGCCTAGGCTTCTTAAAACGTAGTAGAAAGTACTTTTCTCCATCTGATCTTTTGTGTATATACACCACATATATCAGACCAAAAATGGAATACAACTCTCATGTCTGGGCAGGGGCCTCAAAAACCGCTTTGGAGCTTCTCGACCGGGTTCAACGCAGGGCACAGGTCCTTATAGGTGATGACAACTTGTCTAATTCCATGGACTCCTTGGAACACCGTCGAACTGTTGGCAGTGTGTCCCTGTTTTATCGATATTTTCACGGTAAATGTTCCGCTGAAATAAGTAACCTTATCCCTGAAATTCGTGTATTCCGGCGCAATACTCGTCTCTCTGGTAGAGTCCATCCGTTTGTTTTGGAATGGGCTACTGATCGTACTACGCATTACAGAGTAAACTCATTTTTCGGCCGAACTGTACGTTTATGGAACGAATTACCTCCACACGTTTTTCCTGCTACATACGATATCATCAAATTTAAATCTAATATCCACAAACACTACTCCCTCTTTCCTCCTTCTCCTACCTTTATTTCCTAATATCAGCACAATGCAATGCATATATAGGGGGCATCCCCTGAGTGTTGGTTATTACAAAAAAAAAAAAATTAATTCCCGAGTAAAAATTTTTATATGATGCAATACATAATGATCTCGTTCAACTGTTGACAAGTGTGGACGTGTTTTAATTTATCTCCGTGCTATTAATTGAATTTTTGAAATTGTTCGTAATAGGTATTTTTGTAATATTTTCATGACCACATCCAGGAAAATGAAAATATGGACACAAATGATACCGCTTTAATTCGAGGCTCTGCCTCACCGACTGGTGCTGGTCCTAGCACTGGTCTTAGGGTTGCGACCTTGAAGTCCGACCTTGATTCTGGTAGGGGTGCTCAGCCTAATATTGGTGGTAAAAAGAAAAAGAAACTTAAACCATCAAAGGTCAGGCACAACCAGAGACGGCTTTGTTTGAAAATAATTAACAGACTAAGCCAACTTGATGGAACGAAGCTCTCCGAACGTGAGAGGGCGTCGCTATCATGGGCGAAAGGAGTCATTGAAGAACAGGACAAACTTTCGGCAATGCGCGCATCTGACAAACAGAGCGCTGTTTCGGCCTCGTCATCGAAGTCTGGTAAAAGGTTGCGCTCGCCCGACGAGAAACCTTTACCTAAGAGATCTAAGGTGACCGGCAACGTCTGGACTCAGTCTTTTAGTGAAGTGGTTAAAGGTAACTTCGTTAGGGCTGTGATAAACAGGCAAAATGGGGATTGTAGTATTCCAAGGGACAAGTGGAGCTTAGTTGAAACTAAACTAAATGAAATCTACTATAGGCTCCTTGAGAGTATGCCTGATTTTCTCCCTACTACTGTCAACGCAGGTTGGTATCAGGGGCGAGTAAAACTCGTTGCTATTGGGAACGAAAGATCCGCAGCCGTGTTTAAGGTTGCCATTAGCCAAGTGGGAGAGTTATGGCCTGGAGCCAGACTGGACGTTGTGGAAAAACATGATATCCCCTCGCAACCCAGAGCTCATGCATGGATCCCAATGGCTACAAATGACACTGCGGTGATTCTTAAGATGATAAAAGTCTGCAATCCTGACCTTCCAACTCAGAATTGGCAAATTGCCAGATTGGGTGAGATGGAGGGTGCTCGTCGTCAAGCAGTGGTCTTGGTTAATGAGGAATCGCTTTCGCTTTTAGCCAGGACTGACGGCATTATTAGATTTGGATTTTTCATATAAGAGTCAATGTCTACAAGGGCGACCAGAAGACTATTTTGGACGCAGACAAGTCAGTGGCAGAGTCGGCTGGAGAGGAGAATCCGGAAAAGGTTGATATTCAGCTGGCCGATTCTAGGCTGATGGGAGATGCATCTGGCATTTTTGATACCGAATCTGGTAACGAATGCGACCTCTGTGATGGCATGGAGGATAAAGCTGATGCCACGATGGGTGACATTCAGGACGAGGCCCATGCAGTGAGGAATTCGGAGAGTTCTGTTGCCTCCGATTCAGAACAGATGGGATATATATCTGGCTTATTCGAAACCGAATCTGGGGACGAATGCGACCTCTTTGATAACACGGAGGATGAAGCCAATAACACGGTGGTGGAAAGGATGGTGGAAATAAAACAAGATGTTGCGGTTCCTACAAATAAACCTCCATCACTGTAAGGCAGCCTCAGCTGCACTCTTGCTGCGCCTGACGACAGGAGCAGTTGACTTGGTTTTTATCCAAGAGCCCTGGGTGCGGGGTGGCAGGGTTTGCGGATTGAAGACCCCTGGGTTTAAGTTGGTGGTTGCCAAAGGTGAGGGCTCACCACGAGCCTGCATCTTGGCAAAAAATGGCTTAAATATATTCTTTTTATCAACTTTTAGTGATATGGATGTTACAGCGGCTAGCTTAGAGCTTCATGGGAAGTCTATTTGGCTCGCCTCTGCGTATTTTCCTAATCCGGGGTCAATACCCCCGGAGAAGGTTGTCGGTCAAATTCGGGAGTCTGAATCTAGGGGACACCAGTTAGTAGTGTGTTGTGATGCTAATGCACATCATTCGATATGGGGTAGTACAGACACAAATGATAGAGGCGAATCACTTTTGGAGTTTTTGTTAAGCACTAACCTCTATATTTGTAACAAGGGTGGTGAACCAACTTTCGTTACAAGTACGCGGCAAGAGGTTCTTGACGTAACACTTGTATCAGATACATTGTCTGATAGAATTGATGACTGGAGAGTTTTGGAAGAGCATTCTTTCTCAGATCATCGCTACATTGAGTTTTTACTCAGGGAGCGTGCCCCGGTTGAGACAGTCTCTAGAAATCTGAGGAGAACAAACTGGGTGAAATATAGGGAGACTTTTTCTTTGCTTTTGGATGAAGTACCCTTATCTAAACCACATAGTTTGGCGCAAATTGACTGTCTGGTTGACCATATAACAAATGTTTGTAATAGGTGCCTGGATGCGTCTTGCCCTTCTGCAAAGTCTAGAGGGAAAAAAAAGCCACCTTGGTGGTCAAATGGGTTGCAGACGAGCAGAGATTCCTGCAGAAAGCTCTTTAATAAGGCTAAATTTTCAAGAGCGGACGAGGACTGGTCTGCATACAGGCTGCAACTTAAGAGTTATAAAAAGATGATCAGAAATGCAAAATGTGATTCTTGGAAAAACTTCTGTGGAAACATAGAAGACGTTTCTGAGGCATCCAGGCTGCGCAAGGTTCTGGCTTCTTCTCCTTGCACCCTGGGATACCTGAAAGATCCTAATGGGGTGTGGTCTTCCTCCAGTGGAGAGTCGCTGGATCTCCTTTTAAACACGCATTTTCCGGGCAAGTCCATGACGCCGTTTCAAGTTTTGGAACGTTCTGACGCCCAAGCATCTGAAATTGCTTTGGAAATAATAAATATGCCAACATTAATCTGGGCGATAAAAAGCTTCAGGCCCTATAAATCCCCGGGACCTGATGGTATAATCCCGGCTGAGTTGCAGCAAGTGTCGGACTATATAGCCCCGTTGCTGTATAATCTATACACAGCATGCATCAACTGGTCGTACATTCCTTTAAAATGGAGGGATACCAGAGTCGTATTTATCCCGAAGGCTGGGAAAAGTTCCCACACAGCTCCGAAGGATTTCAGACCAATTAGTCTGTCTTCTTTTTTGTTAAAGACAATGGAACGAATGATAGACTCATATTTGCGTAGAGTGATTGACCCGAGGTTGCTTTCGACAAAGCAACATGCATACAGCAAGGGACGATCAACGGAAACAGCTCTTCATGAGCTCGTTGGTACCATCGAGAGATCGCTTTCGGTAAAGGAGTACACTATGGTGGCCTTTCTTGATATTGAGGGGGCTTTTAATAATGTCGTCCCAGAATCGGTAATATTGGCATTGTCTGGTTTGGGAGTAAAGCGTGAAATCGTTTTAATGGTGGAAAGCCTACTTGCCAGTAGACGTATAACGTCTGAATTGGGAGCGTCCGTCATATCTCGATTTGTCAATAGGGGCACACCACAAGGAGGTGTTCTTTCGCCGCTTCTTTGGAACCTGGCACTGAATTCAATGCTACTATCTCTAGAAGCACGTGGTTGTCATGTTGTCGCATATGCTGACGATGTCGCGATAGCGGTAAAGGGGAAGCATCTGCCAACATTGCGGGACATTCTTCAGGGTTCTCTGAAAGATCTGTCTAAATGGGCAAGAGACTGTGGTCTAGGAGTTAATCCTAGTAAAACAGAGCTTGTTTTATTTACAAGGAAAAATAAGATTCCTGCTTTTGATCCTATTTCTCTCGACGGTACTGAAATCACCTTCTCAGATGGAGCCAAGTATCTTGGAGTATTTCTAGATAGGAAGCTGAATTTCAGGCGTAATATTGAGGAACGGGTGAGAAAAGCAACGATTGCTTTGTATTCCTGTAAAAGGGCCATTGGAAAACGATGGGGTTTTAGCCCTCAAGTCGTTCATTGGATCTATACAGCAGTGGTGCGTCCAATTTTGCTGTATGGAATCATTGTCTGGTGGCCTGCTTTAGAAACAAAATCGAACTGTGTCTTTATCACGAAGGTACAGAGAATGGCGTCAATGTGCATCACTGGTGCTCTTCGTACTACACCTACGGCTGCATTAGAAATCCTCCTTCACCTGATACCCTTGGACATATTGGGTAGGCAGTATGCAGCTGCGTCGGCAATTCGACTTAATAGCACGCTGCAATGGAGGAGCAGCGATTGTGGCCATAGCGCGATCTTGAAAAAGATAACAATACCACAAAATGTGGATTGTGCTCCCTCTTTGAGCCTCTTTGAGCGCCACTTTACCACTATGATACCATCCAGGGAGTCTTGGATGGGGGATACTCCGGGAAGTGGAGCTACCATAAATTTTTACACAGATGGATCGAGGCTGCACGAACAAGTGGGCTTTGGGGTCTATTCGGAAGAGCTTGGATTGAGCCTGGCTCGTAGATTGCCAGATCATTGCAGTGTTTACCAGGCAGAGATGCTGGCAATAAAGGAAGTGGCTGACTGGTTGAGCTGCAATGTCTTGTCTACAACCGCAGTCAACATCTATACTGACAGTCAAGCCGCGGTCAAGTCCCTGGATTCAATGTTTCTGAAAACAAGATCTGCCCTTAACTGCCGCACGTCTTTAAATGAGATGGCCAAGCAGTTTAACATACGACTCATATGGGTCCCAGGGCACAGAGACATTCCAGGGAATTGCAAAGCCGATGAGCTTGCAAGGCTAGGAACTACCTTACAGGTTCCAACAGAATTGGAATGTGTTGGTATGCCTCTAGAAACTTGCAAGCAAAACCTACGGCTTTGTTCTGCGACGGAGACTAATCAAAGATGGGCAAGTGGATGGACGTGTGAGACAACACGACTGATTTGGCCCTCTCTTAATCAGGGGCGCACAAGTGAGCTGATATCGCTTCCAAGAGAAGAGATTTCGACGGTGGTTTCTATAATTACCGGACACTGTCTTATAGGGAAGCACGCAGAGCGGTTAAATGTGCCGTCGAATGACTTTTGCCGAAGTTGCATGGATGAAGAGGAGTTGGAAACTATCGAACACTTTATTTGCCATTGCCCGGCACTTTCTGGTCAGCGACTTGCTTCACTGGGATCTAGGGAGCTGTACGATCTTTCTGATTTGTCGGATGTCAAAATTCAACATCTAAGGAGTTTCATAAGAAGCTCAAACTGGTTTAACGACAGGGACTAGTAGGGAAACCTATTACGATCCCGTGGTATCACAATGGACCTCAGAGTCTACGTGTGTTGACGTAAAACGTCAGCAGCCACTTACAACCTAACCTAACCTAATACATAATGATATATAACACAATATATATTTAAACGCAATTTAATCCGAATAATGGTGGATGTTTTTGCATTAAAAAAGATCATATTGTATAAAATATGATTCGATTTCATCCGAGTTTTGACCAGACATATTTCCTTGGATCCAATTAGATCTAATTGCATAAAAACATAAAAAAGTATTGGTGTGTTTTGGTTTGGGTGAGTTACACCACAGGTCAACGATACATTCACCAAACATATAATTTTCAAAAACAAAAAAAATGTTTGGGTACGCTTCGAACCAGATAGGTGATATACATAACCCAACAAGGAAATGTTTAGGAACATTTTAAAAGTTTCTTATACTTTGCTTAAAAAACTTAGAACATGTTTGGTTAATTGGAAACATTTAATTGAAAACATTTATAAATGGAACAGAATAAGCTATATATAATTTTATATTAAATTATACAGAAAAACAAATTTTGTATTGGCCCTAATATTATTTCATATATTTATATCAACCGTATACCTTTTAATCCGAATCATGATTAAATTATATATTTCAACATATGACTGCATTTAAAAAAATTAGAAAATACCTCACGGGATGTATAATCATATATAATTTATTATGTTTGTATCAAGTTATATATTGTTATATATGTTTATTTGTACTCGGGTTAGTAAAAATTCGTTAACTTAATTTTAAAGTCAACAAAAAAACTTAATTCAAAATTTGTTCAAACTAGTATTTTCGTAAATTGAACTTAACTAAAAAAAGTAGTTAAAACGCTGATTTTAACTGAAAATTTGCTGAAAAGCCAGTTAACTCAACTTAACTAAAAAAAAAATTTTAACTTTACAGTTTTATTTTTTTGAGTGTTCTCCAATGACATCGCCATGTTAAAATAATGAGTGTTTCACCAACATAGTATCTAGCTACCATCATCTATTTAAAGGCGAAACCCTCATTACTTGGTAAAATAAGTTTTTACTGGGAGAGGCCCTAGTACTTATCGTGACTATTTTTTAAAATTTTTACCTACACTCAAAAAAAAAACTGTAAAGTTAGCAAAAAATTTAGTTAAATTTAACTAAAAAAAAACATCTGATTTTGAACCTACTAAATTTATAGTTAATTTAAGTAAAAATATTTAGCTAACTTTTTGTAAAATGAATGTACCAAAAAAAACCGTAACTTTAACTAAAAATTTAGCTGAAAATTTCGTAACATTTTTATGTACATATTTACAAATAAATTAGTTGAATTCATCTAAAATTTTTGTTATTTTTCGTAAACTAAAATTAACAAAATATTTTGTAAATTTTTTTTTACATTTTTAGGTTGACATTTTTTTTTTATTTCACCGAACACTTTAAACACTAACACTTCACTTATTTTTTTCTATTTTTTTACAGCATTAAGTTCAGCTTAAGTAGAACTTATAAGATTTGCATAGGAGGCTATACAAGAAATTTCTTAAATAGTAATCACTCTTTTCACTTAAAAAATATGTTACGAAAAATCAGCAAATTAATTATTAAAAATTCGTTAACTCAGTTAATTCAAAATTTGTTCAAATTGAACGTAACTAAAAAAAGTAGTTAACACGCTGATTTTAACTAAAAATTTGCTGAAAAGCCAGTAAACTCAACTTAACTAAAAAAAATTTGTTAACTTTACAGTTTTATTTTTTTGAGTGTAATTATGTTTTTTATGAAAGAAGATTTTTTAAGTTAATATTAGCATAATTTCAACAAAAATCAATATTTTTCAATAAATGGGCACGGTAAGTACTAGAGAATTTAATTATATACAAATCAAAAAAAAATCATCAAAATCCGTTCAGCGGTGTTTGCTGTACAACTGCAGCCGATTTTGTCTTTTAAAAAAGGAATTCTACAATTGAGTGGCAACCCTGGCAAAAAAGAATTAAAAAATATTGCATATTGATATTTTTAAAGCTGTTTAAAAATTGCTCATGTTAAGACTGTTTTTTTTTACTTTAAACCCCCTTAAGTTTTTATTCAAAGTGTGATTTTTTTTTTTTGTTTTTTATACAATTAAGGCTGGATTACTCCGTTATAAAATAACTCTCCGTTAAATTTAACTTTTTCATACAAATTTTGACATAAGGCTCTGTTAAATCGGCAGTTAGCAGCTAACTTTTCATGGAGTAATCCGCCCTAAAACTACTAAAGTTTTCATGAAACAAATTTTCTAAAACAAAAATTTACAAAAAAAAGGTCTTAGGAGATTTCTCTGCTGTTTTGACAGGATTCTCTGCTAATATCACCTAGAAATTTATGACAAATTTTCAGCAAACCGTGTCTGGTAAGATCAGCAGATTTCTCATATGGCTCAAAGTGGGTGTATTTTCAAAGAGAACTTATTTATTTTGAGTGTATAAATTTATACCTTACCTGTAACTAATTATTTTTGTCTCACTCCCTTGTTAAAATAATGGGTTATTCTCCTACCAATATTTTTTCTGTTTACAAACCTCATTACTAGTAATGGAAATATTTGCTGGGTATTTTCGTTATGGATATACAAAGATAATAAATAATAAAGATACAGCAAAGGGGACAGTTGCTTCGAATAGGTAGTTCGAATATATCGAATGTGTCTTTCGATAAATGTTAATTTTTTTTGTAAAAAAGAACAATATGGCCACCAATAACAGTATTTTGTAACGGAAAATAGTGTTTTCGACGGCTTGCTGTCCACAACATAAATAAGAAAACTTTAATTTCCTTAAAACCAGAAATTAATTTACAAAAATGTAGTAGGGTGGGAGGACATTTTTCGTATGTGTTTCAATTTCAGTGGGTTTGTGGATATAATGTCCGGCCACCACTTTTCTTT